>NW_004624799.1:7121155-7212221 GCF_000247695.1 Heterocephalus glaber | reverse complement strand
AACCAAGAGAGATTATGTAAAGGTGCAAATTCCAATGATGAATGTCATTATATTGTATACCTAAAAGGTACCAATAAAATTAATTTAAAATAAATGAATAAAAGAGAGCCAGAAATAAATGACAGACAAAAAAGCAAATAAAAACATCCAGATTATTGCTAGAATCTGGTCTATCAGATCTCATAATGAGAGCAAGTTCTGGGACCAAGTTTTTCGTGACATGAATTTGTGAGTGAAATTGTGAAAATCTTGGATGATAAAATCGTGATCATCATTGTAATTGCTCTTTTTATTTTTTTGGTATTGGGAATTGAACCCATGCCCTTAGTACTGAGCTACACCCTCAATCCCTTTTTATTTTTAATCCTGAGAAAGCACCTCATTAAGCCACTAAATTTCCCAGACTAACTTGTGATCCTCCTGCTTCAGCCTCTCAAAGTGAGGGATTACATGTGTGCACCACCACGCCTAGCTGGCATACCTCTATTTTAAGCACTCCAAAATTGGCTTTGCAATAGAATCAACTTTGCTGCTGTCACTCAATGGGGCCTGAGGAGGTTCCTCTAAACTGGAGATGAGGACCTCAACTCAGCCTGAGGAAGGTCTCTGATGCATAGCCAGATTTATTACACTGAGTTAAGAAAGCAAGAGAAACTGGGAAGTGGACTTCAACTTGAAGATGCGAAGGAGGCTTGGCTCTGATGGAGGAGACCAAACTGGCCCATCAAGAAAAGGGAGAGATCAGCTTCTATGGAGTTTCTGGGGTGGCTAATGTCTTCTTGATCATTATCTCAGTTCTCATTTTGCAAGGTAGCTCTGATAGCTTAAGATGGCAATCCATTTCATGAACAGTTCTGTTCGAGGCAGTCTCAGTTTTGCAGAGGCTCTGCTGGAATCCAAGGTGACTGGAGACTTTTAGGCAGCATTTGATAGTTGAATGTTCCTATATATCTCTTACCTTGAAGTCCTCGGTCTTGAAGAAGGGTGAGATAGGCTGTGTACATTTAGTGCTATTCAACCTTGTATTGCCAGTTTTTAGGGAGATACTCCCTAAATTATTAACATGTCTACATGCACACCTGAACAGGGATGCAACTAAAAGTTTTAAGGCAATGAAAGAGGCAGATGCAAAACAAAGGTCAAGATTTGTTCTGGTTTTATTTGCGCATTAGGTATCTGTAGGCCCAAGTGAAGAATCACAGTTTTTTTTAGCAAAAGCAACTTTTAAGTCCCTTCCTGCCTCAGAAGAAAATACAAACCATGCTTTTAATGAGTAACCAGTGAAGGACCCAGGAATACACCTGTCACTTGTCCTCATGGTGGTCTCTCTCTTACTATCATATTACTTAGCCCAAAAGGGCTAGAGACCAAGAGTTCTAGAATTAATCACTATTTTTGTCTCAGATATGAGACATGAACGCGAATGTGGTTCATATTCTAAAATGTAATAAATCCATTTATTGCTATTTTTTAAGCAGTTAAACTTACTATGCTATCAGGAAATTATATTTCTTAAAGTTATACATTCTCTCATTCCTTTTCTGAAATAGTTTTATGGTCAAAGCCAATGTTCATTTGTAACTATTTAACAGTTTTTTTCTGGAGTCAAATAATTACAGACATGAGTAGGATAAAGAAATTTGACTTTCTTATGGTTCATTTGTCTATTTGTCTGTTTTTAGAGCTCATCAAATATCTTTTGGAAAGAATCTTATCTTGCACAAAGGTGCTATCACAGCTGTCTCTGTGCAGAAGTAAAGTGGCTTTTTAGAACCTAAGTTTTCCCCCTCAAACTGAGAAAAGGTCCAATCTTGCCATCACTTGATAAGGCCATATCTCAAAAGACAAGGTGATAGGAAAAGAAAGAGCTTTATTCCATGGCCAAAGAATGGAAAACCAAGAGCTTTGCTCACAAAACAGTTTCTCAACTCCATTGAGTTGAGGAGCCACAGATATGATAGATAAGAATAATAAACAAGAGATAAGCAAAAAAAAAAAAAAAGAGGAGAAATATTCATGTCTTTTCTGGGAAAATGGGGAGGTATTCCAGGAACTTGGCTGCCACCTCTTTATTTGTATGTATGGTGCTGGGAGTTGGATCCAGGACCTATGCGATCCCTTCCTTTTTAAATCTTTTTTTTTTAAGATCTTACAAAGTAGGGCTGGGGATTTAGCTCGGTGGTTCTGCCACCTGCCTCGCAAGTGCAAGGTCCTGAGTTCAATCCCCGGTACCAAAAAAAAAAAGAAGATCTTACAAAGTAGATAAGTTGCCCAGTGTGGGCTAAACTTGTGAATCTCTTTCGTCAGCCTCCCAGAGTACTGGGATTACAGGCACGCACCACCACACCTGGTGCTGACTCTTCACTCCTTTTATGGTTTGGTGTTCCCAGTCATGATAGCTGTTAAAGGTTAAGGCCAAAAATGAGTCAGACACAGTATGAAGGCGGAGATACATTTTAATCTCATCCCAATCACCCTACAGAACATCTGTATACCCAAGAAGAGTTAGTTTCTGTAAAAATGGACATCAAGTCCCTGAAAAATGACTTAGGCAACTGTTACCATAACCCACATAGCAGAGATGTTATCTACAGCAAAGAGTGTAGGGGATGAACAATGCATTGCCCAGCTCTGTGGCCTTCAGAATTAGTGATTTTATTTTATTTATTTATTTATTTATTTTGGTACCAGGGATCGAACTTGGGTCCTCGAGCTTACGAGGCAAGTGGCAGAACCACTGAGCTAAATACCCGGCAAGAATTAGTGATTTTTTTTAAGTCAACTAAGAGCAAGTAAAGGCAGAGGTAAGGTTTACAGTATTTAGTTTTGTCATCAGTAACACTCCCATTCAGTTTACTGTTAAATGCTAAGGCATGTGACTATGAACTTTGAACAACTGCTGCTTTCCAGATATGGGCCAAGGACCATAACCTCAAATCTACTGCTTGCCCAGTAGATCTGAGGAAATTCCTGAGGAGAAAAATAATATTTATGAATGATTTCCCAAAGAATGTTCAAACTACCCTTTCTTTGCTTTTACTGCTTAGTGGGATCCATAGGCCAGCAATATCTACATTACCTAAGGACTTGTTAGATTTGCAGAAATTGGGCCCTGACTCAGATCTTATAAGTAGCATCTGCATTTTGACCAAGTTTATATACAGTTTGTGAAGCACTACTGTACACTGATCTATGAATCCCTTCATGGGCCTCAGGAGGAGTGAATAGTGAATCTCTTGGAATTGCATGTAAAAGTTATGCATGCATTTGTGTATTTTCCATGGAAATATTACCTGATCAGATTTTCAGAAGAGTTTGCTTTAAACATATTTACATAGGGTTAAGACCATTAACTATACATTTTCTAAAATATTTCTTGGATCTTCACCAAAGCATTAGAAAGGTCTATTCCTTTACCACCTCTACTGGTTTTCTGTTGCTACATAAGAAATTATTCTCAAATTTAGCAGCTTAAAATTACAAGAGCTTATTATGTCATGGCAATCCAGAAATGGCTTATGGGTGCCTTTAGCTCAGGGTTTTTCATGAGGACATCGTCATGCTATCAGCCCAGGTTACTGTCATCTCAAGGCTCCACGTGGGCTGGGAAAAAAACACTTCCAACGCCACTCACATAGTTGTTGACAGGAGCCCACTGTTGCCTTCTACTTGTTGGCTAGAGACCTCAGTCCATCACTTCAGTAGGCTCAGGTGGCTTCCCTCAGACTGAGCAAGACAAGAGTTAGACAGAATGAGACTGCAAGGCACACTGCCTTTAATTACCTATCTGCACATGCTATCACTTTAGCCTCATTCAATGTTTTGGTGAGGATTCAATGACATAATAACTGTCAATAAATCTTAGCCAAGAATTCCTTACATGTTAAGTACTCAATAAATGTTAACACTGAAGACTATTATAAGGAACAATCCTATGAAGATGACTGAATGGAGGGGGGGAGAGGGAGGAGGAGGAGGAGGAGAGAGAGAGAGAGAGAGAGAGAGAGAGAGAGAGATTGAAAATTTCTTCACCATGCTCCATGGTGGGAGAATTTCTATTCAGCCCCAGTGAAAGCAATAGATATGTTCCAACTGAAGGACATGTGAATCACATGATTGTGTCCACCTTCTGTTGGCTACTACAAAGCATAATGTCACATCATTGGCCTTAAAAAGAGAATGAAGACCCTTAAATAAGTATTTTGTGCTCTAATCTTGTTTTTAGCCTTATTCTATTTTCTAATCCTGATGTTCCATCTATTCCGATTCCTTTATACATCTAAAGTAATATTTTACCTTTTTTGTATAATTTTATAAGCTGTTAAACCCATTTTGTAACCACACAGGTATAAAATAATCTCTCAAAGTTCACTAACATAAAAACATATAGTTAAAGGAAATTTGACCTGGTATATTCTGTGTATAATATGAATTTAAACATTTTTAATAATAATCACATAGTGATAAACACAATGAAAATTATCCCTCCTAAAACATATAAACTCACAAAAATTCTATTTTTGAGGTCTTATGGCCCTTACTGGAACCCATGCACAAGTCCTAAGAATTCATTCTTTCTTGGGTTTTGCTGATGTTGAATTCTGAGATTTACCGTCTCCAAAACTGCAATAACTAATGGAGACTGCACATACTCTAAGTTTTTTTAAGGCATAAAAGGACATGAATAGTTTTAGGAGCATCAATTTCCAAATCCTCAAATTCCATGGATATTCCTTCCTAAACTTGATCTGCCTGAGATAGCGTCTGGGTCCAGACATCATGTTATTTTCCTTGCCTACATTCCCTTACCTTTCATAATTACAAAAGAACATCATGCTCACTTCAAGAGAACATATACTAAAAGTGAAACAATACAGATAATATTAGCATGGCTCATGAACAAGGATAATATGTAAATTCATGAAATGTCTCATATTTAAACAACAAAAAAAAAGAAATGAAAGACATGTCTCTCGTGCATTCCAAAACTTACTGTGCTGTATTGCCCTGAGAAAGAAAATTGCTTGAGAAAACAGGGAGATAATTCAAGATATCTGAATTGATGAAGCCATCTTTAATCAAGACATCAAAAATACATGGTAAGGGCCGGGGACTTAGCTCAATGGTGCCACACCTGCCTCACAAGTGCAAGGTCCTGAGTTCAATCCCCGGTACGGCCAAAAAAAAAAAAAAATCCATGGTAGACCTTAGAATCTTTCCCCTTCTGAAATCCTTTTTCATTTGTTTGTGTTTTAAGGTGATAGTGATAGATCCCAGGAACTCAAACATACTTACAAGGCAAGTGTTCTGCCACTGAGGTATAGACTTGCCCTTTAAACCTACTTATGTTAAAAATAAATCAAAGTCAGCCAGGGATTTGGCTCAGTGGTTCCTTCGCCTGCCTTGCAACCATGAGGACCTGAGTTTGATTCCTGGTACCAAATAAATAAATAAATAAATAACGGTGTTAGAAATCTGTGTTGATGTATTATAATCTTAAATGTATGATAGAGTCAGGCAGCAGAAGTGATGGCAATTTTTGCTCAACAACTTTATCTCTTCCATCCTCTAAATATTACCACAAAGTGCATTGTCCTTGAAGATTGAGTCTTCTGAGAGCAAAACAAAAAAGCCTTAGTAAGTTATTCTCTTGTTTCATTCAGTAATAAACCCAGGTAAAACTTCATGAGCATAAACCACAGTGGCACCCACCCATCTATAATGCCAGCTGCACAGGAGGTTGAGGAGAAAGGATCACAAGTTCAAGGCCAGCCTAGGCAATTTAGTGGAATATCATATCAGAATAGATATATAAAATTAAATTTAAAAGAAAAAAGCATCAGCTGGGTGTGATGGCAAATCCTTCTGATTTCCCTGGGAGGATGAGGTAAGAGGATCATGAATTCCAGCTCAGCCTGGGCAACTTAGTGAGACCCTGTCTCAAAATTTAAAAAAAAACAAGGCTTGAGGATGTAGGTCAGTGCAAAGACCTGGGTTCAACCGCCAATACCACAACATGTGCACGCACACACAAACACACACACACAGAATTAGGAAGGAAGGTGATAATTGTCAGAATGCATATTAATGCATTTATTTGATTTAAACTTTAAAGCAGTCTTTTTTTTTTTTTTTTGGTACTAGGCATCAAACTCATGACCTTGTGCTTTCAAGGCAGCCACAGTGCCACTGAGCTAAATCCCCAGCCCCAAAGCAGTCTTTTTCATATGAAAAGTTTATTGGTTTGACAAAAGGTGTGGTTTGGCCAACTATTTTAGATATCAGATATTTTCCATAGGTTGAACGAACTTGTGATGGTTAAGCTTAATTGGGTCAATCTGGTGGAGCACATTTCTGGGTGTGTCCAGTTGGGTCATTGAGGCATGACCTTGTCTGGTCCCTCATCCCTTCCCCTCTTGCACTGTTCCCCTACTCTGCTTCTCAGCCACCAGGAACTAAGCATCTTTGCCCTAACATTCCCTTGCACCTTGATTTTTCTGCCTTGGAGCCAGCCAACCAGACCATGGATTGACTGAATGCCCCAAACCATGAGTCAAATTAAATCTCTCCTGGACCAGGGATTCAACTCAGTGGCACCATGCCTGCCTGGCAAGTGCGAGGTCCTGAGTTCAATTCCCAGTACCAGAAAAAATTTAAATCTCTCCTCTTTTAAATTGAGGAGGTTGAGTATTTTGTCCCTGCAACTGAAAAGCTGGTATGATTATGGTCAGACCTCAGAAGATCAGAATGCTGATAGGAATATGGCCAGTGTAAGACAGACTCAGGATATTTCCACTGGGAACAAGAGCTCTATTCACTAAAGTTTCTTTCACTAAAAGTCATGTGTGTGTTACACTCTGACAGAAAATTTGTCTACATTTTGCCATGTTCCAAGACTTTGCAGGAGACTGAGATTAAGGGCAGTGGACTAATCTGGTGGAGGAAATTCTAAAACAGCCCAATATTCAGCCTGTGGCATAGGTTTCACTGGCTGCTATTAGCTAGATTTATAGTAAGAATCAAATATAGAGCAGAAAAATTTGAAAAACTTAAGTTTTGGTCTAAAAGGAACCACATGTAAAGATAGGGCAAAAAAGTAAGTGGCTGCTGAAGAAATTAGTGCTATTAAAAAGGAACTAACTACTTGGGACAAAAAGGAAGATCCATTAAGGGCATCTCAGAAATCAGTAAGACCCCAGCCATCACAGGTTTAGAGGTATAAATGCATAAACCTTTCATTTGAGAAGACAACCCCTGTGCCCTATAGTTGAGCAGGGAAGCTTAGAGAATTGGTTCCCCAGGATTGATCTCACCACACTTAACTATCCAGGCACACAGAGACTGCTGCAACCATGGTCCAAGGGGACCTGGCTACTGCAACCACAGACAGCAAATCTTGGTTTTATCTACATGATGCTGGTTTTTTGAGCATGCAGAATGCACGAGTTGTGAGGTCAGAGAGTCTTCCACCTGTATTTCAGAGGAAGGCCTGGGAAACAAGACAAGGAACTCTTAAGAGGGCAGTATATGAAGATATGGGAATGAAGCCAAAGGTACAGTAGAGATACCAGGAAATCAGAGGTGACAGGAACATGGAATGTCTGCCTGGGAAAGCTGCACCTGTCAGTAGAGCAACCCGAAGAGAGAAGACATGTGGGCTGCAATCAATAAGGCCATAGGAATGGGGCAGCTCATGTGCCCCAATACCAGATAAGGAGCTATAGAATTTAATGTTTTCCCTGTTGGGTTTTAGCCTTGCTTTGGTCTGATTCTTTTCTATCCCCTATACCTCCTTTGGGAATGGGAAAGTTTACCCTGTGCCATTGTACCTTGGATTATGTAACTTGTTTTTTATGTTTACAGAGGTTTACAGCTGAGTTTGCCTCAAGTATCAGAAGAGACTTTTACTTGAACTTTTGAAAAATGCTGAAACTTTGTGGGAAATATTATTGCACTTCCAGTTGTATGAAAGATAGTTATATTATGTTAGGAAGAATTATGACCTTGTGTTCACTTAGAGATTAAGTATGGTTTAAGGAGATGTGTTTTGGTGTCAGGTTGAAAAGGGGTGGCATGTGACAGTTAAGCTTCATTGTGTCAACTTGTTTGGCTTGGGAGCCCCCCTGGGGATTAGTGGTTATATCTGGGTGGGTTATGGAGGCATGACCTTGGATACTGCATCTAATCAGTCATCCCTTCCTTTCTGGCACTATTTCCCTGCTCTGCTTCTCAGCTACTATGAATTAAGCATCTTTGCTCCACTGCACCTTTCCACCATGATATATCTGCCTTGGAGCCTGCCTACCATGGACTGAATCCCCAAACTGTGAGCCAAATTAAACTTCTCCTACTTCAAGTGGTGGGTATTGGAAACTGTGCCCCACTGATAGGAAAGCTGACTAATACATAACTAAACCTAAGGCTCTAAGGATGCTTTTCTGAGCACGATGTTAACTAATACTTATCAGAAAGTCTTAGTGAAGCCTCTTCAGGAGACTTGTCAGCAATGAAGGTATTTTAATAATTGCATAACAATGTTTGCAAGATCAGTTGTTTCTACTTTTGTGATTTCAACAACATTGAAGAAGTACCTAACCAATTGTCATTGAGATTATTAAAAATGAAAGTGCACTATTTCTAGCACATAACTTGAAAGAAGTTTTAAAAATTAAAGTAATATTGCAACAATACAATCTTCCATTTCCATTAGTTAATTAGGGTAATAAAGATTTCTTAGTGCTTTCCTCATTAAAATAGAATGAAATCAATGCTGAAAACCCCACTTGATCTAATGGTAAGAAGTGTTAAGTAACAGTTTATCAGCATATATACATAAAATGTGAGTAAAGTCACTATATTATCGTGTTACTGTGAAGAGTAAATAAATTAGCATTAAAAAGACTTAGACAATGCCTGGCACACAGTACTAATACACATAAACTATTACTGTTATTGTTGTTATCATTATTTCTTCAGCACTTGGCATAGAGGTATAAATCATACGAATTACACCTATTTCCACATGTAGTTCCAAAACATTTTATGTTAATAATTTATTAAATTATAATATATGTATATCGTGTAGGTAAATTGGTAACTTAAATAACTATAATAATACCTCAATTGCAGAAAAACATTTTAACATTCAGCCTTACAATCATAGAAAATAAGATGCTTTAGGTTAAATTTATAGATATATTTTTGTGACAGGATTATTTATTAAGAATTTTTAAGCATTAAACCAGATTACTGCAGGATAAAATTATACTTCAGAGAAATGCAATAGAACAATTGTATTGATTGGGTGCATGTATTATGAAAATGTTGAGAAGAGCACTTCCCTAGAGTTCTGTCCCTTGATTTTTTGCTTAGCTGTACACCCACCTTGATTACAGAGCTTACCCGCACTCAATTAGCCTCTTTATCATCAATTTTAACTGATAAAGGAGGAGCTGCTGAACAGATAACCCCATATGTGAATTTGCACTTAAATTTATTATATTTCCAAGAATCTCAGGAACATTTTCTGTTGCAAGTTTCCTAACAATGTCAGGTACAACTTCTTGTTCCAACCAAACATATTACTCTTCCAGATTTTCAGCACCCTATATTTATGAGAACTTTTTTTGTGGTACTGGGACAAAACATAGGACTTCTGTATATGCTAGGCCAGTGCTCTACCACTGAACTACATCTCAGACCATTGCTTGACCTTTTTTTTAAGTGATGAACAGCCTAATACAAATGAGTTTTGTTTTGTTTTCATCTTACTTTTTAAGGAATTTATTGGCCATACAACTGAAACTTTGAGTAAGAGAGTTTGGTCCTAACTGGACTTAGGGCTTAACTCTTGTCTTTGGGGCTCAGCTTTTTCCTTCTACTGTGGGGGCACCAGTCACCAGCCCTATCTAATAGCAAATGACTGAGGCAACTCCAGATTTAACCATCACTGAAGTCTAAAATCAGAGGGCAAGATCATTTGCCTCTCTCCCAGAAACCTCAGCAAAAAACTCCATCCTCTACAAGGTTCTTGAGGCCAGTCACCTATTAGCATACCAATCACAGAGGCCAAAGAAACGCAAGTCCTGACCAGAATGGGATCGCTTGGATCAGCTGACTCCACATTCCAGACACCAATAGAGTCAGACACACTGGAGTTAGGTAAATAAGATCCTGAGAGGAAGAGATCTCCAAACAAGATTCCAAGGATGCATCTACCATGACGCAGTTTTTTGCTGGGCCAGAGCTCACAGTGTACTTGGCACTTTATTAATTCAATACACCATACATTCTCACTTCCACTTCAACCCAGTTCTACAGTTTGATAATAGCATCACTGCTTTTGATGGCTTTTGACTCTTCTTCTTGTTTGATCTTCATATTCATGATGGTGAATAAGAAGGGGTATCTAATCTACCTGGGCTTAAATATTACCTCTACTCTTTGCTAGTTCTATAATTTTGGTCACATTTACTTAACTTTTCTTTACCCTAGTCTCTTCATCTATTAAACATAGGTAGTGATAGTTCTCTCTTTCTTTGATTGCTGTGAAAATTGAATAAACTAATTCACATACAGCACCTACACAATGTCTGGCACATACTATGCACATTCTATGCATACTAGCTATTACTATTATTGTTATTGCCCCTACACTTGGCAATGGTGGTCAAAAAGTACTTTAGCCTGTGCATATCAGTTCATGCCAGGTCCCACACTGCTTCTCTAGGTTTTTCTGTTATCAGCCAACTGACACTCTGAGATGCTTTCATCTACTTTTCTCCACATTCTCTGTGCTTGCTGTTTTCTGCTTCTCTGTTTTATTCATCTTGTTTATTTTTCCTGAAACACCCTTGATTTGCATATCCAGGCTTACTATGATTTTGTTTGGCATTTAGGTTTCTCTTGCTTTGATATTAGTGTATACTAAAATAATTGCAGGCTGGGTTGCAGCTTTTGAACCAATAAAGGGCCATAATATGTTTATCCCTCATCTGACTTATAGTAATAGTCAGTACAATATCTTTTCTAGCAGAAAAATTGGGATTTTTTCATGTGGGGGGGCTGTTGCTAACAGATGTATATATCACATAATATGTTCTTTACTGTTCGGAGTAAGCTAGAGTTTGATAAAGTGAGTTACCACCTTGGAATGAATGGGCTAAGCAACCCAAAAAGTCTCCTAACTGTGAGGCCCAAAATGTGTCCTAATAGGATTACTTACCTCCTCTACTTCACCAGTGACAGAGACATTAGAAAAAATCGTGGAAAGTTTGAGCATGTCCTTATGGCAAGCATCACAAGACAAGGTTGTAGCAAAGGTTCTGCGTCTGTGGTCAGCTCTGGGAGAATGATTTCACAGTCAAACCCATGAGAGTTATCATATCAGCTCCTAGGGCCTCTATGCTTTGTACAGCCCAGATCCTGTCACTTCAGTTATAGTGGGAAAGGTATAACTTGGCACAACTTTATAGTTATTAGCCAAAACTCAATTTAGACTTTACAGAAAAGGTACAATAAGTTCATAATCCCCCAGCCCTCCATCTGAAATATACAAATCTCTTAAAACTCAAAAGGTACTCATAACTCACTCAGCAGTGAAACCTGACTCAACCTGGACTTATTTAGCAAAAAAAAAGTCCTCTTCCAATCTAAGGAAATGATTTATTATCTTTATTCCAATTTTTTGTGAATGTTTGTGTTTTGCTCAAAAATATTGTTGTGCTCCACGATAGGTTAAATCCCCAAACTCTGTAGGACATATATATGTTCCATTCCTAAACTCTATGGAATGCATATACATATATTTATATGAAATCTAAGATATAAGATTATGAACCTGAACAGATATAAAAACATCTATGAAATATATTCTTCCTTTTACTGTCATTCAATCCATTATGTAGGGAATGAAGTTGAGGTTGGGTCTAAAAACATTTCAAATGTATATTAATGGGCACTATATAATTAATTTCCAGTTACTTTTCTTGTTGATTAGATACTTTTATAACCTCTTTCTCATGCAGTTTCAAAGAAATGCTGGTAAACTTCTTCGACTATTTTATCAATAATACACAGCCTAAAAGTTATCTTTTTGTGTGTCTGTTTCTTCACTCAAAATATAAAGTTCAAGAATATTAGAATTTCATATAAAGGGGACTTGTATGTGGGAAAAGATTGCTTTCCTTATCAACTTTCAAGCATATTTTCCAGGCAGACACCTCATATTCTAAATAGACATAATAATTTATGGGTTGGTGTGATTTCCCCCTACAGATGGGACTGACGATATGTTTTTGGCTTAAGAATGACTTAATTAACTCAAGCAGTTTCCTGTGCACACCATCACACTCAATTCAAGCCATCAACTAGTGTGGAATTAGTTGAATCATTCAGTCAGAATACCCTGAAAATTCTCAACATCACACTTTCTAAGAAATTATTTCTATAGTTTACCACTGCCATGGTAGTCAGTACAAATTGTAAGTATTAGACTGCCCCCCCCCAGATATCTGAAAAGCAAAAATCTGAGGTCTATGTAGGTAATACTAA
This sequence comes from Heterocephalus glaber, assembly GCF_000247695.1. The sequence continues at coordinate 7,199,669 of NW_004624799.1, read as the reverse complement.
TTATGGGTACAGAATTATTTTTATGAAAGACTCAAAGAAAGTTGGGATCTGTACAAATCGTAAAAGCATGGCCCCAGCAGAGGAAGATCTGAGACTTCTTGACCCTTGAGATAACATTAAGAGTTTCTCTGTCATTTGTGCCTGCTTCTGCTAAGTGATGCTCTCATAAATAGTACCAATGAGTGTCTTTTTGACACTGGCATTTTTGAGTAGACCCAGCTCTAGCACTGATATAATGATATATAAGTGGTAAGAAGCAATAGTTTATGTTCATCATAATGCATTCTGGTAGACTTAAAGTCAATTACCACTTGACATTCAGAAAATATCCTCCTACTTGCAAGTGCAATGTTTCTGTCTTAGTCAACTCAGGGTGCCCTAACAAAATACTATAAACTACATAACTTAAACAACAAGAATTTATTTTCTTGCCGTTCTGGAGCCTGGAAGTCCAAGGTCAAGGTGCCAGCAAGATTACATCCTGGCAGAAAGAGGGGAAGAAAGAGAGCATTTTGTGCTTTTGTGCCCCTTGTTATAAGGCCACTAATTCCATTGTATGGGTCCCACTCTTATAATCTCATCTAAAACTAATTACTTCCCCAAAGCCCCATCTCCAAATACCATTGCTTTAAGGGTTAGGGCTTCAACATATGAATCGTAATGGAGGTTGAAAGGGCACAGTTTAGTCCATAGCAGCTTCATAATACTATTTCTGAGTAAGGAATAAAATAGTTATTCAGAGTGTAAGTTTTGTAGAAAAGGCACCTGGAAGGAGTAATGAAGTAATGGAGGTTCAGCCAAGAGGTATGGGGTACAGGTGAAAGGGCTTCATGGTGACCTACACAAATGTATAGACACACACACACATACACACACAATGATTTCATACCATGACATCTGGTAAATTCCCTCAAATGCAAGTCTTGATCCTTAAAATAAGAAACAATATAGAATGAGGTTATAGTTCAATGGTAAAGAATTTGCATGTAAGGACTTCATCCCCACCACCACAAAAATAAGCAAAATAATGTACTTAACCTATTTGTTGATTATTTTAGGGAAAAATCTTGGTGTTTTAAAATAATGCCACATGACGATGACATGAAGGGACAAAGTGGAACTCACTTATCAAGTATTCTTTTACATCTTTCTGCTTGACCTTTAGACCTGAAATTTTGAACTTACAAAGAAAACAACCAAACAAACAAAAACTGGAAATTACTGCCTTGGTTCTCTGGTTCTATTGTAATGACTGTCCTTGGGGCAATGATGGTCTAACATCTAGTAGTTCTATTGGGGAAAGGCTAAGGGAATAAAAGAATATGAGAGAGGACCACATAAACTAACATCTGGTTCAATGTCAAAGGTAGCCTAATAATTATTGGAGCACCTATTAAAATAATACTTATAAGAATAATACTTATGAGAAACAGGATTTAGCAACTGAGGTAAATAATTATTGTTAAATGAATCATAAAATTAAGTTTGTCCTAGAGTCCTTCAGGTTTCCCCAATCCTTATCTCAGTTTTTTTCTATGAAAATCCATTAACAAGTTTTATCTGCAAGGTGAAATTTTCATCATTTGATTGCTGTGAAAAGCAGTGGTTTGCTTACAACAAAGGTGACATTTTGCTCCTAATCAAGTAAGAGAATAGCAATGTAAGGAGCTGTTATCTTGGTGTCGAAAATTGGAGCCTGTGCATCTCTGACAAGGAAAGTATTTGCAGCTGTTGATCTTAGGGGAGATTTAGAGATGGAAGTTAGTGTTTTCTTGCTAACTTCTCCTTCACCATAATGATATGAATTAATTGTAAACAATGCAGAAGTTTTTGTGAATGAAAATTATCTATATATACAAAGATCTGGAAGAAAGTAAATTTAACTGCTGCTGAAGATAAAGTTTTTCCTAGGAAGTGGGTAATACTACATTTTTCTTTCATTATTTTCTGCATTCTTTTTTTGGTACCAGGGATCAAACTCAGGACCTTGCGCTTGCGAGGCAGGCAGTGGAACTGAGCTAAATCCCCAGCCCCCAATAAACATTTAATCATTTAATGACATATATAGATATATATATATGTTTATCATCAATCAGAAACCCCAAGGATCTAGTACAAAACATAGTAAAATTGAGTTTGAATTTATTTTTGCTACTATATTTTGAGGAGCTTAAAAATAGGTGGCTTATTTTACTGAGAAAATAATGCAATTCTCAATATTAATTGACTAAATGAGCTAAAGAAATATAATTCAGGAAAAAATACTGTGTATAACTAGAATGTGAAATTTATAATGTTTTTCTTTCACATCTCCGCTGCCTCTGGCATTACAGTATAGTAGGATATTTTTTAGATTAGTTCTCAAGTGATTTTTACATGGGAAAACCTCTAACTCTTTAGATTCACAAATTCCACACACTTACAGCCTCAAAGCACTATTAAATGGGTACTGTATTTTTAAACTTCAAATACATGCAAATAGCTCACATTTCAACCTAGCCTACTAAATGGATAATTGGACAGACATCAGGAATACACATCCTGGATGTCTTGAGGACACCTGCAAGAACACATAAAGAATCCCAGCCCCAGACCATACTGTGTCTTACTCTTTGAGTGCCCATATTCCCTTCTGAGGGTGTACATCTTTCCGCCTAACAAGCTTTTGAATGCCTTTCATTGATACATCTTGCAATTCTTTTATGTGACGTAAGTCAGTGAACCTCAGCCTATCCATGGGTAGTGTGAGTTGAGGTCCCATTTCTCCTTTGGGGTACCTCCTTGGCCCTTTTCCAGTGATAGAAACACCTGAATTAGAATATGTCAATAATGATATTAGAAATAGAAAGGGAAATAACTAAAATTAAGAAAATTAGAAAATATGGCTCTTGATGGGCCCACATGTCAAAAGAATCTGGCTAGCAGTCATAAATCCTTGTAATGAAAACTACATAATTACAGGTGTGGAATATATAGGGTTGTTTTGTGTTGTTTTGGGCCTTGAACTCACTATGTAGCACAGGCTGGCCTCGAACTCACAGTGATCCTCCTGCCTCGGCCTCCCAAATCCTGGGATTACAGGCAGGCACCACCACACCTGGCTGGAATATATAGAGATTGCAGAAATGAGCCACTACCATATCAGGATACCAAACTTTTCATTTATCAGTTTGCTTGTGTGCAAAGTGCCTGGGAATTCCTGTACCCTATATGTGGTATAATCCTCCTTAATATGTGTACTTATTCCTTTATCCTAGCCCTTCATAGTTCAACCTGCCCTACTTATTAGGATTCTGGAAACTATCTGCAGGTTTCTCTCACCTGTCAGGATGGATTTCATGGTTGAATTTTCCCAAAGAATAATGTTCATGTATATTGACTTGGCATTGTATTACCAGGGCTAGGAACATTCTCCCTTGATTAAAAGAAAAAAATTTATAATAATTATTTTTATATATTACCTTCACTAAATTAACTCAGTATTGTTTAGAATGTCGATGTCAGATGTACACACAAATAAGAAGTTTATAAAGAAGATTTCCCAAGTAGCATTTTGATAATAGAGTAAAGGAAAAGAAAGGAAGATACTAAATATTTTGCGCAGAATAAAATTTAACAATTCAGAATAAATCTCTGCAAGAAGTTGGCAATTGGGTCAGGGGTGTAGCTCAGCAGCACAGTGCCTGCCTGGCAAATGCAAGGCCCTGAGTTTGATCCCTGGTACTGAAAAAAAAAGAAGTTGGGGGACGGGGATTTAGCTCAGTGGTTCCACCACCTGCCTCACAAGTGCAAAGTATCAAGTTCGATCCCTGGTACCAAAAAAAAAAAAAAAAGGAGTTGGCAATTGTGAATTGTGTAAAATTAACTATAAACTCTAGGGGCTCACAGACTCTTCTGTAGTCAATCTGATTCCTCCAAAGGTGCTCTCAAAGAGCCATCCTTCCCTCTTTGGTAAATAAATAAAAATAAAAAGACCACTAATCAATGGGTATACAGGACATTTGAAATGTGTATTTCATGAGAAATTAGGGCCTTTGATCTGAACCAGAGACTTCTTGACTTCCCTATGGATAATATTATTTTTCAGAATATGATATAACTTGAGTATATAGTAACCTATCAAAGTTAGAAGCCAAATTAGGGCAATAATAGTCACTCCAAGTCTTAGCATTCCTTTAGAATAGGGTGATTTTTTTTCAGAACCTTACGTGCTTGTGACTGAAAACAGCTTTTATGAATAAGAATAAGGCAGATCAATATCTTGTTCTCAAGGGGCCAGTTTCTCATTCTATGTAACTAGAGAAATCAAATTACACATGAAGACCATGTTCCCCAGGGAAGCTGCTTACACAGGTGAACTTTCTGATAGTGCTAGTGAAATTGAAATTCTAAATCCAGCTATGTTGATTGAATTTAACATACCATAATGGGCATACACAACATTTTAGTAAGTTTTATTTAAGTAAGGGAAACAAACACAAATAATGCCATTGAAAGGATTACTTGACCTCCAAACACATACAACTGAGAAAATGTAAAAATGCTCTCTACACCAAGAATCTCTCGTCCATTTAATGTAGCATCATTTGCCTCTGGCAGTTAACATATTAACAGCTGATTTTAATAAATTATTGTATGTGTCAAAATGTTCTTTTCTAATATCTGCCTTAAATATGTCTATTTGTGTGTGAGAGAGCTTAATTTTTTACTATATTAGTTAATAAAAAACCTATGAGTGAAATGTTTTCTTACCTCCTATAGGTAGGAATAAATCCATGAAATTCTCAGGTAGTAATAGCCAAAATGAAAAGGAACCAAATAGCCCGTCTAGTTGTGGTCATAAAGAACAACTAATGAACTTTCAGGTTTTTATATGATAAAGAGTCTACAACTCTATAAGATTAGTCAAATTTAAAACAACATTGAGGGGCCGGGGATTTAGCTCAGTGGTTCCAGAGTCTGCCTCGAGTTTGATCCCCGGTACCAAAAAAAAAAAAAAAAAAAATTGAATACAAAATCAGGTTTGAAAGCCTTGCCTTTTAAATAACTAAATGAAAATTTTAAGTGTCAAACTTATAAATCCAATCTAGTTCAAATCCAGTGCTATCATGACTTCTCATTTACAATGTAATTAATTGGTAAATTGACAGATGGCATAAAAATTAAGACTTCAGGGCCGGGATTTAGCTCAGTGGTTCAGGCACCTGCCTTGCAAGCGCAAGGTCCCGAGTTCAATCCCCGGTACCAAAAAAAAAAAAAATTAAAACTTCATTTCTCTCTCTTTTTTTTCCCAAGATAAATGTATTATGACCAGAGAAAACAGAAAATTCAATGTATTAAATATGTCTATTTTAAAATCTCAAGTTATTGCTCCTAAATACACTATAATCAACTAGTTTAAAGAACATTTTCCTTCCTTTACTGCGACTACCACTTGTAATATTTTCCTAAGTCTACTTTAACAAGTTTCTCCAAATTTAGTGACTTAAACCAATACCAATTTATTATCTTTCAGCTATGAAGGTCAGAAATCCCAAACAAATCTCTTTGTGCTAAAATCAAGGTGTTTGCATGACTGCATTCCTTCTAGAGGATGCAGCAATCCTTGGCTTGTTGCCCCCCTTTCATCTTCAAATCTAGTAATACAGGACAAGTCTTTCTGACATAGAATCATCTGATCAATCTCTCTCTCTCTCTCCCTCCCACACACACTATGCAAATTTTGTGATTCGTCAGATATTGCAGAATAAGCACCTCAGATTATCAACCTTAATTTCATTACCACCCTCTTTTTTGTCATGAAACCTACCACATTCATAGATGCTGGAAACTGGTTTGTAGACATTTATGGGGTGGCCATCATTTTGACTACCGTGACACTGTAGTATTTATTGTTTTATATATTCTCATACTCATTTTTAAACTAAAATATGTTTCAACTTTAAAAGGTCTCTTTGTATATTATAATCTGCTATGGGTTGGATTGTGTTCTCCAAAAAATATATGTTGTAGTTCCTATTCTCTGACTATGAATGTTTCTTTATTTGAAAATAAGATATTTGCAGATGTATTTAAGATGAGACCATTCCAGTGGGGCCTAATCTAACTATTGCCTTTATAAGAAGAAGAAAACATCATGTGACATGTAGACAGAGACAAAATGCCATATAAAAATTCAGGGAGAGGGCCGGGGATTTAGCTCAGTGGTTCCTCCGCTTGCCTTGAAAGCACAAGGACACGAGTTCGATCCCTGGTACAAAAAAAAAAAAAAAAATACAGGGAGAATGCTGTGTAGTGACAGAGATAGGAATTGGAGTGATGTATGTACAAACCAAGGAATGTCAAGGACTGACAATCACCACCAAAAGCTAGGAAGAGGCAAGGAAGGATTCCCCTATACCAGTTTTAGAGGAAGCTTGGCCCATCAATACTTTGATTTTGGTCTACAGAACTGTGTGCTTTAAATCACACAGCTTTGCCCTAAGAAACTCATACATACTCTTTAATCTTCTTATCACCCTTATCAATATGCTGTGTGAGTACCTTTTAGTCTATTGGTGTCTTTTTTTATACAATGGTAAAAAAAAGTACCCAAAGCTTTACACAAAATAGTTTTACCAAAGATGAGTTAAAATGACTTTCTGCATTTCCTTGTAGTTCTCTTGTTTAGACATGTACAAATTTTATCTTTTGACAATAATTTTTGCTGCATTATAAGGTCTTACAGCTCCTAGTCAAGCCTATATTGTTCTCTATAGGCTAAATAAAATTTAACTCAGGACCTTTGCATGAGTTCTTTCCCCAGCCCTTTTTAATTTTTTCTTTTTAATTTTGAGGCTGGAAGATAATAGAACCACAGAAGACACTGCGTCAGTTACTTACTCTCACTAAGTTGCCCAGGCTGGTCTCAAATTTGTGATCCTCCTGCCTTAGCCTTCTGGAGTTCTGGGATTATAGGCAAGTGCCACCACACTCAGCTGAAGTCCACTTTTGATATTGGTATTGTTTAAAGAGATCTATGCAAGCAAGGCACAGTTGTAAGAACAATGAGAAAATATAAAGATGATAAAAATATTACTTCATGGTATAATGACTTTATTTCTGATAAATTAAACATCTTCAGAGCATCTTACCCTGAATGAATTTTGGCTGAGGACTGCCAGACACACATGGGAGCTTCTGGAAGAGATGTGTGTGTGGTAGTGTGGTATGCCCTGCCCTGGCTGATATAACTGAAGGGATGCCCAACACATTCTCTTTCCTAGGAACTTGGAATTGGGGTGCAGAGTTATTTGATCTGTGTGTAGAACTAAATAGATGGAAAAAGGAACTGTAAATATCAAAGGTGCATTACTTCTGGGCTCATGGAGAAGTGGAGAAGCCAATGTGCAATGTAAGAAAATGAAACTGACAAAGAAGCAGACTCCATGGGGCTTCAGAATGAGAGTAAGTAACTGAGGCAATGTCTTCTGTGGTTTCTAATAGTTTCCCTCCTCTGGCTCACCCTCCCATGTGACTTACTGATTTCCCGCCTTTTTTACTTAACTTGCTATGAATTGTGTAATTCAGTTGTAACTGTCGGAATGTTGACTAAAACAAGGGAAATTAAATAAAAAGGGATAAGACAAACTAGTAAGTAAAGAACATCTTAGATAAGTAAAATGTATATAAAGAACACTTAAACATGCATGATTGAAAAAAGTTTATGAATGCAAGTGGGATTCAGAGCTAGAAAGAGTTGAATCATTTGGTGGACATGATGGTGTCAGTGACGGTTTTGAGTAAAACAGTGACATGATAATAAGCATTGACAGCTACTGAGTGCTGAGTGTCAGTGCTGATGTCACATTATGTGCATATTTTCATTCATTCATAACTATCATAGGTTGTTAAATTATTACTATCCACAATGGGCTGGGGATTTAGCTCAGTAGTTCCGCCGCCTGCCTCACAAGCAGAAGGATCCCAGTCCAATCCCCAGTACCAAAAAAAAAACCCCTCCAATTATTACTATCCACAATGCAAACAAGGAATTAGGGAATGAGAGATAAAATGACTTGTCCAATCCCCCATACTTAGCTCACCCCAGATTAGGGAGTTCAACTCTTTCTGAAAAAAGTTTAACTATGCTACTATAAAAATAAGTAATCCTTTAGAATGACAGCTCTAGCAGGTACCTTGTGGCCAGAACCCCTGGGAGTGCACTCTGGGCAAGTATGGATCTTGAGAAACCAGCTCTCTTTGGAGCAGTTGGAGGCAAGTGAGTCCAGGCTCCCTAGTCATCCAGAGGCTCCCAGAGGGGATCCTCCTTGAAGCTGCATAAGCTACAGGATATGGTGGTCAGGCTGTGTGTTCTTCAGTTTCTTCCTTGCCCTTCTTGGCTAGCGCCCAGGATCCAAGGTTCACAGAAAGGACCTGAATCAGCACTAGGGTGGGAAACGGTGCTCTCCACCCTCAAATGGAAATGGTACAGAAAACAGATGTCTTCAGTTTAATTAAGGACCATGGGTTGGCCAAGTTTCCCTCACAGCTGCAGAAGCTGAAGAGCAACCTTAGGACCATCAATCTGTCCAACAACAAGATTGAGAGTCTGTGCTGATAGGGAACTTCACTATGTTGAAGAGCCTCACCCTAAACACCAACAAACTGTTCTACCTGATGAGTTAAGCAGTCTGAAAAAAAATTGAGACACTTAGCCTAAATAACAATCATCTGAGAGAACTGCCATCCACTTTTGGGCAGCTCTCTGCCCTCAAGATCCTGAGCCTCTCTGGGAACCAACTGGGAATACTAATCTCTCTAAGAACCAGATTTAGTGTACACCTGACCTAGTACGGAGGAGTTGGAGTTCATTGAACTCAACCTCAAACAGAACCAGGTATCTCAGCTCTCAGTAAAGCTATCTGCTGCCCTCACTTTAAAGTTCTTCTCCTGGAAGATAACTGTCTTGAACTTAGTATGCTTCTACAGAGCATCCTCAGTGATTTCAAGATCTGTCTGCTCACCATGGAAGGCAATCTTTGTGAAATAAAGACACTTCAAGAACTGGAAAGCTATGATAAGTACATGGAGAGGTTCACAGCCATCGAGAAGAAATTTGCATGTTGTACTCCAGGTCCATGGGAACCTTACAGGACACTAACTCAGAACTTCAGTTGGAAACTGGCTGCATCACAAGCTCCTGTTGTTGAGGATATCTGCAATAAGAAGACAACACTCCAAGAGGTCATACTACATTCAGTAACCTTCTTTCTTGTCAGGGCTATGTCACATGAGCAAAAGGAAAAGAGTCAGAAGACATGTAGAATGCTTCACCTTGAGTCAAGGGTAGGGCAATGGACAGTGTTGCTCTTCAACGCCAGCACCTAGTTGTATTTATTAGTTGAGGGGTGCTGCCTGCTAATCTAATAGCTGCACCACAGCTTGGATGCTTAATTTCAATAGGAGCTTTCATAAAGTCAGCTGCCATTCCACCTCTGTGTTCACACGTCATACTTTTATGAAATTCATGTAAGTTGTAAGAAGCTGCTGTGGTTAACCTAAGGCTTAACTATTTTATTCCAGTTTATCAGTTCAGGTGCTGTGGTCATACTTGTAATTTGGGATATACTTATGTGACTGTCTTGATTAAAGTGTGCTTTATCAGAGAAGCACCAATACCACACTAAAAGATGTTCCCAAAGGCTGCAGTAGCAATTTCTTTACTTTTGCTGGTGCTTTATTGGTGGAGGGCTCTGAAGAGCTAAAACTGTATGTGTGACCCTTATAAGATTTAAAAGAGATTTTTTTTTTTTGGTGGTAGCAGGGATTGAACTCAGGACCTTGTGCTTGCAAGGCACGTGCAGCGCCACTGAGTTAAATCCCTGGTCCCTAAAAGAGATTTTTAATAATCAAGATTTTCTTGAAGCTTTATTTAAAAATTATGCCTTATTTCTGGTAAACTTTTCCCTTTTTTATATTTGTAACTCTACTAATAAAATTACCTTCAGGAAATCACTGCTACAATATTTTAAAATGAACTTTGTTGCTGGAAAAATAAAAGGAGAGTAGGGGGAGGGGAAAAAAGAAGATAATTGAAATGTGTTATGTACATGTACCTTCCCCCTACAGTGAATGTAGTCATTATGTAGTGCAAATAGTTAGTAATAAAAGTAAAAAAATAACCTATGCTTATCAAGTTTATTCTTTGAAGGAGGATAATTCTTTACAAAATAAATTTTTAATAAAAAAACAAAGAATGACAGCTGTAGCTAAAAATCCTTAATACAAAAGGAAGAGTCAGAAGGTAAAAAGACAATAAATAAAGCTTACTCCAGGAGAGATTTATGATGAGAGCCACTGAAGAATCACATTTGGAATGAGGAAAAGAATTGATATAAAGATTTTATTGGTAAATCTGAACCCAGATGGCACATAAAGGGAAGGGAAAGGAAAGAGTCAAAGCTGAATTCAGGTTTGGGACCTAAAACTTGGAAAGATGATAATGCCCTGAACAGATACAAAAAAGCTAGTATAACTCTTAGCTAGGGGCCTATGCTCTAGATCTAAAGTGTACTCCAAAGACTCATGGGTTCAGATCAAGTTGATTGGACCAAGGGCCATTATGCTCATCCATGGATGAATCCACTGATGAATCCAGAGTTAATTGTGCGTTAGAAGGTGAAACCTGGTCAGGAGAGGCTTTTCACGGAGGTGTGTGACCTGGAAGAGTATATCTCTCTCCCCAATTCCTCTGTCCTCTCTCTACTCCTGACCATCATGACATGAGCAACTTTTCCTCTGCCCAGGTCCTTTCATCATTCCCTGTCTGCCTTGGAGCTGGCTGAGTTTGGACTGAAACATCTAAAAACCATGAGTCAAAATAAACCTCTCTTCCTTTAAATTTTGAGACTTGGGTGTTTTATCCTAGTGACAGGAAAGTGACTAAGACATGGGGTGAAAGGAAGAGTGGGTGGAGATCTTAATGAATTCATATGTAATTGAAATGCTGACAAACATCAGGAGAGACTGTCCACCAAGCAAGTACGTACATAGTTACGTGAAGTTGTAGCTTAGGAAAATTTCAGGCTAGAGATATCAATTTAGAAATCATACTCATAAAAATAAAAATCAAGACCATGAAAGTGGATGAGATTGCCAAAAGATGGTGTAATAAGGTTGATGGCAGAAACTTAGAAAACATTTAACAGCCAGAAGGAACTTCTAGTAAGACTCAATATTATAGAAATGTCTTATATTACTAGAACCACTCACTATCTTAAGCAACTATAATAGAAGTTCAAGTTTTAAGGCTCCTAGAAGATATGACTCCCAAATAGAAACTTAAATTTCCACAGAACAGTGGTAAATATGGCAAAAGGAAATCATTATCCAAAATATTGTAATTGTATAGAAAATGGCTTTATGAGATCAAAGGTAGAAGTGATAAGCTTGGGCTTTGTTCATGAAAGTCTTCACTGTAGATTTTATGGATGACCTACATTGCAGATTGCAAAGCATATATAATAACCTGCAATCATCTTTACCAGATTAAGATGCTTTTCTCTTACTATGCTTCAGAGGGAGAGCATTTAGAATAACTGTGAGAGTTTATAATGCAAAATAAAAACAAACAAAAATTTTACAGGGAATTAATGTTGGTGAATTACTGTTTAAAAATGTAGTCTTTTTCAGACAGAAACCGAGAAATAGGGACACATAAAAGGAAACAAAAAAGGAAAAGAGGAAGGAAGGAAGAAAAGAAGGAAGGCAAGAAGGAAGGAAGGGAGGGAGAGGAAGGGAGGAGAGAGGGAACTGAGGTGTTGAATATGCTAATTAGCTTGATTATGATAGTTATTTCTCAATGTATACACGTAGCAAAACATCATTGTACACCTTTACTACAGCCAATTTTTGCTAATATATATCAACAAAGCTGGAAAAAATAAAATGAAAAAGAATAGTCTTTAATTCCCTTATAAATATCTCAAATATAAAAGATGCCCAATACTCTAAAAGACTGCATTTCTCATAAAACTAGTTTCCATAATCATAGCCTTATAACTTCAAATAAGTAAGTACAGAGCAGCTTTTAATAATTTCATCAGGAGCAATACATACTGATCCTTTGGAAGTTAAGTTTTACTTTAATCTTGGAAATTCATTAGAAGCACATTTGATTTATTTTGAAGTCCTAGTTTTATGCATTTGACAGGGAAAGGAAACAAATTTCTCAGTTTCTTCTTTCAGTTTTACACCCCTGCTGCGTTGTGCCAGTCAGAGCTCAGCAAGAGATGATTCTTGCTTTCTAAATGATACACCGCTGCTGCAGCCAGCTGAGTGCTGAGTGTTCATGAGTCTTGTTACTTTCTGTACTTGCAATACAATGGATCACTGAGGATGGAAATTCTGTAGTAGAAGTGACAGCATGATGCAGCCATCCTGAGCTGGTCATTGTGGTACATGCAGCACTCAAAAACAAACAAACAAACAAAAGATACAGGCCTCCTAAGGTAAAGGAAGTCATCTCCTTGGATCTCTACATACTTACAGTATAAAATAAGTAATTTTTAATAGGAATCTAGACATTTTCCCTTGTGTCACTAATTCAAAAAGGGAATGATAAGCCAGAAAACCATTCTATTGGCAGAAATTCTAAAAAGAAAGAAACATTAGCCATGTGTTTTGTTTTGTTTGGGCTCTGGAACCCAGGGCCTTCACACTGAGCTATATTCCCAGATTTTATTATATTCTTTATTTTGAGGAAGGGTCTCACTAAGTTGCTAAGTTGCCCAGGTTAGGCTTGCACTTAAAATCCTTCTGCCTCAGCCTCCCAGAGTTCTAGGATTATAGGCACATGCTACCACGCCCAGCTTAGCCCTGTATTTATACACATCTATTGATTTAAGAGGATAAATTGTCGCCTTTGTGGTACATATTAACATCTAAGTTAATAAGTAATTTCAAGTACAGACTACTAATGGAATTTCATATTAGTAATATGTAGGGTTAATAATTTTTAAGACTGTCCAATTTTAATTGATAATATTATTTAAATATTATATTGCGTAGTATTGTACACCGATAAATCCAGGACTGTGAGAGCTGATGCAGGATTACGAATTGAAGCCTAGTCTGAGCAATTTAGGGACTTAGTGAGACCCTATCTCAAAATTTAAGAAAAATTAAAAAGAGGGCCAAGGATTTAGCTCAGTGGTTCTGGTGCCTGCCTCACAAGCACAAGGTCCTGAGTTCAATCCCTGGTACCAAAAAATAAAAAAAAATTAAAAATAAAGAGAGGCTGGAGATATAGCTCTGTGGGATGACACTGGGTTCAATTCCTACTCCCAAAATAATAGTAATACTAAGAAGTAGCTTTGAACAAGTCAAAAGTTGCTTAATTTGACTCAAAATTTAAGAAATGGTTATCAAAATGAGATTATTTTGAAACTATTAAAATATTTAAAAAGTTTAATAGACCAGTCTTGCCTCTCAGTCTCCCAAGTAGCATGTACCACAACTCATGATATCATCATTTTAAAGTGGTTCGTGCCCTATTGGTGGGTGGAGTAAGGAGGATGTTGAAGCATTTTTTTATTAAATTGGTAAGGGCCTTGCAATAGAGAGAAGAAAGAAAGCAGAACTAGACACCAGAGGCCTAGAACAGTATGACTTGAAAGACCCTAGAATAACTGTTTCAAATGCCGGCTTCCCAGGGCCCAGCCTCGGGCTGCTAAATCAGACTTTCTGGAGTTGTGGCCTAAGAATCTGCATGTAAGTCAAATTGTCTAAGTACTCCTTACACAGGATAAATTTCAAAAAGCTGTGGTCTAAGATTATTCCCACTCTGAAGAATAATTCCTACCTGGAATCAGAAATTATATTTTCTCCTTACATTTCTAGAATGGTAGTAAGGGCTCTTATTAAACGTGTATTAGATGCTAGTGGTAAACTCATGGTGAAGAAACTGAAAAAAGAATCAATCATATTATGAAAACAATTAGATTGAAAATTTAGAATCTCTTGAGGAAATGATTTTAAAAATCAATATTTTGACAAAATATAACAACAATGATAAAATTAAATGAAGCCTGAAGCACGGATTAAGTTTGAGAGATAGCTGGAGCCCATGCATTTGTAGTTCATCCACTAGAGTGTAACAAAAGGGCATACATCTTGTCTTCTTTTGATTATACTTATGTTATATTCCCTCCTCCCTCCTCCCCAGCCCCTGATTGCTGCAATCAAACCCAGAAATACATGCTAGGCAGGGTCTCTAATACCAACCTACATCTCCGTATTTTTTTATTATCGATAATTTTATTGATAAAATGTTTCCTATAATATTTTAAAGGCATTTGTAAATAAGATCCTGAAGTTTAGAAGGGATCTATTCTTTCTATATATGTATACTGAATTTAATTTAATTTAATGGACATTTATTGGCTACTTATTACACTACAACATGCCAAAGCCCATTAGAAAGGGGAGACTGCATATAAGATACAGTCCCTGGCCTCAGAGAGCTTACAGTTGTGACTGTAAGCTCTACAGTGATTACACTAAATGACCAAAGTCAAGTAAAAAAATACAGTAAACAATAGGTCAAAGCTATGGGATTTTGGGAGTGTTTATTTGAATGGGAAGGGACCTAACAGGAAGCAAAACTAGTAAGTCAAATCTGCTTTGGCTATAAATATTGCACCCAGATTTTTACTCCACCTGCACAGAACAGAAAAGTCTTCGCTAAGTAGATCTGGTTACAGAGAACTCAAAAGGAGGATTTAGGGAGAGGAACAATGAGTAAATGAACATTTTTGTAAAGGTGTGATAGAAAGTGCTTGCTGGGGTTGATCTTTGCTCAAAATACAAATAGAATATTAAATGCTCAAATTTGCATTATTATTGCTGTTATATTGAAGAATATGTCTAAGAATCATGGAAATAAAATATTTCCAAGTTCATCATTCACCAACAGTCCTATCTTTCTAAAATTCAAACGCCACAAAGATGAAATGCTCTGATATTTTACTATCACCAGGCTTCTGACAAATGGTATACAATGATTAAAATGTAGAAATACAGGAAAGGTACTTTATATATTTCTCTCTTTGTCGGAGAAGTGCTATGACTCAGCTCAAGGATTTGCTACAGAAATTGTATGTACTGCATTTATGCTTCTAAAAGCTTTATTTTGTTATTATTTTCATGTTGATTAATTTAGAAGTTTGGAAAATTGAGGTCTCCCACCCCAACTACTACTGAGGACTGAACCCAGGGACCTTCTACCATTGAGCTACATCCCCACCCCTTTTTGATTTTTAAATTTTGAGACAGGATCTCCATATGAAGCCCAGGCTGGCCTTGAATTTGCTGTCTTCCTGCATCAGCCTCCAGAGTAGCTGGGGTAATAGTCTTGGGTCATCGGGCCCAGCAAAGGCAGTCTTTAAAATGTTATTATTCATGTTCATTTTGCATTTGGCTTTTCCTCATAAAGGGAAAAATCCAAATAGACAATAAAAATACCTGTCCTCAATGATCTGTTCGTATATGCCTTTTCATTTTAACTCAAGTACTAACATTAATCCTCTTAAATGTGATCTTGTGCTTTCGGATTCATTTCAATATTCAATCCAGCACCTGCCTTTTGTTTTCAGCATTTTGATTCCTTTGCTCTTTCTCTCAAAGAAAATGTCTTCGTTGGAAAAGTGTGGTTTGTTTTGAACAGAGTCTATAGCGCGGCGATCCATAGTCTCTCCGAGTCCAAGGGCACAAGACAGATTCCCAGACGCTGGAGGGACTTTCTATTGGACCAAACTCCAGACTCCGGCCCTCGAGTCCTCACGTCTGAGATCCAGAGGCTGCAGGTCTGAGGCCCAGCCTCCCAGCCCTTTGGAAAGCAGCAGTCAGAGTGTGCCCAAGACCAGGCAGCAGTGTCGCGTTGCGGCCTCAACGACACAGACTCGAGCATCCGCTCCTGGAGCTGTTTCTGGAGGCCTCAAGCCCCGCCATGCCCTGGAGAGGCTTCAAAATTTCTCAACCCGGAGGTCCCGGCAGGGCTGTGCTCCTGGGCCCGGAGGCGCAACTACGCTGAGGGTTTGATTCGCAGCGTTGGCTGGAAAAGCTTGGGCAGCAAATGTCAGCAGCCCCTGGGCTCTGGCACCTGAATGCGAGCAATCGCGCGGCTGTAGGGCGATCGTGCTACAGGCCGCTGCCTGGGAGCCGAGCCTGCCCTCGGCTGGGTGGGAGGCGCAAACAAGGCTGGCGGAGCTGAGCCGGGAGAAATGGTGCCGGCTGGGTCTCAGGCTTCTCGGCCCCCCGGGGCTGGGTGAGGGCCGCGGAAGGGAGGGGCTCGTTCTTCCTCCCCGCGCGCTAGGGCAAGGGTCGGACTGCCCAGCTTCTTCGGGCTGGGGTGGGGAGGATCGGCCAAGCCTCAGCTCTAAGCGATTTTTCGTTTCCAAACGCCGCGATCGCTGAGTCCCTGGTGCGGCCCCCTGGCTCTGCGGCGCCTGCTTGCTGTAGGCAGAAAGCTCCCTCCCTGTTTTCAGACCTTGCTATTTCAGGAATTACAGAAAGAGTCCACCAGTGTACTTGCCCTGGGGAAATCAGGGGTGCAGCCTGACAGAGCCGGGTGCAGCAGGCGCGAGGGGCCCGGAAGCAGACTCGTCTGTCTCCTCCCCCTAGTGTCTCCCCAGCTTTCTTGACCTCAGGGTGAGGGTAGCAGTCATGTCTGGCTCCCAGATATACAGTACTCTGAAATCATGTTTCCTGGGAGTGAAGGCCCCAAGCCTACAGCAGCGGCGCTGTGTCCAAAATGGTCTGGTACTTGCTTCGCAGATATCGGCTTCTCCAGAGGAGAAAGTCACTTGGCCTCGGAGCTTATTCTTGTTTTATGGATCGAGCCTCTGATTTCTCCCAGTAACTTCTTAGTAATGGGTCATGTTTGTGTGGGAGGGGTGTGTGTGGGGGGAAGAGGTGGGAATGTGTGTGCTCCATATAAACTAGATAGTTTGGTAAAGCACAAATGTAATTAGGTATTGTCAGGTGTACTTGTTGAAACACCATTTTTATGGATAACAATGAGATTTCTGGATCCCCAAAATAGATCTGTCAAGGGATACTATTTCCAATCCTTGTCGTTTAATTATAAAACAAAACCTGGACTTTGTTGTGAAGAGGTCTGTTGGACATCTAGTCCAACTAGATAACACGTTAGACTACTTTGATGTTCTAAGTTGAATCTATATGCATTTTCTTTTTCTTTTCTTTCTTTTTTTTTTTTTTGGTACCAGGGATAGAACTCAGGATCTTGCGCTTTTGAGGCAGGCACCAGAACCACTGAGCTGAATCCCTGGCCCTACATGCATTTTCATTAAACAGCACTTGTTTGTATTGCTATTGCTGGTCATTTCCCCACTGAACTGTTTCCTCAAGGTAGGGATAGTTTTTATTCATCTCTAATTTTCCTAAGCCAAATACTTTCTGAGAATATTAAGTATTCAACATGCAAATATTAATGAAATCACTCCCAGTTCCTGGGGGCTCTAAACATTCTACCACAAGCAAAGGAAAAGGAATGGAGGAACACGGAGGCAGGCTTCAAAGACCAGATAAATGTGAAGGACAAGGTGGTCCAGGCTGACAGACATTTATCAGACAGTAAGAGTGCTCAGAAGCAATTTCCTAATCAAGTCTCCTCAGTGATAGGCTTACCTGTGGGCAGGAGGTAAAAATGACCTATAGTTTCAGTGATTTTTATTTACTTATTTACTTCTGAGATGCAGAGATCCAGCCCAGGGGCTCATGCATATACATACTCTACCACTGAGCTGCATACACAGACCTCACATCCAACCACCCACCCCCACACTGCCCTGGCAATTCTTTCAAACTACTGGGGTTTGTCTCTCTTTGGATACGTTCCTCTCTAACCCTCCTTGCTTTTTCCTTCTTTCTATAGAGTAGGTGTAATATAAGCCATTACACTTGAAATTAAAAAATAGCTTTGTTGCAGGGCTTGGTGGCGCAAGCCTGTACTCCTGGTAGTCTGGAGGCTGAGGAAGGAGGATTGCTCTGAGTTCCAGGCCAGCCAGGGCTACATAGTGGGATCCTGTCTCAAATAACCAAAACAAACAAACAAATAAACAAAACCAGCTTTGATAACCTTCAACACCTTATATGTCCTTGGAATTACTGTCCTTGGAATTATTTAGCTAATCTCTATTTCTCTTTTTATATTTTTCACTGTAATTGTGTGTGTGTTGTTTTTTTCTTGGTACAGGGGCTCGAACTCGGGACCTTGCGCTTGCAAGGCAGGTGCCAGAACTACTGAGCTAAATCCCGGCCCTTTCACTGTAATTGTAAGATAACATAAATTGCAATTGCAATTTTTTTTCTTTTCCGGATATCTAAACTACTTGGGAAGGTGAGCAGCAAATATTTAAAAAGCACGCAGCTAAGAGGCAGTGCCCCAGAGCAAGACTTTGGAGGCCTGGGGGGCCGGGGGCATCTGGTTTCTTTGTTACTTTTCCAGCTCTTTGTGAAACTATTGCATCCTTTCTTTTTAGCCTTTGAATGTACTCTCTAGTCTCTTCTGTAAGTAAACATTTGAATATTCTACCTTGTTAATATGTAAAACTGATACTATTTTTCATTAGGGGTTAATCACAGAGGCTCACCTTGCATAAGGCTACATTTAAAAGCTGACCACCACTGATACATTACAAAACATTGAAGATGACATAGAACATTTTCCATTAATAGCAGAATGTCTTGAAGAGTATACTGCACCTACAGGAATTATTTTTTAGATAGTAGTGCTAGAAAAATATACCTCAATCAGAACACAATAGTGAAGTCTACATACTTCATCTATATTATTGATTCTGAATTTCTGTAGACATATTTTAAGCAAAACAGGCCTCTCGTCTGCAGTACCTTAATATTAACAAAATTAGTTTTTTATGAATTCTAGGATTAAGCACTTAGATTTCTGTACTACCTCATCTACTCTTTTAATGTCAAGTATTCATTCATCCCAGTTGATAAGTAAATATGATTCAGAATGTCATCTCCATTTATAGCACGCGGCAGGAAAATGTTGCTGATGTTTATGATTCTTGACAACCTTCTTTTATTTTAGCATCAATTTCCTCTCCTCCATTACGATTTTTAATGGAGCCCTTATTGCTGTTTTTTTCCTTGACCTACTTTCTTTTGAAGCGCTTTTATATACAGTATAGGCTGCTTTGGGTGAAACAGATTAGTTGGTTATCACTCTAGACGTTTTTGTGGTTTAAAAATCATCTGGCACAACGTTCATTATATCATAGCCTGTTTGAATTCTTTTTAAAATTACGCTTTTCATGAGTTTGTTCCGTTCTTCAGACTAAAGATTAAACCTCATCTGCTCTGACCCAATTGCTATTTTTCTTTGTTGCCTCCACCCCCCCTACAGAATGTGTTTCCAGGGGAGAGGCGTACTTGGAGCTGAAGAGGAGAGTCAAGTGGGACGTGATTTGGTGCCTCATTTACTGGATTCCTCCTCTCCAGCCGGGTGAGAGAAGTCAAGAGACAATTTTGACAGATCAGACGAGGCCTCAGCTCTCACGCTTGTGGTCCATGGGTGGGTTTTGCCTTTTTCCTCTTCCCTTGCCTCTGGCCTGCCTACTGGCCAGCCGTCTATGCAAGGATTGCTACAGGCCACCGAGATCTCTCCCTGTGCCGCCCTCTTGGGGGATTAGGGCTTACGACCTTGGAAAACTCCGGGAACTGGGGAAAGCCTCACCACGACCGAGTCGCGGGAGAGGGCAGCCCCTCCCCAGGCTTTTCCCCGTCGCAGCGCCCACGTGACCGAGAGAAGCCCCCCCCCCCCTCTGGCCCGCCCCTTTCGGCCGCTGCGGCCCACTTCCCGCTCCGGGGTAAGTGAACCGCGGTTTTCCACACCGCCTCAGCCCCGCCCTTCTCCTTTCCCCAGCCTTCACCTCCCTCAAGCTCCCTCGCGCCACTCCCCCCCCCCCCCCCCCCCCCCCCCCCCCCCCCCCCCCCCCCCCCGCGGCCCACTGGGCCCGTTGTACGTGCTCCGCGGCGGGCGAGCGCGCCCGGCACGTGACCCCGCCGAACGTGGCATTGTGTTATCACGTGACCCAGGTGCGTACGCGACGGAGCGGGGTGTGAAGATGGCGGACGAGGAGGCCGAGCAGGAGAGGTTGAGTCGCGGCGGAGGCGGTTGCGTCGCGGAGCTGCAGCGCCTGGGCGAGCGGCTCCAGGAGCTGGAGCGACAGCTGCGCGAGAGCCAGGTGCCAGCCGTGGAAGCGGCCACCGAGTACTGTCAGCAGCTGTGCCAGGTGAGGGCGCTCAGCGGTCCCCTCCCCCTTTCCCCAGCTCCGGGGGGACGAGGGCGAGTGAGCGCCTGGCGGCTGAGAGGCGGTGGTCGCTGCCTTGGCATCGTCGGCGCCGCCGCCCGGACGGGAGCGGAGAGTACGAGGAAGGAGCCTTTGTGTGGTCGCCGCTACAGTGGTGATGGTTGTCTGCAGCTCCCGGCTGGGGGCAGGGAGTTGTAGTCTGGGCGGAAAATTTCCTCTCTTCTTCCCTTCCCTGAACTCAGGACTGCGCGGTCCCTGTGGCCGAGATGCCGACTGCGAGGATCGGAGAGGGTGCGAGGCGCCTGGAGGCCGGGTCCTCTTCATCCTCGTATTGTGTACAGCGGATTGCCGTGCTCTGCTCCTGTGCTTCCCACTCCGACGGGCCTCCGCCCCCACTGGTTTGAGTCCTTTGCTTTTGCCTGGTTTCATCTGTCCCGCCGCCGGCCCCGTCCTTGCTGTTTCTGGGCCTTTGTTCGAGTTTCGCCTGGCGACTGGAGGGGTCTTTGTTGATGTACCGTGGGGCAGTCTCTGCCGACCTCTTCTAGCTGGGCGAGGCGTTCGGGAAGGGGTGGAGACAGACCTTGTCTACTCCTTCCTTTGCTTGCTTGGTGTACTGCTTCCATCATAAAGGTTGCTCTCCTTGGTGGAGAAGAGCTGTCTCTGCATCTGTCCCAGGGTCTGTTGTCTGAAGGACCTTTTCAGAGTGTTTTTTATTTGCCTTCTTGTTGAGAAGTGCAATTTCTTGCCCTTTCACCTCCACCTCACCCCGCATTTCTTGGAGTCTTCCCTATTTAGCCTCTTGCTGATGAGCGAGCGAGGACTGAGTTTCGTGCAGATCTGTGCTTTTGTCAGCTGCAGACTTTTCCTTCCTTTTCTTGCCCAAGGACACTTTACCAGTAACTGCATTCTACCCAGGTTTTAGAATGTTGGTAACATTGCCCATGACAAAAATCAGAGTTTTCGTCTGCATTTGGATTTGATCATTAGTTAAATTTGAATTTCCAAGGTGCGACTTCTGGCTCTGGTGAAGATTTTAGTTTGTCTGAAGAGTTAAAAGGCACTATATAGGTCACATTTAAAGTTAACTTTTTAGTGTACCATTACGGAGAATTTGTTTTGGAAATATTGAACTTTAGGTGGAACAATGGTGAATCATTTCAGAGTATATTACAATTTTCACTTATGGTTAGCCTTCAAATTCTGAAATATTTTCTTAAGATTGGAGAGTGGAGTACTTGATCACATACAAAAGGATTCCATTGCTGTGTGCACTTGTCACAAATTATTGATGGTTCATTATTTTAAAGAGAACTTTGTGAGTTTAAGCGGTGACTTGCCTAGAGTATATGCAATCAGAAAGCTACCCACTGAAGGTAACAGGTCTTCAAAATCAGAGATGCTTTCCTTCCTTTGAATCGTGGCCTTAAAGAATTGTTGAAATCTGCCACTTTCCCTATGCTGGAAGTACCTACTTTTCTTAATGGTTTTTAGATATGAAAATTATTTGAAATATTAAAAAATTCAGTCAAATGGTTATAATAGGAAATCTTTGATGTAGAACTACTGTATTAAGATTAGACTAGGTTCGCTTGAAGATATCTTCCCTCCACTAGTGTCTGCTGGTGATCTTAAGGCTAATTACTGTAAATACTGTTGGCCCCCGATATTTTTAAGTAGGATTAATAATTGTGATAAAATGGGATCTCATTCAAGCTGAACTTTTAAAATTTTTTATTTTATTTTTTGCGGTACCGGGGATCGAACTCCGGACCTTGTGCTTGTTAGGTAGGCGTGGTGCCACTGAGCTAAATCCCTGGCCCCAAGCTGGACTTTTTTGGAAGGTATGTGACATCATTATTGTAAGTGAATTAAAAGGTATTTTAAAAAAACAGAATGAAAGTAATTTTATGTATTAGTTTTATTAAGTGATCAGTCTTACCACCTATACATTGTTTTTATTGACTGGTGCTGACAAAAATATCAAACAGTAATAAATGCTGAATGTATTTCAAAAATTGTAAAATATTTAATGCACTTTAATCCCACAATAATTTGAATGCGTTTAAGAGTGATGGCTATTTTAATAGGATGTGTTTGATGTTTGAGTCCCTCTAGAAAATATTCTAAACCTTAAAAAAAGTAACCTATTCATTTTAGTGATCCTGTCAAGCAGGCGGTAACTTGAACTTGAAAGATTTCTTTATAATTGTACCTTAGCCGTTATTACTTTGCATTTTGATATGAAGCTAAGCAAAGCAATGGTTAACAATTGCAAAATTTATTTGAACAACCTAGCTATAGTGTTGGAAATACTACGAGATAGAAATTATGGCTTGGTTTTCAATCTTGAGATTATTTAACTTTCTCTACATTTTCCTTTTAAAACCGGGATATTTTCAAGCTTCAAGAAGGCGAAAATGAATAAACTTGTTGTAATGAATGTCTTTCAGAGTCAGTAGTTGCAATTCTTCCTGTTGCATTTTTTAAATTAGTTTATTTTTTAAAATTGACACAAAATAATCTTACATATTTATGGGATACAATGTGCTACATCAGTTTGTATGTACAGTATTAAGCAATGTTTAAGTCAGGATAAATAGTGTATCCATCACATCAAAAAAGGAATTACCATTTCTCTGTGCTGAGACCATTTGAAATCCCCTCTTTTAGCTATTTGACACAGTTATTAACAATGTCATTTACTGTGTGCTAATTGTAACTTTATACCATTGACCTTTATACCTTTCATCCCACTTCTCCCTCCACTCTGCAGTCTCTGGTAACCATAGTTTTGTTTTTTGGGTTTTTTTTTTTTTTTTTTGGTACTGGGGATCGAACTCGGATCCTTCCGCCTGCCTTGCAAGCGGTGGAGCCACTGAGCTAAATCCCTGGCCCCTAACCATAGTTTTTTAAGAGTCCACATGAGTGGATCATGTAGTATTTGTCTTGGTACCTGACTTATTTCACTGAACATAGTTTTTTCTAGTTTTGGCTGTGTTGTTGCAAATGACAGAATTTCATCCTTTTTATGGCTGGACAGTATTCTGTAATGTATGTATACTCTGATGGACACTTGGGTTGATGTAAATAGTGCTGCACTAAGCATGGAAATGCAGATATGGCTTCATAGTAATTGGGTATAGACTCAGTAGTGGAATTGCTAGATCGTAGTCCTATTTTTTTGTCTTTTTGATAACAGCTGTTAATTGGGGTAAGGTGGTATCTTTGTGTGTTTCTTTTGTTTTTGGTGTTAGGGGTTGAACCAGGCAGGACCTTGTGAATGTTAAGCACAGGCCCTAGCATTGTGCTCTTCTATCAGTTCCTTTTTTGTGGTTTTGATTTGTGTTTCCCTGATGACTAGTGAAACTGAGCATTTTCCATATACCTGTTGGGCATTTGTATGTCTTCTGAGAAAATTCATTAGTCTTTTGCCTATTTTTAATCAGTTATTTATACATTCTAGATATTAAATCCTTGTCAGATGCATAGTTAGTAAATATTTTCTCCCATTCGATGGATTGTCACTTTATTGTGTACTTTGCTGTGCAGGAGCTTTTAGTTTGATATAAATGTATTTGTCTAATTTTGCTTTTTCTCTCACACTTTTTAGAGTAATATCCAAAAAGCCTTTGTCCAGTTCAATGTTATTTACCATTCATTTCCTTTATGTTTTCTTATAATAATTTCAAGCTTTATATTTGTCTTTAATTTGTTTTGTGTTGTTCTGAATATAGTGAGAGATAGGGGTCCAATTTCATTTTTCTTAACACGATTGTCTAGTTTTTCTTGTGCGATTTATGGAAGAGACTGTCTTTTCCCCAGTGTATGTTCTTAGCACCTTTGTGGAAGATCATTTGGCCACTGATGAGTGGATAAGGAATGAATTAGTTTACATTATGAATGTTTAAGCAAAGAATGGGCTGCAGAATATAATGAAACTCATATAAGTTGAAGTTGCCTATGATCTGTACAGATTTTTCTCTTTTTTAAGAATGTAAGGTAGTCACAATTCTTGAGTTTGAGAGGTAGAATAGAAATGAAAGACATTAAATATTTTCCTTATTTTTTTCTGATTTGGGTGCTTCCTGGAAACAAGCCCCACGTTTGCTTATTTAACATTTATATAATGCTTAAGTGGGAAGTGGAAAAGTGAATTACAGCAAGGGCCTATGAGAATGTGTGTCCATGGGTAATGTAGGTAACTTTTAAAAATTTTATGTAAATTGACAGAATGAAAATATCTAGAAATAATTTCTTGACTTTCTTTCAAAATCGTTACTATATTTACTGTATACCTACTGTACATGGGCCAAGCAACTATGATCAAGGTCCCTGGCTCCAAGAAGCTTACTGTCTGGAAGAAGGTACACAAGTAATTAGAGTAAAATGTGATTTATATTTTTTATCTGTGAGATGAATACAGTACAATGGAAGGTTATGTTTGGGGATTTAGAAACATTCCAAAAGAGGAATTTTAAAAGGATTTTGAAATAATCATTTGTTGAAAAACACTAAGCTGTTGTAGTAGTTGAAGAGTGATTTGTTAGGGCATGATGTTTGCTGACAGCATTATGTACTGGGCTAGATGACTGGTTGGTTGTGACTGTTACTGGTCATTTATCTTCAGCTGGCCAACCTTGTTTGTCTTATCTGTTTTGCAGTGCTGGGGATCAAAATCAGGTTATCAAACTTGCTAGGCAAGTGGTACCAGTGAGCTACATCCCCAGCCCAAAACCCGTTTTAAAGGGTTAAATTGTAGTTGTGGAAGTGTTTGTGTGTGATAAAAACATATATAAATTCTTAAATATTTATAATTTCTTAGTTCATATAATCAGTACTTCTTAACTGGGTATCTAGTTCTCTCTTTCAGCAAATTTGGAAATATGTGGAATCAGGTTTTTGGTCATAGCAGTAACTGGGAATATAATGCTTGCATTCAGTGCCTGTAACCAATTAAGCATGGATATAGAATTTATTGATCAGGAGAGTCTTGCTCATGGAAATTTATTCTTCCTAATTAACTTGGATCCTTTTGATAAATACTATTGAACAAAAAGAAAAAGAATATATCAAAATTATTTTTTAGTTGTTATACTTTTTATGTTAAGATGCTTAATCGGCCGAAATACAGTCAGTTTGAAACAATTTCAGGTAAATAATCTTAAACCATATTTAAATATAATTAATACTGATCATGAGGTGTCAAGGAATATTCTAGAAGAATTATGAGCAGTTACTTAACCTATTAAAACAATTTGTGGACTGGGAGTGTAGCTTAGTGGTAAAACTGCTGCTTAGTAGGTGCAAGGCCCTAGCTGGGTTCAATCCCCAGCATCTCAAAAAACAAGCAACAAAACAACTTACTTCTATTCTGTTGGAGAGAATAATAGATTTAGTAGTGAGAGCACCAAATTCAGTGTACTTAATTGCTGTGATTTTAGTGTAAAAACATAATTGAAATTCCATACTTTTAACAAAGTGTGTACTGTATATCCAAGAACCTAGGATGTTTCAGGGAATATAAAATGCAGGAGATTCCCATAGTGTGAAAATAAAGGAAGATTTAAATATTACTTCATAATGACAGTTGAGATTCAAAAGACAGTGTATTGTTTACAAGTTTTGCTTTATTTTTTTAAATTCTCTACCTTTTTTTTTTTGTACTGGGGATTAACCTAGGGCAGTGGTAGCAAACCTATAGCATGCGTGCTGCAACCAGTTGTTTGTTATCATTGAAAGCTCTAAAAGATTTGCCATTACTGACCTAGGGCCTTCACACTGAGGTACATCTTCAATTTCTTTTCATTCATTCATTTTTGAGACACGGGGTCTCATTAAATTCCCCAGGCTGGGCTTGAAGTTTCCATTCTCTAGCTTCAGCTGGGATTACAGGCATGCATTCCCATGCCTAGCTAATTCGCAGCTTTTTATTTACAATGTAATACAACCATATGTTGCAACAATCGACTGTATGTATGATGATATTGATCATATAGCCTAGGGATGTAGTACATTATACTTAGATTTGTATAAGCACACTCTGTAGTGTTCACAAAATGACTGAATCACCTAGTGATGCATTTCTCAAAACATTCCTGTCATTAAGCAACTCATGACTACATTGAAATGGTTGAAAAAAAATGTAGACATGCACAAAGGGCAAACAAAGAAAACTTGATCTTTGTCCCACAGTAGACCTCCAGTCCCTATGCATAAAGACAATCCCCTGTTAGTTTCTTTGTGTATCTTTCCAGAAATAATTTGCTCTTGGGGAAAAAAAGATAACCTCCACAGTGGATCTTGCGCTTTTCTGTTTATTTTCATGATGCAGGAATTGAACCCAGAGCCTCACACGTGCTAGTCAAATGGTTTACCACCATCAAGCTCCATCTCCAGCCCATCTTGATTTTCTTTTGTACCTCAAAATGTGTCTTTGAGATCGTTCTATAGCTGCTTGTGTAACTATGAATTTCTGTCTTATAACTACATAATTGTAGTCTGTGGCTATGTCTAATTTATTATTGGTGGATATTTAGGAGAATACTAAGCTAATTTTCTGTATAGTAATTTCAGTAAAGAGTTCAAAATAGGTAGTAAGCTCTTCAACAGCTTTACAGAGGAGGTAAGATTTGAGGTAGACTCCATTACCTTTATTAAACATTGTTAGCGCCTTATTTGTGTAAGAACTAAAAAATCACACTTAGGAGAGAGGATTATTTGAACTGTATATTTAAAACATTTATATTTGTTTCACCAGTGTGATACAAGTTGATTCTTTCTATTTGCGTGATTTGCTTAGCTTTATAGTAAGAGTCCTTGAAACTGAAAGCATTTTCCTTGAGAAAATAGCTCCCCTCTCCTCCCCTCCCTTCTTCTCCTTGGAAATAGAGATTGAACCCAAGGTCTCACACATACTAGGCAGATGCTCTATCTCTGAACTACATCCCTAGCTCTTAAGAAACTAGCTTTTTTCTGCCTTTTGACTATTAA
This sequence comes from Heterocephalus glaber, assembly GCF_000247695.1. The sequence continues at coordinate 7,172,337 of NW_004624799.1, read as the reverse complement.
AGGGTATTTTAAGTTATTTTGTAGGACACATCACATCAGAAAAGATGGCTTGCTTGTTAATTAGTGATAATTACTTTAGGTATTGAGGGAGTACTATGTCATTTAAACCTTAAAAGTTTAGATAATACTCATAGGAAATGATTTTTAAATGTTCATGATTGCATGCCAGAGATACCAAACCTCCAGACTATGCTTATGCCAGTTTTAGCGAAGAGAAAACTACCTAGCATTTTTTTGTCTACTTCTTCATATGTTTTGGTCCTAACTTAAAATGAGGGATGAGACTTATATATATATTTATTTTGGTACTGGGGATCGAACTCTGGTCCTTGTGCTTGCGCAGCAGGCAGCGAAACCACTGAGCTAAATCCCTGGCCCTGAGATGATGTATTTTGTAGTTGCCTTTAATAACTTTATGTATTTAATGGTCTCAGGGATTGAACCCAGGATCCCAGACATGTTAGGCAAGCCCTCTACTGCTGAGATACCCAGCCTAAAACATTTATTTATAATCTGCAGAATAGGATTCTTTTAAACATATTTTCTTAACTATAAAACTGCTGCTGTTCTTACTGTTCTTTGAGGTTCTGTCAAAGATCAGAGTACCTCACTTTTCCTAATTTTTACAGGTAAATTCTACTTATGAAATTAATTGGTAAATATATGAACATCTTCATATTTACATAACAGAAAATTTGCTTTCATTCATGTGTTTGTCACATATACCATGCATCTTTTAACTAAGTATTGTTCCCCAGAAGCACCTCTGGCACATTGTCTAGGGCTGAATGGTCCCAGATAGTCTTGCTCTTGTGTCTGGTGCTTGTCAGAAGGGTTAGTTTTGGTGTCTCAGGGTGGTTCATCTTTTTACTCCTATGCTTACCTTTTAATAAGGTAACTTGACTTTCTATTATATGACAGCAGAAAGAGAGTAAGCCCTATTACAGTGATGCTTTACCCTACAAGTCACTCTTATGTCATGTGTGTTAATGTTCTGTTGTTTTTTGTTTTGGTACTGGGGATTGAACTCGGGTCCTTGCGCTTGCGAGGCAGGCAGCGGAACCACTGAGCTAAATCCCCAGCCCTAATGTTCTGTTGTATTGGTAAGTTACATGATCAAACTTAGCTTCCTTGGGAAGGGAATTATGTGGGTACAGGGAGGTGTGATTCTTTTGGGAACATTACTGTATCAATCAACTACCTATCTAATTTCTCTTTATTCCCCACTACAACTCCAGCCACTTTTACAAGCTAAAACTTTGCTCTTGATAATAATATTTCTTGTCCTTCTATAGTGAAAGCATATCAAATTGCCCCTTTTCTCTTATGTGGGCAAAAGGCATTCACATTCCCGTTTTCTAATTTCAATTTCTATGAATAAAGAAAGGAGTCCTAATCCATCACTGTGACTGAAAAATTTTGGGGATGACTTCTTTCTTTAATTGCTGTAGTCTGAATTTGGAGATTTATATTGTTTTTACCTTGTGTAGCCTAATGTTCTAGTTCTTTTCCCAATCTTTAACTGAAGATCTTGCTTTTAACTTTCCTTTCAGTTTGTGAAATTCTCTAGTCTTCTTTTTGTCTACCTCAGTGACCGTCCAGTACTTGTAACAGTGTTTGTCAAATTTCAGAGTTTGCTGGAACTCTAAAGAGTGTCCTTTAAGAGATCTGTTAGGGGCCAGGGATTTAGCTCAGTGGTTCCACAGCCTGCCTCGCAAGCGAAAGGTCCCAAGTTTGATCCCTGGTACCAAAAAAAAAAAAAAAGAGAGAGATCTGAAAGCCTTAATCTAAGCTTAAAGTAAGATGTAACTATTTTTACTTCACTTGTCACGAAACAAAATTATCACAAAACAATACTCACTGTGTGTGATGATGCATTCTATTTTTACTTTTTAAAACTTTCTCTTGATTTTATTGTGCACAGTTTGAAAAACACTGGTTTAGAGGATCTTTGGGCTTCAGTTTAGTGTCATCATAAAGCAAAACTGCCTCTAAATTACAGTTGGCCCTTTAGTCTAGTTGACCCAGAACATTCCTACACTTTGTTTAATACATCAATATTAAAATTAAAATTAGAATATTAAAAATAGAAGCATCAATATTAAAATACAATTTCAGATTTCTTACAGTGAGTGCAAGAAACCCAACATTATGTCCTCATAACCTAATTTGAGAAATAGTGGTGTATAGGATGAAACCTAAATTTAAGTATACTTCATTCAAACTGGTGTATTTGTTATACACAAGTGTATTTGATCAGTTTATTACTGTCATGATTTGTTTAGATAGTATGCAGTGTTACACAGTGGAAAGCCAAATGGCTTTGAGTTCACATTTGAGCTTCTTTAGTAACTGAGAGACCTATTTAGCTATCCCAAGTCCTGCTTTAATTGTCAGAAGAAAAAAAATTAAGCTGGGGTAAAGAGATAATAATGATTACCAATATAAAGTAGTTCACAGTTAACGAAAGTACCTAGCAGTGTCTGGCACAAGGAAGACATTATAAACAAATATTTCATTGATCGTTTTCTTTAATTTACTTGTACCTTAAAGTTCCACACGATCACATATTTTACAGTTAAAATATTTCTGAAAAGATGACCTGATGTAAATAATGCCTAATGAGAGATTTTGAATACCAAAGTACCTTTCTGGAGATTTATATCTATTTAACCACCTATCTGTATATGTGCAAAACATATTTATCTGTTAATCTGTATATGTGCAAAACATGTTTACCTACCTACCTACGTACCTGCCTATATTTTTGGTGGTGCTGGGGATTGGACTTAGGGCCTCATACATGCTATGTGAGTGCTTTTCCACTGATGTATAGCCCACACCTGAGGATGTATCTATATTGAATGCAAGTATTTGTGGTACAGTGTTGTCTTGTTTTCCTCAAATTATCTTCTGTAGATTGGTTCGAGGACCTGTTGTAGATACCACAATCCTCAGATGCCTAAATACCTTATATAAAATGGCATAGCATTTACATATAATCTATGCACATTGTCCCATGTATGTATTTTAAATAATTACTAGATTATTTGTTATACAGAAATATAATGTAAATATAATATAATGTATTATATAATGTAAATGTTATACTGTAATGTTTAGGTAAAAATGACAAGCAAAACTGCATGTTCAGTATATGTGTAGTTTTTCTTGCCAGATATTTTTGATCTTTGGTTGGCCCAATCCATGGATGTGCAACCCTTGGCAACAGAGGGCCCGCTGTATACTTAGCTTGACAGCCCTTCAGATAGACTGAAGTGTGGAGACCCTAAGGTCAGTGGATTTAAGGTTTTACATTACTGTTTATTGTGAGTCTTATAGCTTTTCTTTATCCTTGAACTGGAGATGTAACTTTATTTCTTTTTTTCTCAAAATAGAGTCTTGCCTCACTACATATCTTTTTCTTTTGTATTAAGTATTGATCAAAGGGATAGTTGTGTTGAAAATTATTGTAATATGAGTAACATTTTCATTTACACTTAGACTACTTTAGAAATGCCTAGGATGTCTTATATATAGTAATGACGTAACAATTTAAAGATAATTCCAAGTCATCTATTATTAAATTTTGAAAAATAACATTAAATTATTGGTGTATCAGCTTGTTTGAATTCTACATTTTAGAGAAGGTAGGATAACATTTTGTAATTTATAAAAGATGATTTTTCCAATATGTGACAGGATTCCATTGGTGTATGTGGATGTGCCAGGATGTGTTGGCTTTATAATTAAAACCTTTCGTTTGTACCCCCTGCCCCCATTTTTAAAGTTGGGTTGGTTTGTTTGTTTTTGAGAGCGAGAAAGTGTGTGTTTTTTGCTGGTGATTGAACTCAGGGACTTGTGCATGCTGAGCACATGCTCTACTGTTGATCTGCATCTCAGGCTGTGCAAAATTTTTAAACCTAGAATTTGAGAGACTGGAGATGAGAAGATCTGATTATTCAGTAACTGAAAGTATAGATTTTGAACTGCATTCTAAGTCTGTCACTTCCAGGTGGACTCAGGTTTGTTTTTGTTGTTTGTTGTTTTGGGGTTTGGGGGGGGGGTGGGTTTTTTTGTTTGTTTGTTTGGTCTGTGTATCGCCTAGAGTTGATAGTATCTGCCTTAAAGACCTTGTGAAGGACAATGTTTACTGAGAACCTGACATATTATGCTAGAAGTACAGAGTAAATGTTAGTTATTATTACAGTTAAAGAGAACTTGATCTAAAATTCATAAAAGAATATTAATCTCTTTTCTCTCCAGCCTCACCTAATACCTTGATGTACAAAACAGAAAAGTTACCTTTCTGAAGAGCAGTTTGACAAATGCTAAACAGCATCTTTGGAAGAGGTTGTAAAAAGTTCATGTATAGTTTTCTTCTGACATAATTTTCTTCCTAAACAATTTTTTCCCATTTCTTCATTCTACTGCTTTCTTCTCTGTACTCACTAAGATAATGCACATTGTTAGAAACAAAAAGGCCATCACTCATTATTTTCATATCTTTAATTTTTAAAAACTTTTTAATTGTACCACTTATTCTTAGCCAAGGAACATTAAATGAAACTTTTTTTTCTTGGTACCTAAGATTTTAAATTATGTTTCTCTGGGAAACATGGCATTGGTATGTATATATTCTGAAAACAAAAATTGTACTTTATCAGTGAAGGACACCAAATATTAGATGATAATGAGATAAACAGCTCTACAAAAATAGTCACTGCTAATGTTTCTTTCTGAAAATTAATTGAGAAGACTTAGGCCATCTTATACATTTCCAATTTCTTTATCTTACATTGTCTCTGAATTTTCATTTTCTTCCTTGGGTTTCCAAAGGAAGAAGTGACTGTTTTCTTTCCAAAGTGGACCTTTTCACCTGTACCCTTGACACTGCATTGCCACTCCCACTTTCTGTTTGTTAACACTTCCTCTTTTTTTTTTTTTTTATTACACAGGGTCTCACTCTGTAGCCCAAGCTGGCCTTGAACTCATGGGGATCCTCCTGCCTCAGCCTCCCAAGTGTTGGGATAACAGGAGTGTGCCACCATGCCCAGCCTTGTTAGCACTTTTATCACCCCCTCCCCCAGTACTGGGGATTGAACCCAGGGCCTGATACATGCTAGGCAAGGGACTTACTACTGAGCTACATTCACAACCCTTTTTAAAATTTTGTAGCAGTCTCACTAGATTACCCCAGCTGATATCGAACTTCATATCCTTCTGTCTTGGCCTCTAGAAGAGCTGGGATTACAGGCATTCACCATCAAATTTGGCTTGTTTTTTTTCCCCTTTACTGGGGGTTGAACCCAGCATCTTCACACTGAGCTACATCCCCAGTCCTTTTTTAATTTTTCTTTTTTTTTTTTTGAGATACACGCTCACTAAGCTGCTAAATTGCCCAGACTGGATTTGAACTTGTAACCTGCTTGCCTCTGCCTCCTGGAGGGCTGGAATTACATGTGTCCATCACAATGCTCAGCTTGACATGTGCATGTACTTCTCATTTTTCTTCTTCATTGGTCATCTACAGATTTTTCCTCTTCCTCTGACTTCTTTTCTCCACACCTGAAACTTATCCTATCCTGAATGTTTTCTTTAGCACTTTTTGATTTCTTTTTTTTTTTTGTATTAAATTCTTTTATTGGTACATTGTAGGTATACAACACAATTACATTTCTCATTGGGAATTGTACCTTTACATGATGCATCTTGGTTCTTATTTTTTCCCCATTCCTAGCCCTCCCTTCACGCCCTCCACCCTTCCCTATTTACAAAGACTTTATTTCCATTTTTTCCATTTCTCATCAATTTTCCTTTCCCTTCTTTCCTTTCCCCTGCCCCTCCCACTACCCCTAGCCCTTTGGACCTTTTATTCCTATTGTGCATTACCGATTATTCATTCTAATCATTGGTACATTTTAGGTATACAATATAATGACATTCATCATTGGAAATTTGCACCTTTACATAGTCTCTCTTGGTTCTTATTTTTCACCCTTGCCCAGTCCTCCCTTCAACCCCTCCATTCCTCCCTATTTACAAAGATTTTGTTCCTATTTTTCCATTTTCTCATATTAATTCCATACCCTTCTTTCCTTTCCCCTAGCCCTCCCACTTCCTTCCCCTTTGCCCCTTTTCCTCCTATTTCAGATTACCTATTATACATTTAGTCCTTATTTACACTTTCAGTTTCTCATACAAGAGAAACTATTCAGTATTTACACATGTGTGTCCTATTTATTTCACTTCAGAGTATTGCCTCAATGTGCATCCACTTAGCTATAAATGTCTCTAATTTCTCATTTTTTATGGCTGAGTAGTACTCCATTTTATAAAAAAACGGCATTTTCTTTATCCAGTCTCCAGTTGATGGGCATTTGGACTGTTTCCAAGTTTTAGCTATTACAAACTGTGCTGCTATGAACATGGGTGCACATATATCACTGTGGTATGATTCTTTTAATTCTTTGGGGAAGATCCCCAGCAGTGGAATAGTGGGGTCAAATGGGACTTCCAGTCCTAGTTCTTTGAGGTATCTCCATACTGATTTCCACAGTGTTTGCACCAGTCTACACTCCCACCAGCATTTCTAATATTTATTACTAAATAAATATTGGAAAAATACTATATTTATTGTTTTCATTTCTTTACCTTCCATTGCAGTTTGAATTCCACCCCTTATGACACTAAAGAAAATAGCTCTTTTAAAGGTCACTTGCTTGGTAAATTTGTGGTAGACCTCATAACAGTCTAGAAGCCTTTGTACCACCCGTCCACCCCTAACCCTTTTAATGTGGGATTGAACCTAAGGGCTCCCTTACGTTAGGCAAAAGCTTTGCTATTTACTTACATCACCAGCCCTTTTTATTTTTTAGGGGTTTTTTTTTTTTGTCTGGTACAGGCCATGGAACTCAGGACCTTGCACTTGTGAGCAGTTGTGGTGCCACTGAGCTAAATCCTTGGCCCTTTTTATTTTTTGAGGCTAAGTTGCTCAGACTGGCCTTTAACTTGTGATCCTTCTGTCTCAGCCTCACAAGTAGGTGGGATTACAGCTGTGTGCCACCATGATGAGCATTCCTTTGCTTTTAAGCAAATTTAATTGTCAGCATTTAAAAATCATGAGTTTTCTTGTTAAAATGAGGATGTTTTTACTTCTCTTGGAAAATCAGAAGAGCTGACAAGATTGAACTAAATGCATGGCTATAGGGGCTGAAGTGGCTACTCAAGCCTCTTTTGATTGTCTGTTACTCCATGTAAGTTTATGTTTTTCAGTGTGATTATACCTTTGTTACCTGTTGTCTTTACCTAATCTTCCTTTCACCAGCTGAAAGTACACAGTTAAATAGTAGCCAGTATTAATGTATTTAAGAATCAGCCTAAAGTTACATAATTTTTGTGGTTTTTCCTCACAAGGGGAGGAATAATCTTTTTTCCACCCATCACTAGGTTCATGGCTGAGACAACTGTAACAAAGTGCAGATTTACAAACAAAAAGTACACGCAATTTTTAAAATCTGAAACTAGAGCCTTCAGAAACAAAGGCCCAAAGAAAAAGGAAAAGTTATATTTTTATGTTTAGGTTTGATGAAGAGTGGACAGTTGAAGTATGATTGGACAAAAGTGAATCTAATGGTAATAAACTAAAAGATTTAGAAGGCTCATTTGTTCACATTCTTCTTTGTCCCTCTGTTTTCAGAGATAAGGACATTTTTCTTGAAATAGGGAGGACACCTCTAGAATCAGGATCTTCTGACCTAATTTAGAGGAAAGTCAAAGAACTCTTACATACTTGTATTAGGCAGGGTTCTCCAGAGAAGCAGAACCAACAATATATATTTATGTAGGACGGGATTTGTTAGATTAACTCATATGACCACAGAGATGAAAAGTTGCACTAGGCTATCTGCAGGGAAAGCCACAGAAATCAGCAGCAACTCAATTCAAGAAGCTAAAAGCCTCAGAACAAGAGAGAGACTAATGATGCAGCCTCCAGTCTGAGACTTAAGAACCAAGAGTGCCAGTCGTGCAAGTCTCAGTCCAAAGAGATAAAGAACCTAGAGTCTAATGTCCAAGGTTAACAGCAGCAGACAGTGTGCTCCAGAAAGACTGATAGGGGACATGTTTCCCACTTCTGCTCCATCCAGCCTTCAGCCAGCTGGATGGTGCATGCACATTCAGGGTGAGTCTCCACACACACACGGTTCACTGACCCGCAGGCCAGTCTTCTCCAGAAACACCCGCAGACATACCCAGGACTCATCAGAAAGTGGTTCATAGCTGAACATGGTAGCAGCATGACTATTGTCCCAGCTACTTGGGAAGTTTAAGCAAAAGGGTCTCTTAAGCCCAAGAGTTGTGGCTTGAACCAAATGAGATTTCATTTCTTTAAAAAAAAAAAAAAGTTGTGGTTCATGGTAGCCTGGTTCACTAACCATGCTTCCTTCCATGCTTTTCCTCTGGTTTACACAGCCTCCCTCACCTTGGTGCTTTTGTTTTTCCTTTAGCATTTCCTTTATCAGTCTCATTTCACCACATCTCTTTCAATTTGATAAAAGTATTAGGCATTTCAAATTCTACATTTTTTTGTGAGGCTTTTCTGTACTACGAAATGGATTTAATGACTCTTCATTTTTTATTGCACTATTTATGTTTTTGTTTTAGTTTCTCTGTATTATAGTTGTGCCCCCCCCCCCCCCCGCCGAGCTCCTTAACAACAGGGAACATGCCTCATTATGGAATTATAAGTAACCAAATCTTGTTGAATGGTGGTCTCTTCTTGAATAGGTAGTTTTAGTTGCTGGGAGAAGGATGAATTATTAAATTATATTTCTTCTCACCCTTGTTTCATTCATTTCTGATATTGGGTATCCAGGGCAAGGATTTAGTTTGATCCTGTATGTATAGTTCATATAAAGCAAATATGAGTATATGATAGGTAGTAGTATTTTATTTATTTATTTATTTTTTGGTATTGGGGATCAACTCAGGTCCTTGCACTTGCGAAGCAGGCAGCAGTACCATTGAGCTAAATCCCTGGCCCAGGTAGTAGCATTTTAATGGCCTAAATTTAAAAATGCTGGCTATGTGCCAAATGTGCCAGGAACTGTTAAATTTATGTATGTGAGGTGTCTGTGTGCCTACACATGTGTGCATGAACGACATACAATGTGAGTTAATCCTCAACTCTGAAACAGGTAGTTACTATCTCTAGTTACATGTGAGACTGATGAGTCACAGAGAAGTAAAATAACTTGCCTAAGTCAACTACCTAGGATATAAGTTTCATTTTGTTGAGAGAAGGTCTTACTCTAGCTCAGGCTGGCCTTGAACTCACTATGTAGCCCAGGCTGTCCTCCATCTCACAGTGATCCTCCTGCCTTGGCCTCCCCAGTGCTGGGTTTACTGACGGGCATGCACCCCCACCCCCACCCTTTTAAAAAAAATTTATTTTATTTTAGGATTTAAGTTTTAAAAACCAAAGTAAAACCTAAATTAAGTAAAACAGACTTTTTTTCTTATTAGGGGGAATGTGTAGGTGTTGAAATTTATTTTAGGAAACTCAGGCAACTTTAAAAGTGCAACTAAATTTTAGTAGAGTAGAACAATGCATCTAAGAATTTTGTATTATTTCTGGAGTTTGATTAATATCCTTATAAGGATATGTTAATGAGGATTCTTTGTTTAACAGTAGTGGGAATTTTTAGTTTTGATTTTAGTACTACATACGTCTTTTAAAGGTAAGCAATACATATTTATGACCTATAATAAACAATTTGTTGAATAAATGTTTTTTTCAATCTCTGTAAGATCTATTATTTATTTCCTTGGATTAAGAAAGAAACAGTCCTATGCTTGTCATGTGTTTGGTCTTGGTCTCATATGTTACAAAGGAGTACTTCAAATCCATGGAGGAAATGAAGGTCATATATAGCAGTGGTCTTTCAGTTTTGTTTGAGCACCGGGGCTCAAACTCAGGACCTTGCATTTGCAAGGCAGTTATGGTGCCACTGAGCTAAATCCCCAGCCCCTGGTCTTTAAGTTTTTTAATGGAATGCACTACCAGCAAATATTTGAATATGAAACCTTAACATGAGTGTGTCTAATCATAAGTGTGTCTGTCTCTAAATATGTACGCACATAGATATGCAAATATGTACTAATTAAGCTTATAGTTAGTCTGTTTATTATAAAGTTTTATGTTTCAGATAAATTTAATAATTACACATGCTACTTGTACATTCTGTGTTTGGAAACCACTTGTTTATAGTGCTATGTGTAGTTAATGTTTCTGAGACATAATATCAAACAGCTCTCTATATGCTGCTTTTCCACAACATGCTGGAGGAGGAACAGAGGCCCATTTAGTGTTTTTTTAGTCAAATTTAATGTGAAGTGTATTTCTAGTTTATTGCTGTATCATGTTTTGTTCTTTATGAAGGTCCCTTAGTGGTGTATGTCCCAGTTACTATATTCCTTCTCAACTCCAAATGAGTTTTTTATTACTTGATTGCAGTGTTGGAGATTTTTCTTTTCTATGATATTAGGCGTTGTCGGTAAGAAGGTGGTTAGAGTGACAGTGCGCAAGAAGGGCCTTCTATTTCTGTTTCTTCCTGCTCCTCCTAAGTGACTACTCATGCTTGCCCATAGGACTGTCCATTGATCATCTGCCCCAGGTGTGTGGCCTGAGTGGACAGACTGTAGGTGAGTTCACAGCATCAACTGCAGTTTATGTCCTCCTCACCACAACTTTGCTCACATAATACTACATGCACCAGATATTTTACCTCCCTGCTGGAGAGCAGTTGAGAATATCCCAGTTTGCCTTGTATGTCTTCTTAAACCCAGGAGGGTTATTACCTATGTCTCTTCCTATTCAAGCACTGCTGGTGCTCAGGTTTTTAATATCCCAGCTTGTTTTGCATGCCTACCACCAGCTTCTTAGGCACAGACACTTCAACAGGGTGCCATCCAGTAGGCTGCAACTGTAATTTCACCAGAGTTGGAGGGAGCCCTAGCTTGGGGTGCAGGGTGGGGCGTTTGGAGTTTGTTCCTTCCTTGGACGGTCTCTCAACCCTAGAGTATTCTTTATAGTTCTCCACATATTTATGGTTACTTCCCTGTTTCGGTTAATTGTTCTTTATTTGAAACCTTTCTTTTTTCAGTTACTGTGTGTTTCTGTATGGTTCTTGTTTCTTGATTAGATTCTATCAGATAGAATCGAGGGGCTAATGAGTTAAATTATATATAGTCTGTATGGGTGAAAATATAGACTATCAGTGCTTTCATCCCCCCAGCCCCACCCAATATACATGGCATATTTACCTGCTAATCCGTGAAAACAAGGTTTGGTATTAAAACGAATAAAATATCATGGTGGTAAATGCCTTTATTCAGTCTAGTGGGATTATAACTATACAGGAGTTCTTAAAAGTCATTGACTTCAAAAATAGTTGAGATGAGAGAATCAATAATTGTGTTAATGTGCTTTCATAGTTAAATGTTTATTTTGCCTTAATTTAAACAATCAGAACACCAAGAACTTTTTGATTTTTTTATTAGCATATTTGGTAGCTCAAACATTTTGACCTGTTGGTTTCCTTTTTAAGTAAATTGGCAAAAGACAGTCCTGTGAATTATCTTTTAAAATTTTACTCAAGTAGGAGGTTGGGATAAAAGAAAAGTACACCCACACTTGTAGAATGTATAGGGCTGGTGAGGCAGTGACACAGAAGAGCTACTGTGTCTAATTTATTAGTGCTAACTTGTTAAACAGTTTTTGTAGACCTCTAAATATGATTTTGTTTATTGTTTTTATATTTGAGCTTTTTCCTGGGTATTTAAAACCTCTAACTTCACTAATTATAAGACTTTAAGATTGCTTTCTTATCTTTAATAGAATTTGCCACATATTTGCAGTTATTAACACTATCTTCATTCTCAGGATTTTTTCTCAATTCAGTAGTTACTAGATTTCTGACTTATACTTCTAGCTTTTATGCAACCTAATTGTAGGTTTTTCTTTGAAGATATGGTATGTGTTTGGGTGATGAAAATACATTTCTAGAAATTGAAGGAAGAACAAATAAAAGTAAATTATTATTGCTTCTATAGCAAAATTTGTTAATTTATTTTATTCAGAAGTCATCACACTACTGTACTATAGAAGTAATGAATCTGTGTATTGTATTAATTTTTTTTTTTTCAATCAGTGAAACAGCAGTATACCAGAATCTTTTTGAGGGGTTTCCTACCTCCTGTTTCTACAGCTTTAGTTAGCTTCACTGTTTGTGACAAGTTTGAGTAGAAATATTATTAAAGATAAAACTGATAGCCTGATGGTGATATTCCCAGTGGAACATTCATTCAGTTAGTGTTTTGTTTTGGTTTGTCTGTCTTCTGAGACAGGGTCTCACCATGTAGTTCAGGCCAGTCTTGAACCCACTATGTATGTATCCTAGGCTGGCCTGAGGAATTTGCAGTGATCCTCCTGCCTAAGCAAGTTAGTAGTGTTTAAGAGCAAATAATGTTTTCTGCATTGGGAGCAAATTGTTTCTTAAACAGGTTCCAGTTACTGTGTATACAATGAATGTTTCTGAAAGGAAAAAATATATTTTTCAAAAATTACAAGTAGGAATTTTTGTTCTTGCAATGGAAATAATAGTACTCTGCTCAAGTCTGTGCCACTTGAGAGTCAGTAAAGGTTTAATGTAAAGTATTCAAGAAGTTTATGAGGAGACAAGGTTAATAATCTTAAAGGAAAATAGAATGCTTTGCAACAATAAAAAGGAGTAAAATAGTTTAACATATACATTGCTATCAAGACATTATTTTCTTCTTGTGGGCTGTTCCCTGCAAGAAAGTGTAACTTGAAATTCAAGGGTATTGTATCGTAGTTAGTCACTGTTTTTAAAAGAGGTGTGCTTCGATTGACACAGCATGACAATTAATGTAATATTACTTTTTTAGTGTACTGTTTACAATTCCAAGCATACTTTTCTGAGTTATTAGTGAAGATAGTTTCTGGACTAATTTTAAAGGCTGTCTTTAAAAAATAAATATTCACACTGTATATTTTAATGCTGGTTTGTATTCTTAGAATAGGATGTCATGTTGGAAAGAGTAGTTTTCTACCATTTTTCCAAATATTAGGTCCCCTCTTACTGTCATATTTAGAAAAAAATTGTTACATATTTTGTTTTGCTTGCATATATCTTTTCATTTCATTTGGCTTTCTTTCTCTGAGCATACTTTACATCTTCATTCAAACATCGTATTCCATCAATATTGGAAAACTCAAGAAAACAAAGCTAATTTTTGATAATGTGTGGATGTATCTTAAGTAGATATGATTTCAGTAGATGATAAAACAGAAATATAGGTCATTTAAAGAGGATAATTCCGAGTAAAAGGATCTTCAGAGAGTCAAGCCTAATCTTGTGGCTACTGTCTTGTCTTTTTATAGTTGTTCCTGTATAGCTAAGCTCATGGTTTCTCTGAAAGCTTAAACTCAATTGTTTTTCCTAACTACTCCCATTATATTAATTAACACTCAGGATTCTTGGGGTAAGTGAATAGAGCAAGACTGAAGCCTTTGGTTTTTTTGTTTTTGGGGTTTTTTTTAAATCGTTTTGTTTATTAACTCTATTGGCTGAATCTCTGAAATGTGAGTCCTGGCCACTGAGAGCTTGAAAATACACAATTCATGGCCAGATTTTAAGCTGCAGGGCTGTTGGATGAACCCATTCAGTCAGTGGTCAAATGTTTGCTGTTTATTGATGGCATAAAGTAGTTTGATACTCCTGGATTACAAGCTGTTCACTATGTAGCTCTTCGCCTGTGTCAGCAGTTTTAACATTAAATGCTTACATACCCTAGGCATGTAATGTAACGGGTAGGAACAGGACAGTTAGAAATCAGAGCTCCCACTCTTACCCACCAATTACTGCCATCTAGGAATGCTGACCCAAGTGTTGCTAAATCTTTTGATTTTTCAAAAATTAGAAATCTATATTTTTACATGTAATGTCTCAATTCTGAAATATTGGTAATTCAGAATGTCTGGGTGAGAAACTGCAAAAATGGTATAAGCCAAACACAACATGTCTGGGGAATTTATTGCCATAAAGAGTAAATGAAAAACAATCCTCTCCCATAGGGAGTTTTAATTCTTTGTAATTCCACCATGGTATGTGTGCTTCTCTGACCCTCATTTCACGCCTACAACTCTCCTGAATGGCTCTGGCAAGAAGGTTGTACAAATGACTACCGTTGAAAGGGAAGGGAAGCAACTCAGGCTGCTTTGGCACTTTTTATTTTTTAAGTTTGTTAGGGCATGTGGTATATAATGTTTACATTTCTTGTTGGAAGTTGGTACTTGTACATAACACATCTGAATTCCTTTTTTCATCCCTTTTCCCTTCCCTTCACACCCTACCCCCTCCCCCTCCACCCATCCCTTGATCTTCCCCTTGTTTAAAAAACCAAAAAGATTCCTAAGGTACCTAACTAGTAGATAATGTAGACATCTCTTACTGTCCTTAATGGCCTTGCATTTCTGTACCTTTCTGTGCTTTATCTACCCATACATGTCAGTTTTGTTGTTGTCCTGGAAAAACTTTGTTACAATAAGCCAAAACACCAAAACAGGTACAAATGCTAGAAAATTAGTTTCAATGGGTAAATATTTTAACTAAAAAAATTTTTTTTGAGACAGAGTCTCATTATGCAGTTCAGGCTGGCCTTGAACTCACTGTGTCACCCAGGCTGGCCTTAAACTGTGGCAGTCCTCTTGCCTCAGCCTCCAGAGTGCTGGGATTACAGGCCTGCGCCATCACACCTGGCTGAAATATCTTGATATACATATTTAAAATAATAAAAGATATATTTAAGCCACATTTTCTAAACCCTGAGCTATATTTTTTCCTTTTTTTTTTTTTTTTTGGTACGGGGGATTGAACTCCGGTCCTTGTGCTGCGAGCGGCGAAACCACCGAGCTAAATCCCCGTCCCTCTTTTTTCCTTTTTTAACATTTGGCTACACAGGGTGCTAACAGAAATTAACCCATAAGCCTTTGAAGTATTGAGAATCATGAGCAGCAAATATATTTTCATTGTGAAAGTTACACAGATTGTTTTGTCAGTATTCTAATTTCCCAGAACTATATACAAGGTTGATTTATGACTATTTCAGTGGAAGATAGAGCAGAGCAGATAACACTAGCTTGCAACAATGTTCAACTGAAAGTTAAATGATTGAAGTTTAACAATAATGATGTTAAAATTAGTTTTTTAAATGTCAGTTCTAGGCAGGCATGATCCTGTAATCCCAGCACCCGGGAGGCTGAGGCAAGAGGATCACTGTAAGTTCAGGGCCAGTCTGAACTACATAAACAAGACCCTGTCTCCAAAAAATAAAACAATTAAAAAAAACATTTTAGGGGCGTGGCCAGCGGCCGGGCTGGGCAGCGGGGGTCCGGAGCTGGTGGGTTGGGGTCCGCCCAAGGCCTCGGGGCAGCTCCGTGGAGAGTACTGGAGTCCCCAAGTCTTCATGTGCCTGCTGAGGCCCGGATTCTCAGGGGCTTGGGCTGCCTCTACCCCAGGAGCCAGGGCGGTACAGGCCTGGTTCTTGGGGTGCGGGAAGCCAATGGGCGCGTTGACGGCAACTGCCTTTCAGCCTGGGTGCTCTGCCTGTGCCTCTGCCTCAGCCCTTGAGGTCCACTGCGGAGGAACCTGAGGCCCAGGCGCAGCCACTGCCCAAGGCCGGGCTGCACAGGCTTGGCATCCCACCGCCCCATGCACATCCTCAGCTCCTGTGTCTATGGAGGGCTGCAGAAAATGTCAGAGTTACTTTCCAAGATCAACAAAAGTTGAACAAATTTGCGCAGAATACGTGCAGAATCACAGAGCTGAAGGAAGAAATAGAAATGAAAAATAACTCCAGAATTTAGAACATGCTTGTGATATCATGCTTGCAGATGGTGGATGACAGGTTAATGGTACCTTACCAAATTGGTGACGTTTTCATTAGCCATTCTCAAGAAGAAACACAAGAAATGTTAGAAGAAGCAAAGAAAAATTTCCAAGAAGAAATTGATGCCTTAGAATCCAGGGTAGAATCAATTCAGCTGGTGTTAGCAGATTTGAAAGTTCAGTTATATGCAAAATTTTGCAGCAACCTAAACCTTGAAGCTGATGAAAGTTAAACATTTTATAATACCTTTTAAAATTGGTTTAATAAACTTGAATTTTGTTTAAAATGATAATTTTCCTTCAAATGACATGGAGAGGAAAACTTTCTTTTTTTTAAAGTTTTCATTTAGTGGAAACTTGCCTACTTTCACATGTACTGCTTATTTTATATTTTTAAAAGAAGATATTATTCATCTATGTATTTTAATTCTGGGGACTTTATGTCATGTTATTAAAATGAGTTAATCTTCATTTTAATCTTCTCTCATAGTGCACTGGGTGTGGCTTGTCTTCCTGCAGTTGGACAAAGAACCACATAGATGAAGCTCAATGTGGAGAAAGTTTCAGGGGATATAACAGAGCCCTGGGTACACGCCAAAGCTCCCACTTGATCCTAACTTTCTACATTAAACGTGCCAGTCTGAGGAAACCAAGGGTTATGTTTGGTAATGTCTTGTAAAATACGAGAAAGCCATTGGGTACTGACTTTAGTGCCAAATTGGTGCTCCAATAAAGGGACATAACATTGTACTTCAGTTGAATTTTTCTCATAACCCTGGTTGAGAAAAAGTTTTCCATGAGCACTTATTTTTGTTTTCATGCTGGCCGGCTCACTGGTCTCTGCTTCAAAACTCTCCGTCATTTATTCCCTTTACCTTCTGCTCAGGTTGATCTTTCCCGGTCAGGTCCCTCCCTGTTGGGGCACCACTTGTAGGAACCGGCCTAAGAGCTTATTCCCGACCAAATGAGGTGAATAAGGATGAAAGACAAAAGTCACAAAGATAATTTGGAATGAGGGGGCTAGGGGGCTCTTTGCCTCTAGTGGACAAAGAGCCCTGAGCGTTTGGCTCACCTTCCTTTTATTCACTTAGACATAGGAACAAACAATTAGATCAATAGAAGATTCATCTGCTTCTTGTTATCTAGATCATGTACCCAGGTAAACATCCATATCTCAGCTGTATGGACTCTTCTTAGGAATTTGTAATGTGCTTGCATCCCTGCATCTTGCCAAAGGTGGCACAGCTTGCTGTTTTTCTCCTTTGTGCTTGCAGAGAAGGTCAGCTAGGCCTCGATCCTCATTATCTGGTCTTCTACACATGGCAGTATTTAAAGCTACATCATTCTTTTTCAATATAACATGTCATAGCATGGACATACCATAATTTATGAAAGTAAATTTTCACATTTAGGTTATTTTCAGTGTTTTGGATTACAGGTAGTTTCATAGTACCCTTAACAGTAGTCACCCCTTATCCATGATTTTGCTTTCCACAGCTTTAGTTACTCATGGTCAGCTGTGGTCTAAAAATATTAAAATAGAAAAATTGTAGAAATAAACAATTGAAAACTTTTTTGAGCTGTTCTGAGCAGTGTGATGAAGTCTTACAGCTTCCTGCACCATTCCACCTAGGATGTGAATCATCCTTTTGTACCTTGTATCTATACTGTGTATGCTACCCACTCCTTAATCACTTAGTACCCATGTGTGTTATTAGATCAGCTTTCCTGGTAGTGCAAGTGTTCAGTTTTAACCCTTATTTAATAATGACCGAAAAGTGCAGTGCTAGTGATGCTGGCAATTTCGGTATTCCAAAGGGAAACCACGTTGTACTTGCTTTAAAAGGATGAAAGTTCTCTACTTAATCAGGAAACGAAAAAACGTCCTTATGCTGAGTTTGCTAAGATCTATCTTGAGAACAAATAATGGGACCCTTGACTTACAACTTGATCAGTTTCCGAAGGCTGGTTGTAACTAAGTTAATAACAGCTGAGATCTGAATGTTTGGGTACACGCTATAGATGACAAGAGGAGGGAGAATCGTCCATTAACCTAATTAACCCAAGTTGTTACATATGTCAGGCCGGTCATAACTTGAGGGTCCACTGTATTCATAAAAGTGTGGAAAAAGAAGTTTGTGCTGTTTTTGCCATCATACCTCAGATTGGGAAAGTTTTGGCTGTAGTGCATGATAAGTGATTACTTAAGGTAAAAAAAATGCATTAAATTTATATGTGCAGTTTAGGCAAAAAATCCACTGCAGTTTATTCTTGGAATATGTTCTGTGTGTAAAAAGGACTACTATAGAACAATGTTTTTGCACAGATGTGGCAATGTTTGGTTTCGATTGTATCCTATGAACCAGAGTTTTTGATTTAAAGTGTATATCCATGTAAAATGGACATTGCCCAATTGACCTCCAGAAGCCTCTACTAATAAAGCATTAGTTGTATTTGAAGTTTTATAATTTTTGGCAGTTTGTGGAGTGGAGTGGTTGCTCTTTGTTACTTTTAATCTTTATATTCTGATAACTGGGGGGATTTGAGAATTTCTTTTTCATAGACATAACATTTGGCAAGGGAGAAGTCTTGGAATGTAAAACACAAACTTAAAAACCATTAAAGACACATTGACAGATTTGACTAAGAAACACTTATAACTTCTTTATGGTGGAAAACATGACTAAAAGGCAAGCAACAGACTGGGAGAAAATGTTTGCAATGTAGTTTTTATATTTTGGGAGCATAATTTATCATAGGATGAATTGCAGTTTCTTCTTGTGACTTTTGCTATGCATGTCGAGGTCTAATAAGATACTACAGTAGGGGCCGGCATTTAGCTCAGTGGTTCCACCACCTGCCTCGCAAGTGCAAGGTCCAGAGTTCAATCCCCCGCACCAAAAAAAAAAAAAAAAAGGTACTGCAATAGTCTAATGCAGTAATTCTATGACTTTTAAAAAGTAAGTATGTCTAGATGCAATTTTTATGGTTATATTTCCCCTCAGTAAAAATACCTTTTTTATAATTCATATAAAATTCCAGTTATTTGATAATAGGTGGTAATGTGCTTTCATGTGTGTTATAGATTCCATTATGCATTATGTAATTTTGCACAAAAAGAGGTATTTTATACCCACCCCCCAGTTCTGCGGATTAAACTCAGGACCTTTGCATTGAACTACATTCCTAGCCATGTATTTATTTATTAATTTTTTGAGAAGTCTTGCTAAGTTGTCCAGGCTGAGCTCAAACTTCTGTCTCAGCCTCCCAGAGTGCTGGGATTACAGGCATATACCACCACACTCAGCTTGTTATTAATTTTTTAATCATAAATACTCATCCAGATAGCCTAACTCCTATAGGAACCTCTTATTAACTTAGGTTTGTGCTTTTCCATGATTATTTTTAAGCTCCTATAAACCTGTACACACATATAGACACACATGAAGAAAATGCCTTTATAAGTTCTGGTTTTTCAGAATTAGGTACTTAATTGCATTTAATTTTTCAGTAAATAATGGCTCGTGTGATTCTTCCTGTTGCCTATGTAATATTCCATAGAGTCACTTTGTCAGAGTTTATTCATTATCTACTGATGAATATTTACTTTGTTAACAGTTTTTGACCATAATGAACAAGTATTATAATATAGGTTTCTGAATTTTAAGTTCATATGTATTAGTATTTTTATTGCAGTATTCAAGGTCCCAGAGATCTTACTGAATAAAGAATAGATTTTACTGAGAATGAGTTCTATGACCGTTGTGTTAGGAGTCTTTAAATAGAACATACTAAATATGAGGAAAGTTTTAAGTGCTAATTTATCTTAACAAAATTTAGGAAATGAAATGAGGATGAGAGATAAAACATTTTAAAGGCCTAATTATAGAGGAAGTAGGTGAAGATGACCAGAGGAAATATTATTCTTCTAAGGATATTAAGGAGTAGGAGGGATAAGCAGGGAGAAGTGAAGCATGGGAAATTCAATATGGGCAACTTATGTCTGGAGAAAGTATAGTATTCATTATTAAAACAAAAAATTAGGAAATTAGGACCTCTAATAAGTGTGAAAACAGTAAAAATAAACTTGATAGCACAAACATGAAAAGAGAAAAGGGGAAATAAGTGATAAATATGGGAGGAATAAAATATCCATTCTTTAAATGTTGATCTGAGTTCATTCTTAGAGATCAGAATTGCTGTTCATGAGGATTTTTTTTTTAATTTTTGTTTTTCAATGCTGAGTACTGAACCCAAGGCTTCATGCACATAGGTAAGCTACCACTGAGCTATATCCCCAGCTCAGTGCTATATCTTAAGAAATTAGAAAAACCCCTGGCTTTGTGGTACATGACTGTAACTGCAGCACTCTGGGAGGCTGAGGCAAGAGGATTGCAAGTTCAAGCCCAGCCCAGTGTAGGCTACTTAGAAAAAAAATCAGGAGAATTAATACAGATAAAAGAAATTTATGAAACAGGAAAATTAGAAAGGATTAAAAGCTTAATGGAGTCTTTGAAAAATAGTTAAATTCTTAAGTAATTACCCAGGTGCAGATCTGACCTAGTGGGAGATAAAAAGACAACAAAAATAGACAAAATCAGTAATGAGATGGCATAATTACAGATTTAGAGAACCAAAAATTTTTAATTTAGCTGGGCATTGTGACACATGCCTGTGATTCCAGCACTCTAATCCCAGCATTTGTGAGGGTGAGGCAGGAGGATCATTCTGAGGCCAGTCTGGACTACCTAGGGCAGTGTTGACAAACCTTTTAGTGTTCAGGGATGACAAATAGCTTGCTGCAACACGTGTGCCGTAGATTCAGCACCATGAACCAAGGGAGACCCTTTCTCCAAAAACAAAACCAGAGTATAATGTATATGCTGCTCTATGGCAACAGATTTGAAACCTAGAATAAATGGTGGATTTCCATATAAAATATAGAATTCTAAAATTGAATAAAGTGGTATCAGAATAGACTAATTTTGTGTTTGTTTCACTTTGTTGCCCAAGCTGGCCTCAAACTTCTGGATTCAAGTGATCCTCCTTACTCAGCCTTGGAGTATCTGCAACTACAGGCTCTCAGCTCTTGTTCTAGTTTTATAACTGTTATTGGCCACAAGAATGGAATTTTCTAAAGTTCACCTTATGAACCCAAAATAAATTTAATATAGAAACCTAAAAGATCCAAACATAGTATGGAAACATTTAAATAAAATATTAGAAAATGGAATCTAGCACTGTATTAAAAAAAATCACGGTAGGAATCATAGATTGGCTCTGCCTAATGTATTATTGCCTGTATAATTATAAATACAAATCCCATCCAGTAGATGCCAAAATGGCATTTGGTAAAATTCATCCACCATTCCTAATTTTTAAAAATCCCTATAAAATAGGAATAGAAGGAAATTAAAATAATAAAGGAAACTAATAGGAAGTTATTTTAAATGACAAAGTACTGGTAGGGGTACCTGTTGTTCCATTATTCAGTATTTGTTAATGCTTTGAGTCTAAGTGAAAATTTGAAGGATATGGGCACTATATAAAAGAATGGTGAAAGAGGGATTTGTCTGTCTTATGTTGTTATGGGGAAGCCACACACGAGTAAATGCAGTTGCTCAAAGTTAGTTAACTACAGTAACCAAAGATTGAACCCCTGGTTTAGGGGAACTTATTATTTAACTAAACTATGGTAACTGAATCTTGTTCATATCAGAACTATTTTGTTTGTTTTGGGGGTTTTTTTTCCTCTGGTACAAGGGATTGAACTCAGGACTTTGCACTTGCAAGGCAGGTGTGGCACCACTGAGATAAATCCCCCGGCCCTCAGAATAGTTTAAAAGCAAAAATTTTCCCATATATGTAGCGGGTGCACATGGAGACACACACACACACACACTCAAAATCTTGCAGGATAATCTGGGAGACTATGTGTTCCAGGATTCTGAGATATCTTCCCAATACAGGCTAGAAACCCAGAAGGTATAAAAGGAAACTGAACATATTTCCTTTTACAAAATTGAAAAAAATAAAGTCATTAGGCAAAACAGTTGTTATGGTTTAGATCTAGGGTGTGTCCCCCAAAAGCCTCAAATGTTCAGAGGTGGGGCTTTGGGAAGGTGATTAGATTATGGGAGAGCTAGCTACAGCTGGCTTTCTGTTAACAGGTGGCATCTGGTTGGAAGAGGTCTGTCACTGGGGGCAGCTTTCTTGCTACCTTGAAGAGAGCAGCTTATCTCCATGCCAGGCCTTTCCACCATGCCATTTCTGCATTTGAGCCTGACCATGCACCTGTCCTCTCTTTAAGTTGTGGATGTTGGTTATTTTGTCTCAGCAATAAAGAAACTAAAACAGCAATAGGTCCAGACAGTTATAAAAATGGTGATGGGAAAAAAAAATGGTGATGGAATCAGGTGCAGTCCACAATCTCTCAGCACTGGGGAGGCAGAGAGGCAGGAGGATCTGGCTTCAAGGCCAGCCTACGGTACCTAGTAAGTTTCAGGCCAGCCTGCCCTGCATAGTAAGATCCTGTCTATCTCAAAGCAAAGAAACTAATGAACAGAAGAAACTGGTGATGTTTAAAAAGTTGATTTCTCTGAGATATAAAATTTGAGTGTAAAGAAAGGAGCTAATCAACATGATAAAGAACTAGGTAGAAAAATAGTTCGTGGAAGAACAAAACCAAGTCACCAGTGAAAAAAGGAGGTCAGATTCATTATTAAAGAAATAACAAATTAAAGAAACTATTGAATGTAAATGGACCATGTATCACTTTTATGAAAGGTAATATCAAGAAAGGTTATCTCATACTTTGGTGGAAATGAGAAAGCAAACTTTTGGGAAGGCAATGGCAGTGTGGCCAGCAAAAACAAATCTGTCAGTGAAATAGTGTATGTCTGTTTGCTTTGTCCTAGCAGTTGCTGCTTTTTGGAAATGCACCTTGTAGTAGAAAGTTTACTACTTCAATTAACCATGGGGATGGTAGCATAAATGTCTTTGAAAGCTGAATATAGTTTGGGGATAACTGATTATTATCATTAGTCCATATTTTAAAAAGCATCAGTGTACAACCTTTCAGCTTGCCTGAACCTCATTGAATGGTAAGGAATTGTCTTGGGCCAAATATCATTATGTCATGGTACTTATTGTGAATTACTTACAAGAGCCTTATGAGTAGCAAACAAATTATTTGCCTGGAAAGGGTAGTGAATCATGAGGCAATCAGTTGACACCAACAAGTTCTAGCTTGCTTGAATGTCAAGTGCTAGACATGACGCTGGGACAAAATTTTTGAGTCAAAATGCATTGATACCATATTCAATGAGTTTCATAGTACTCAAGTACCAAGCCTTGACTGCAGCTAATGTACATAAGTAACAACTTCCTTTTTTCAAAAGTTTTCATTTATAACATTAAAAAAAGATGGCAGCAAATATAAGACAATTGAAATAGTTTGTCTTTTTGTAACAAATGGTTCTGTGAAAGTGGTTCCAATTCTCAATTCTCAAGGTGCTCATCAGAAATTTTTGATCTAATTTTTAGTGTTTCATCCTTAAATGATTATTAAATATATACTATTATATATTATTAAATATATATATTGCCAAAAAGCAGTGAAATTGATATAGGAGAAATAATATCAACCTGCTAGGTGTCAGATACGCGGAGTTTGTGTTCCCCAAAATTGAAGAATGAATTCTAAGGAACAATGGAGGTTAAGAGTAGGAAAATTTTTATTGAGAGAGATAGCTCCTGAGTGACAGGAGGAAACCCGAAGGTGGGTTGCTGCAGACCCCGTTTCACAGAGGAAGTTTTATAGTGCAAAATCACGAGGTGGGTACAACATGTGTAAAAGCTATCATCAGTCAATAAGATTACAAGTATAACTGCTTAGGTAATGATCCAATTGGGAAGCAGGTCATGTAGCAAGTATGCATGGAATGAACAAGAACCTTTTTAGAAAGGGATGGATCAGGAGGTCCTGGTCATCCACCTTGGGTGACTGATGTCTGTCTAGACTTTATTGGACCAGGTCATACCAATTATAGTATCTTCTATTTATTGCTTATCCCTTGGGGAGACATGTACATCTAGTCATTTCATCTTTATCTAGAGGCCTCGCCTTTGACAGATGTGCCTCCAGCCACAGTTACAATGTCATCTTCTGCACTGACTCCCTTGAGGGCCTAGTCCTGTCTGACTGCCTGTGTTATTTCTGCCTAACTTAGCTGTCTATGATAAAATGACTAAGGTATAATAAGGTATAATTATAAATTGAGTAAAGAGATATAATGAAAATTTTTTAGATAAATGCCTGATTGCAACTCTGTACATTCTAAAAGTTAGTAAGCAACCATTTTTGTAGTATTAGTGATGTTGGATATATGTAATCATAACTATATCACGAGCAAAAGTTAATTGATAGTTTTGTACTTCCTGTGTCACAGCTACTAAAAACTATCTTAAGTGAAAATTATTTATTAAATTACTTTATCAAGTAACTCAAGCCTGTTTAATTAAATAAGAAAACTGACATGTCTACTTAGTAACAATAAATACCTGTCTTCACAGGCACACACATACATGTAGGTAGATTGAAATACTGTTATCACTAATTGTTTCTTCATAAGCATAGATGTGTAGGTAGATTGAATACTATTATCAGTAATCATTTCCTTTTACTTACCAAGTCATACAAGTGCATTAATGACTGCTATGTGTGGCTTTCAGTTTGATTGTGTGTGGCAAGAGGTAGAGTTGGAACTGCATGGAGCCCTCCCCTACACAGTCCATTGTTGCTTACACAGTCTGCACAGGGGCACCGTGCAGTTGCACCATGCAAAATACTACTAAAATCACATAATAATGTTAAAAATTAATGTCTTGTGGGGCTGCCTTACTAGCTGTCCAGGACTGTGGTTTGGACACATCTATTTTAAAGCATTGGTAGAGCTAGAGTTTCAGATTATTTTCTAAGAACGATCAATTGTGTTTGAAAGATGCACATTCATTTCTAGGTTTTGACACTTCAGTGTTTTCCATCTTTGATTCTGGGTTATGAGGATGCTACAGTTAAAGGGGTTTTTCAAATCTCTTATTTTTTGAAAATATTTTAAGTACTGTATCTATATAACAAGTACCTCTGAATTGTTCATTTTTCTTGAAAATGTAATATGATTTGAAACATTTTAAGGAATGTTTAATGTATATTGATTATATAGATCATAGAAGTTAAATCAAAATTCAGAAAGCTAGAGATTTACGTCCTAAATGATACTAATTTGCTTAAAATTTTTCCATTATTGGTATACTTTAGGTATACAATACAGTTACATTCATCATTGGGATCTTGTATCTTTACATGATGTATCTTGGTTCTTATTTTTTCCCTATTTTCTCCACCCTTCCCTATTTACAGACTTTGTTTCCATATTTTTTCTTTTCCCTTTCTTCCTTTCCCCTACTCCTCACACTTTCCCTACTCCTTTAGACCTTTTCTTCCTATTTATTCCTATTTTCTTCCTATTTCACAATATCAGTTATACATTTTGATCCTTATTTACACTTTTAGATTTTTCACATCAGAGAAACTATTCGGTATTTACACATGTGTGTCCTATTTATTTCACTTAAAGCGTATCGCCTCAATGTGAATCCACCTAGCTATAAATGTCTCTAGTTTCTCCTTTATGGCTAAGTAGTAAGTACTCCATTGTATTTAAAAAACCACATCTTTATCGAGTCTCCAGTTGATGGGCAGTTGGGCTGTTTCCAAGTTTTAGCTCTTACAAACGGTGCCCCTATAAACATGGGTGAGCATATATCACTGTGGTATGATTCTTTTAATTCTTTTGGGAAGATACCCAGTAGAGGAATAGATGGGTCAAATGGGACTTCTAATCCTAGTTGTTTGAAGTATCTCCATATTGATTTCCACAGTGGTTGCACCAGTCTGTACTCCCACCAACAATGAAGAACAATGGTTCCTTTCTCACCACACCCCTGCGAGCATTTGTTATTGATTGATTTCTTGATAGCAACCATTCTTTCTGGGGTGAGATGGAATCTCAGTGTTGTTTTCATCTCCAATGACCAGTGATGTTGAACATTTTTTCATGTGTTTATTTACTGCTTTTACTTCTTTGTCTGAGAAATGTCTGTTCATTTCAGATGCCCATTTTTGAATTGGGTCTTTAAATTTGGTCTGATTTTTTGGAGGTTCTTTACATATTCTAGATAGTAGACCTTTGTCTGAGGAACAGCTGGTAAAAATTTTTTCCCGCATTGCGGGTTGTCTCTTAGCTCTGTTGGTGGTTTCTCTTGCAGTGCAGAAGCTTTTAATGAGATGAGATCCCAGTTGTTGATTCTTTGTGCTAGTTCCTGTGCTACTGAGGTTTTGTTCATAAAGTCTTTTCCTATGCAGTCTTCGAGAGTTCTACCTATCTTCTAGCAAGTTTAGTGTTTCTGTTTTAATATTTCAATCTTTAATCCACTTTTATTTTAGTTTAGTGCATGGTGAAAGATAGGGGTCTTGTTTTAATCTTTGGCAAGTTGAAATCGTTTTTCCAACACCATTTATTAAAGAGGCTATCTTTCTTCCAGTGAGAATGGTTGGCTCCTTTGTCAAAGATGAGGTAGCTGAGTATGTCTGGAGTTATTTCTTCATCTTCTGATCTCTTCCACTGATCCTCAGGTCTGTTTCTTTACCAGTACCATGCTGTTTTTATCACAGTGGCTTTGTAGTATAGTTTCAAGTTGGGGATTGTGATACCCCCTGCCATGTCTCTGTTGCCTAGAATTGCTTTTGCTATTCTAGGTCTCTTCTGGTTCCAAATGAATTTTTGGATGGTTTTCTCTAGTTCTGTGAAATACACTGTTGGGATTTCAACTTGGACTGGATTGAATCTGTATAGCAGTTTTGGAAGTGTGGCCATTTTCACTTATTGGTTCTTCCTACCCAGGAACAGGGGATGTCTTTCCATTTTCTTATATCCTCTTCAATCTCTTTTTTCTATAGTGCTGTAGTTCTTAATATAGAGGTCTGTCTTTTGCTTCCTTCATTAGATTGATTCCTGGATATTTCATTTTTTTGGATGCTATTATGAAAGGAATTGTTTCCCTAATTTCTCTCTCAGTAAGTCTGTTATTTGTGTACAAGAAGGCTATTGATTTTTGAGTTTTGACCTGTATCCAGCTACCCTACTGAATCTGTCAATTAAGTCTAGAAGTCTTTTGGGTCTTCTATGTAGAGTATCATATCATCAGCAAATAATGATGGTTTAACTTCTTCCTTTCCTATCTTTATTCCTTTTCTTTCTCTTATCTAATTGCTGTGGCTAATGTTTCCAAAATATATTGAACAGGAGTGGTGATAGTGGACACCATTATCTTGTTCCTGATTTTAGCATGAAGGTTTTTGGTTTTTGACCATTTAGTATGGTGTTGGCTGTTCTGTAGCCTTTATCAAGTTGAGATAAAGACTATCTATTCCAATTTTCTGCAGGGTTTTTATCATGAATGGGTGTTGCATTTTGTTGAATGCTTTTTCTACATCTATTGAGATGATCATATGATTTTTGTCCATGACTCAGTTAATATAGTGTATTACTTTGATTTACATATGTTGAACCATCCTTGCATTCCTTGCATAAATCCGACTTGGTTAGGGTGTATGATCCTCTTGATGACTCTCCGTATTCTGTTTGCTAGTATCTTTTTTTTGGTACCGGGGATCGAACTCAGGTCCTTGTACTTGCACAGCAGGTGAGAAACCACTGAGCTAAGTCCCCAGCCCTGTTTGCCAGTATCTTATTGAGGATTTTTGTATCTATGTTCATTAGGGAGATTGGCCTGTAGTTCTCTTTATTGGTTTGGCCTTTCTCTGTTTTTGGAATCAAAGTAATACTTGCTTCCAGGAATGAGTTTGGAAGTATTGCTTCCCTTTCAATTTCATTGAAAAGTTTGAAGAGTAGTGGCAGTAGTTCTTCTCTAAATGTCTTGTAGAATTCAGCAGTGAAGCCATCAGGACCTGGGCTTTTTTTATTGGTACATTTTTAATTACATTTTCAATTTCACTGACTGTAATTGGGATGTTTAGAACTTTTATGTCTTCTTCATTCAACTTTGGTAATTCATCTGTGTTTTCCATTTTATTAGAGTACAGTTTCTCAAAGTAGGTATTGATGATCCTCTGGATTTCTGCTGGATCTGCTGTGACTACCTTTTTCGTTCTCAATTGCATGAATTTGAGCTTTATCCTTCCTGTTTTTGACAAGGCTGCCTAAGGGTTTATCGATTTTATTTATTCTTTCGAAAAACCAACTCTTCGATTTGTTGACTTTTTTTTTTGTATCTTAAGTCTTCATTGGATTGATTTCTGCTGTGATCTTTATAATTTCCTCCCTTGTATGAGCTTTGGGTTTATCTTGGTCTTCTATTTCCAGGAGTATAAGAGTCAGCATTAGGTTGTTTATTTGACCTTGCTCTGTTTTCCTAGTGTGGGCATTCACTGCTATGAATTTCCTTTGTAGAACTGCTTTTATTGTGTCCCATAGATTCCTGTGTGTTGTATTGGCATTATCATTTAATTGTAAAAACTGTCTAATTCCTTCTTTAATTTCCTCTGTGACCCATTGGTTGTTCAGGAGAGTGTTATTCAATGTCCATGTGTTTGTGAAGTTCTTGCAGTTTCTTATGCTATTGATCTCCAATTTAATTGCACTATGATCATATATCTGTGATCTGTGTCTGTGATAATATACAGAGGATAACTTCAACTCCTTTACATTTACTTAAACGAGTGTTATGAGCTAATATGTGGTCTATTTTGGAGAATGACTCATGTGCAGCTGAAAAGAATGTATATTCTGATTTTGTGGGATGGAACACTCTGTATATATCTATTAAGTCCCTTTGTTCAAAAGCTCGATTCAGTTTTAGTATTTCATTGTTGATTTTTTGTCTAGATGATCTGTCTGTTTGTGACAGTGAGGTACTGAGGTTCCCCACTACAATTGTATTAGTGCTTATGTCGTTTTTCATGTCCCTTAATATTTGTTTTGTATAGTTGGGGGCATTAGTATTTGGTGCATATATGTTTATGATTGTCATCTCTTCCTCTTGGATTGTTCCCTTTACAAGGATGTAGTGACCTTCTTTGTCTCTCTTAATTAGTTTTGGTTTGAAATTTAAACCCTAAGTTATTTTATCTTTATGTGCCTCATGTTCAGCTGTTTGAAAAGGATGCAAACAAGAAATTTGTGTTTGCTCATATTGTGTTGAAACAAATTTATTTTTGTTTTGTTTGTTTTGAGACAGGGTCTTGCTATGTAGTTCAGGCTGGTCTTAAGCTCACTGTGTAGCCTCGTTTGGTCTCAAACTTGTGGTGATCCTCCTGCCTCAGCCTCCCAGCTGCTGGGATTACAGGTGTGCATCACCATGCCCAGTTTGAAACAAATTTGTTTTTTTAAAGTTGTAGCAGAAAGGACAGTATAAACGTGTGCATCATCTCTGTTAAGATTGCTTTAGCTGCCTCCTAAATATATATTGTGTTTTTTGCTATAGTTTGCATCTGAGTGTTTCCTGATTTCTACTATAGTTTTGTTTATTCATGACGTAGGAGTACATTTAAAATTTTTTCAGTTATGTCATTTTCCTCATAGGAATATCTTCTACACTACTAATTTTATTCCATTGTGTTCAAAGAATGAAATGTATGTTATTATTTGTTTTTTTCTTGTGACTACATGGCCTGGTTTGTGGTCAGTTTTACAAATATTTTGTGTTTGTGAAGAATGTGTAAATACAAATTTCTCTGCACTTACATTTTTTCCTTCTCTTAATTGTCTTTACATTTTTATCACCCAGTTCAATCCAGTGCTCCACTAGTTGTATAAATCTCCTCTCCATTCATGCAAGCACTTTAGGTAATCTGTCAATTTCATTTTGAAGAAATTTCTCCTAAAGCCATCAGGCAGATATTCTTCAGACTCGTGTCAGAGGTAGCTTCTTTGGAGTCTTACTTCCTTACCACTCCCTTCTTTTTATGGTGCTGGGATTGAACCCAGGGCCTTTGCACTAATCTACATCTACATTTTTTATTTTGAGACAAGTTCTGGCTAAATTGCCCAGGCTGGGCTCAAATTCATAATCTTCCTTCCTCAGCCTCCCAAGTGCTTGGATTGCAGGCCCGTATCACTGCTCCCAGTTCTTAACCTCGCTTATGGTAGATTTTGTTTCCTGGATATCATTCTCCTTTCCTAGCTTATTTTCTCATTTTGGTGAAATTCTTCCTTTTAGTAGCATCCTGGGGGGGAAAGGGGAGAGTACACCTAGAAGGTGAAATTTTTGAGACCTTACTTGTCTGAAAATAACTTTTTAATCTTAGTTCTTACAGTTGTTAGATAAAAATAATTTCCTCTCAGTTTTTAATGCAGTGTTTAATTTTCCTTTTGCCCCAGTGTTACTGTTGGGAAAGCTGCCACCCACCTCCATGCCAAACTTATTTTCATACTTTCTTTGGTCTCCCCCCCCACACACACACACACGCCTTTTTGAGGCAGGGTCTCGCTCTGTAGTTCATGGTGGCCTTAAACTCACTATGTAATCCAGGCTGGCCTCATTCACAGCAGTCCTCCTGCCTCAGCCTCCTGAATGCTAGGATTACACTGCGCCACCCCACCCGGTCTTTGTCTTTGGCTCTGAAATGTTATGAAAAGTTTCTTTAGTTGTGATATTGGGGTAAAGTGAGACAACTCAGTGTTACAGCCAAGTGGTATAGCTCTGTTACAGCTCTGTGTTATAGCTACAGCAATTTTTTTTATATATATTTTTTTGGTACCAGGGATTGTACTTGGGACCTTGGGCTTGCAAGTCAGGCGTCGGCACCACTGAGCTAAATCCCTTGCCCAAGCTACAGCAATTTGAAGACAGGAGAATCTGACAGTCACTCAAAGAGGTGGAGGAAAACCAAGCTTTATTATGCCAGCTGGCTCAGATGAATTTAAGCACTCTGAATCCTGAGCCCCAAGTCCAGTGGAAGTCAGTTTATATGCATTTGGGGAAAGGAAGTTGAGAGGAACTTTTTAGGTAGGAGACATAGCTAGAAGCATATCTCTCCTTCCAGTTAGCAAAACATTCTTGAGACCTGGGGTGGGGGTGGGTAGGAGGGCACCAAGTAACTATGTCAGGGTGAAGATATAGTAGGTGCATTCTTGGAGATACTGTTGAACCACTGAACTAACCAATACTGTAACCTGCCATTTCTCTTTATTTCTTATGTGAGAAACTTTTCTTATTTTTTGTGCTGCTTTGAGTTGGACTTTCTTCCTTTCAAGTAAAAGTAAGCCTAACCAGTAAGGAAGTCAAGTTGTGTACTCTGTGACTGGGAAATTGGATAAATAGTTCTTACCTCATAAAAGTTGTAAGGAACAAAATCTTTGTAAATAGGGAGGACTGGAGGGGTTGAAGGGAGGACTGGGCAAGGGTGAAAAATAACAACCAAGAGAGATGATGTAAAGGTGCAAATTTCCAATGATGAATGTCATTATATTGTATACCTAAAATGTACCGATGATTATTATGAATAATCGATAATGCAAAATAGGAAGGAAATGTTGAAAGGGGTAGGGGTAGTGGGAGGGGCAGGGGAAAGGAAAGAAGGGAAAGGAAAAATGCTGAGAAATGAAAAAAATGGAAATAAAGTCTTTGTAAATAGGGAAGGGTGAAGGGCGTGAAGGGAGGGCTAGGAATGGGGAAAAAATAAGAACCAAGATGCCTCATGTAAAGGTACAATTCCCAATGAGAAATGTAATTGTGTTGTATACCTAAAATGTACCAATAAAAATTTAACAACAAAAAAAAGAGTTGTATGGAATAACTGAAATATTATAGCTGAATGACAATTTGTAATTATAAAATAACTCCACAGATTTATAGTTTTATTATATCACTACAAATGACACTTGTTTGTAGTGGGAAAAATGTTGCACAGAGAATGAGGCTGCCTGCCTTTGCTGCTTATCTATTGTGTTAATATTGTGCATGTCACGAGGTCCTTTAATGATTATGCTATAAAGCAGAATTAAATGATCTTTAAAATGTCTTCTAACTCTGTAAATTGAGTATAATCATTCCTGGATTCCCACCTGAAAGTCCTGTATAGATTTAAGACATTAGAAACAAATAAGTACTTTTTTAAATTGAGGAAAACATAATTTATTAACTAGTCATGTGGCATGCTTTCCATTTTACAGGTGTTCTTCTGATCGTAATGCTTTGAGAACCAGAGAAGCTCTATTGTCATTATACTTACTATGAATGACAACTCTTAAAACTATACAGATGATAAATATTTGCGTTTTAACCTGATTTGTGGTTCTATGTCTAATAAATGTCATTAGGTTTCTTTCTCATACCATCATATTCTGTCATCATCCTTTCTTTTGCCACCTCCCTATATACATTATTTCTAGTCTTTTTGGGGTTTTTTTGGGTTTTTTTTGCGGTACCAAGGATCAAACTCAGGACCTTGCGCTTACCAGGCAGGCGCAGCGCCACTGAGCCACATCCCCAACCCTATATGTTATTTCTAAATGGCCTAAAAATAGCTACTTAAACGTTCTCCTTGTCACCAATATGTACTTTTGTCTCTTTCTTCATTATAAAATGACTTAAGATAATTTTTTAAATGTTTTCTGGTTCCTACGTTCCATGACATCAGTTATTTTTCTGACCAATTAAGTTTTTTAAAAATTGATGTTTTGGGTGCTGAGGATTGAACCCATAGCCTCATGCATGCTAAGTATGCATTCCACTACTGAGCTGCACCCCTAGCCTCTAAATTCATAGTTTAATTTTTTTTTTTAATTTAATTTTGAGATAAGGTATTGTATTCCTCAGGCTGTCCTCAAACTTCTGGACTCAAGCAATCCTCCTGGCCTCAACTTTTCACATAGCTGGTACTACACGTACACTCGTTTAATTCAGATTTTTATGTCCTGTTGATAGGTTTCTCTTTTTTTACTCCTAATACCACGTACATAGTATATTTTGCACACTCCTTCTCTTAACTCTCCAACACCAGATCATTGTCGGTACAGTTCAGTACCCACAATTAACTACCTGGAGTTAGCATTAGAACTCATGGACTCAAGGGCTCACTTTCTTAGCTACCCGTATTTTAGCCTCTAGTTGAGAATACCAAGCCCCAAGTTACCTGTACTTTTTTCAGACTTGGCTACAAAGTTGATGGCTCTCAAAACCCCCTCTTCAAGTTTAATAATTTGCTAGAATGACTCACCTAATGAGAAAAATGCCTAACCTACCATTACAGTTTATTTAAAAGATACAAGCTAGGTGTAGTCATGCACACCTGTAATCCCAGTCCTGGAGAGGCTAAGTCTGAAGGATCACAAATTTGAGGCCAGCCTGAACTATATAGCGAGACCCTGCCTCCAAAACTATATGTGTATGTGTGTGTGTACATATACACACACACACACACACATATACATGGTACTGATGAAGAGCTAGAGGTAATTCAAACAAGGTCTGAAAGCCCCAAGTACAAGAGCCTGTTTCTATGCAGTTAGGATATATCCTACCCTTTTGGCACAAGGATGTGATTGTCAGTTCTGAACAATTTGTTCTGCTCTCTGAACCCTGTTGTTTTGTTTTAACGGAGTTTTCATTAGAGAATTCTGTTTGTAGCCCCTTACCCTTCCCTAGTAGTTGATGTAGTGGGTCTGAAAGTTCCAGTAGTAATCATAGCATCTCTTTCTAGTGACTAGCCCTATCCTGAATTTGTCTAGGCAGTCCTCAGCCAAAAGTCATCTAATTGACATAGAAGAAAGACTCATCCATCAGCTTCAAGGGTCTTAGGAGTTCTATGCTAGGAACTAAAGCATGGTTTTTAAATTAATCACCATTATGCCCATGGCACAAGCTTGAAAGACTGATAATGAATTTAACATGCCATTTGTTGGATGGTTGCATCATTGAATTCCATATTTTCTTGTATAGTCTTTTCTGGCTCATGTTGTTCCCAGCAGAATTAATCCTACTTTATAATTGTATTAGTCAAAGTCACATGCAAGAGAATGCTTTCATCTTCTAGTAGTGTTATTCTTTATTCAAGAGATATTCAGAAGAAAGTAAAACTTCTATAGGACTGTGGCTTGGATTATGTAAAATAGTGACAGGAGAAGGCCAATATGAGGCTTTAATTTCTCTGTTCACAGTGAAGCCTGAGTTGTCTTGAGAATGGGGCAAGCACCCTCAAATCATTATCCATATTGACCAGCTACAATGTCATTCATTTATAATTACATTTTAAGAGCCCCCACACCCCTTTAGAGAGTGTCTTCTTTTTTTATTTTTTATTTTTCTTCCAGGTACTGGGAATCATTGCAAGGCAGCCAGGTGCCACTGAGCACTGAGCTAAATCCCCGGCCCTCTTAGAGAATGTCTTTAAAGTACTAAGTATGGAAATACTGCTTCCTTCCTCCTCCAACAGCTCCATTCCTACCCTTCATTAACAGTTTAGGAAGGGTTTAACCTTTGGTTTTCTAGGTATTTCAAATTTCCTTGAAACTAAGGAATTTATTTCTCATTCTTTTTATCCCTGTACAGTAAAGTCCTCGACTTAGAACATTCAAGTTGCAAACTTACAGATACGAGAGAACCTCGCATTACAAACATTCTTAGTTGTGAACAGATCATGAAAGTTGCTCACGCATCTGTAGGGCATTGTCACAGTTGTTCTGTTCTGTGTTTACTGTACAGTGTGATAGTGTGTAGTAGTACAGTGCTAAGTCAGAGTCCAGAATGTCTGGAAGCAAGAGGAAAAGCAGTGGTGATGTGGAGGAGAATGCTAGGAAGCACGAAGCAATATACTATACATTGTGTGTTTGTGTCATGGGTGTATAAAACTCAGCTTTGTCGAATGGACTTACAAATGTATTTGACTTAAGAATGTTCTCCCGGAATGGAACTGCTTCATAAATTGTACTGTAGATAGTCTGTGTTGTCCCAGGACACTTTTGAATATAGTGGTTCTATAAGGTGAAATGAAAGTATGGATCTGAAAGCAGATTGGTTTCCAGGCTCGTGTGGGAAAGGTTTGGATATCCCTCTCCCCAGTGCCTGAGAAAGAGGGTTTTTTGCTTTAACTTTCCTGGGATTTTGCTTTGGGGTTGGGTTTGGACCTATTTGCATGTCCTCTGACCTACCCCACTCTTCATCTCACATTGTGGCTGCAACTTTTCTCTTTCCTGTAATTATCGTAGTAATGAGTATTTGCCCTCCCTTCTTAAGGTGAAAGAAAAGGAAGAGGTTGGAGTTCACAGAGAGTCAAGAAGAAGCTATTTTGAGTGTTTGGTATTAGAATATAATTCCCACCTTTTTTCCTCCTTCCACGCTTAAAAAAGAAATAGTTGTTTTTGTATGCCAGAGGATACAAGCTCTCATGGAGATTTGAGATTTTAATTTTCCTTTCAAGATAGTCTTAGTTTTTTTAACTATGGAACCGCCTATATTTTCCATGTATATGATTAAATCCTTCTTAAACCTTGAAGTGGAAAAAGGACCAATTATAGCAGTCTGCCGTATTCTAAAACCACTTCATTTAGTATAACTATAGATAAAAAAAATACCAACTCAAGATTTTTATGAATGTACAGTCTTTATGTTTCTGTGTATCTTCAGTTCCCAGGTTCTTCTTGTTTCTCTGTGTTCAGTAGGATAAGCAACATTTTTTTTAGTAATTCTGATGAAGTGAATTAGAAACATTTACTTCATTGAAGGGTGATGAATGTTTTTTTAATTAAAAAAACACTATTACAAAAATTTATTTGACCTTATAATCATTCCTTATATCAGTTTTACACATTGAAAGTCTTTAGATAACTTTTTACTCATTTTACTTTATTTTGGTTTTTAGAGATAGGGTCTCACTAGATAACTTTTTAAGTGACAGAATTTGTCAAGAAATAATTTGTGATGTACTTTTTTTTTATGGTACTGGGGATCGAACTTTGCACCTTGCACTTGTGAGGCAGGCGCCGGAACCACTGAGCTAAATCCCTAGCCCTATGATGTACTTTTTTAAATGGGCCTAAAAAATTAAATGTTTGTGACCATATGTAATTCATTTGTTTCTAAGTATTGAAATTTCTGCTCCCTATTCAAAAAATAGGGAATATAAATATTCTTTTATATTCTTTACTGCATGCCTTGCCCAGGTGACTTCTTTTTAAAGTAACCTTTGCATTTTAATAAGCAGTTATTGAGTTAAAGTGGCATTTTGACTGGGGGGAAAGGAGCTGACACACTATTTGAAACTAAACTTCATGAAATAATACTGTTGCTGGGTGAATTAAAGTATCTTTTCCTACAGAAATATGAATGAACTTTATTTTTTAAATATTATAATTAGTATAAGCTACCTTTTGTTTTATAAACAAAAAATGTTACTTTTCAGAATTTCTCCGTGTAGAAGTCACTGTGTGTTTTGATTACATTTTGAATACTTTTTATTATTCCTTCCAAAACAGACACTCCTTGAATATGCAGAGAAATGGAAAACTTCAGAAGATCCCTTACCTTTATTGGAGGTATACACAGTGGCTATCCAAAGTTATGTTAAAGCCCGACCTTATCTTACCACTGAATGTGAAAATGTAGCATTGGTTCTGGAACGCTTGGCATTGTGAGTAGACCTTTGAGTAAATAAACTATGTTTAGCTGATTTTTAAAAAAACTTCGTGTCTGAAGTTATAATGATAATTTAATTTTAAATAGTTTATGTGGAATCTACTGATACTAAAATCAATGATTTTGTTTTACATTGAATTTTAATAATTTTTCTTATCCTTATCAACTTTTCGTTTTTTTAGAAGTTGTGTTGAACTTTTATTGTGTCTGCCTGTTGAGTTATCAGATAAACAGTGGGAGCAATTTCAGACACTGGTACAGGTAAGAATATTTACCTATTAGGTTTAATATGAGTATATCTTAGCTCAGATTTCCTTATTCTTAAAATTATTTGACTAACATGTAAGTAATGACAAATATCAGTTGCTGCTGCCATTAACACTAGTGCCTTGTATTTAAATAGTAGATGCTTAATAAACAAATTTACACATTAAGATAAATTGGCTGAATATTGAACAGTTCCTTAAGGTCAGATAATTAGTGTTTTACCAGAGCAGTAAGGGAAAATGAGAAAATGCCCTCATTTGTTTTGTTTTGGGGGGGGATTTAAGGGAATTTTTAATACACAAGTAATTTCTGGTAGTGATTTGAAAGAACACAAGAACATATGAACAAGCTTAGTATTTTAAGATTTACTTTTGTAAAAGCATGTTGATAAATAATATCTTATCTACAGTTTGAACATTAAAACAAATATAAAATACAAAAGGCCAACATTAACACTGATCTTTCATTCCTTATTTGAATTTAGATATTTCGTATTTTATAGAAACTTTCAGTTTTATCAGTGCTTTCATTGTCTATTAATTATTCCTTACCAAAACCTTCAGTGAAATTTAAACAGCTGGTGTTAAGAGTAGTTATTTCTTTTCTTGAATATTCTAAAACCTCCTAGAAAATGCCCTCATTTGGATTTAGAAACAGCTTAACTAATTGCTGAAAATCAGCAGCAATTACATATCTTATTTAATGCAGTGATAATGTGTCTTTTTTTTTGGTACGGGCAATCAAACTCAGGTCCTTGCCCTTTCTAGACAGGCAGTGGCACCACTGAGCTAAATACCCGGCCCTAAAATGTGTCTTATTTAATGATTGTGAAAACTTGTTGAGCTAGGTATGTTTTCCCTATTTTAAAGGTGAGGAAACTGAGGCTTATGCTCTAAAATATTTATTGGGTCCAACTGATATAGGTCATATCATAGAGTAGTTGCTTGAACCAGGGCTTTTTGTTCAGAGTCCATGCTTTTCCTCCAAATCTGAAAACATGCTTTGTCTTTTATTTACTGCTGTTATTCTACTTATGTCCGATACAACACAGTTTAGTGTGTAGTTGTTATGGAATATTAAGAACATTAAATTTTATTTCAAGCACTAGATTATGCTAACTATATTATTGCTTCAAGTGAATTTTGATTAATTAGGTAGTCAAAAAGTACGTTTCTCCTAGCTAGTTTCAAATTGTATAGTTCTCTGTTTCCCTAGCCGACGTTCTTAAAATATTTTCTTGGCCTTAAGTTTCTCTGTAAGAAATATTTTAAAGATGATTAGTCTTAAATTTTAGAAACATGTGAAATGAGCTTTAGTTAAGCAGAGATATCCAGCTTTTCTGTTTTAATATTAAACATTAAAAATCTTTATCTAGTGCAGTGTTCTTGGTATTACTTATCTTATGTAACACTATGGGATTCCACATAGTGTCTTAAACATAGATGATTAATAACTGTTTGTTGAATTGAAAGTGCCTTGTCTTGCCGTTACACTGTAACTTTTTGATCTTGCAATTTCTAGTTTAGTACCCCCACCCCATGTTTATTTTTAAGTAAATGATTATTTCAGAGCTTTTCATTACTTTCATACATATGTTGTTTATTCACAAGTGCAGTACCGAACGCCACAATTTACTGATTTTGTTTGGCAACATAAGGTAAACTTTTAAACTTTCAGTTTTGAGACAAAAACACTAGTTGATTTTTTTTTTATATAGGTTAATAAGGAAATAACTTTTTTGGGCTATACTTGAAATCAAACCCAACCTTATGCATTATAGGCAAGGTCTCTGCCACTCAGCTACAACCTAAGGTCCAGGAAATAAACTTAAGTACTTTCAACTACTGCTTGTAGAAAATTACTTAAAGTACTTAAACTTTGTTGAAATAGGAAGATTTTTATGGCTGAGGAATAGTCTTTATTTAAACATAACATGCAGCTTTAAGAGTTTCTGTGCAACTTTGTTCTCTCTTTAGTGTTTCTCCAAGGTTAGTTTATAGCTGCCTAGCAAGTTTATTTTCCTTGTGGAAGCACTCAGGAACAATTAGTAAATAAGGTTTGGTATCACTTGTAATGTAAAATTATAAAGACACTGTAGTGAATAAATGAAAAATCATGGATTTTATTTTATTCTCATAAATCCTTTATTGAAATTTGTGTACATTGTCACTTAGGATATGATGCAAATCTTAAAGGTCTTTTATGCTTGTGGATATTGTGATGACTTCCCAGAAAAACTATTTTTCATTTAAGTGTTGATAAAAATTATATAGAGTTATTTCTATAAGTGTACTTATTTAAGACTTAACAATTGCTTTATTTTTTATCTTTGAGGTCCATCCTTAAATATCAAAAGAAACTCAGCACTTGTAATGTGACATAACATTTTTAAGATTAAAATATTTTTCAAAAGTTTAGTATTTAAAACCTAATAAGCCTGCTTTAAAATCTGTTGTAATTCTTTGGATGTTTATTTAATATTTGTAGGTAGCTCATGAAAAGCTGATGGAGAATGGCAGCTGTGAATTGCAATTTTTAGCTACTCTAGCTCAAGAGGCTGGGGTGTGGAAAAACCCGGTACTGTGCACTATTCTTTCCCAGGAACCATTGGATCAAGATAAAGGTAAATTTCCTAGAGAGAGGGGGAGAAAAAAAAAGAATCATTAGGTTAGAAAAATTAGGTATTTTAAGTTGCTTAAATATGATTAATCTCAAGCTATCCCAAAGAAAGTCCATTTAATTAAATTTCACCAGAGGTACTTGAAGCTCGTCACCTTTATTTTATTTGGGGGAAGTTGTATTTTTAAGATTATAAGCCAGGTGTCGTGGCACATGCCTATAATCCCGGCTCTTGGGAGGCTGATGCAGGAGGATCGATCACAGTGAGTTTGAGCCTAACCTGGGAAAAAAAAGATTATAGAGTCTTAGAGTAATAGATAACTAGAATTTTTAAAAAATATCTTTTGAACAGAAGAGTTCCCTCTGTAAAGTCTTCACAGGTGACAATCTAGCTCACATTTGATAATAAGCTTATTTGACAGGAAAGCAGAAATAGAGTGGTTAAGTGGTTTACCTCAAAATACAATAAGAAGTTATTATTAGAACTCTCAAATCTTCTGTCTCTAAGATTACTTTCTTTTTATTGCTCAGTTTCATTTTTTGCCTCGTTATATGAGCTCAGGTAGTAAAGATCTCAGTTAAACTCAGGTATTCTCTCAGAAGGAGATAGCTAAATCACTAATATATATAGCATTATTCAGATTTTAAATTGTGTACATTGTGAAGAAAATCACAGTTGTCTCCTATGTGCATTTCTTGAGATTATTTTGCAAAGTGTGCCCAGATTTCATCTTAACCTTTTCCCTAATACTTAAATGGAGAAATAAATAAGAAAAAATTAATATTTCCAATAGAAAAAGATATATTTACTTACTCTCTGCTCCTTCCATTGTTTATTGCTGCTTTTCTTGTTGACTGATGGCAAACTCTAGGTGATTTTGCTGTATGACACCAGTAATGAAGGCCATATGAGGGAGGTGTTAAGCCAGTTTCTTAGGCGCTCCTCTGGAACTGTGATAATTACCAAAAGCTTTCCAAACTCATCCTTGAACTTCTCTCCAGGCCACTTGTTCCATCCTTTCTTCTCATTTTTCCCATGCTTTCCTGATAATTCTATCAGTGTTAGCTGTTTCTTAGTTCTCACAAGAAGTTTATTTTTAGTATCCCCTTTCTTCATGAATATCCACAGATTATCAGTAGTTCTCTCAGGACCTTAGAGAAATGGAAAATGTATCATCATTTAATAAATAAATAAATCAAAAGAAAACTAAAAAAAAAGAGAAAAGAAAATATATCATTTAAAAACACTAATGATAATAAATTTAAAAGTTGAAAATCTTAGATTTTTTGCCTTTTACATAGTAAGTTTATGCCTAACAGATGAGCACCAATATGATTCCTTTCTAGCATCAAACGATGCTTTCTAATCTTCTCAACTTTTAGAAGCATTGGATGTGACACATTAGTAGTAATACCTAGTTTTATCATTTTTTTTAGAGTTTGGAAAATGCTTTTATGTTCATGGTTTAATTTAACCTTCACAGTGATCCTATGGTAAAGGTAGGATCTTTATTGTTCCTTTTCCCTGTTTTATGGATGAGAAAATGGAGGCTTTAAAATATTAGTCTTGCTTGGTGTGGTGACACATCATTGTGTTCCTAGCAATCTGGAATGCTGAGATAAAAGGAACAGAAGTACAGCCTGGGCAACTCAGTGATGTAGCAAGACCCTGTCTCAAAATAAAAAAAGAAAAAATTAAGAATGCTTGGGGATGTAGCTTAGTGTTAAGGCCATGGGTTCAATCCCCAATACCACAACAAAACAAAACAAACAAAAACCCCACAATTTTTCTATATCACATTACTAGTGATGGAAGACAGAGCCAGGAATTAAAGTCAGATCTGAAACCTCTACCATCTAGTATTAATGTCCTGTTGTACCTAGCGTAGTAAAATTGACCTAAGTAGAGAATTAGCTGCTTTCTTCTGTTGCCAACTTCTAAATATCATTTTGTCAAACTCATATACTATGTAAGTGCAGGAAAAAGGAGCCTTTACCTTGTCAGAGATTTAAACTTTATTTTAAAAGACTGTGTACTCAATTTTCCTTACTTGTTTGAATGTGCCTAACACTGTACCTGTAACAGATGTTTGCCCATTTTTTTAACTGTTGTTTTTGTTTGTTTGTTTTTGTTTTTGTTTTTAATCTTTATGTCATATAACCACTGGAATAAGTTGGGCTCTGCAGCCAGGAAGAGTTTCTGCAAAGCAGACTGATTGTAGTAGCCAGATGCTGGTTACGGCTTATGAACCAGCCAGAGATGTTATGTTATTTGAGATAATTTGTAGCCATAATTTTTACTTGGTCTTCTGTTATTTATAGTGTTTCTTTGTTACATAATCATATGAACCAAAAGAATATGTTTATTTACTTCTTTGAAAAAATTGAGAGAATTAACATTTTGTGCCTACATACTAGTTTGTTTACATTTTCGAATTAGGGGGCTCAAAGATGAGACACATGTTCTGTATCTAGCCCCTTGATTTAGCTTAATCTAATCTATATCAAGTTTGCAAAGTAAGTAACATTTCAGAATAATGAATGTACTTTTTAAAGACTATACTCATTAATTTATAATGAAGTTTTGATGTAGCATTTGAACACTAGATAATCCATCGTGAATTGCTTTGGTGGTTTTGTTTTAATTTATTAAATTTGGACCTACTAAATCCTATCCATTATTTTGAGTTTTTTGTTTTGTTTTTGTTTTTTGGAAACATTCTCTCTATGTAGTTCAGCCTGGCCTTAAACTCACTATGTAGCCCAGACTGGCCTCAAACTCGTAGTAATCCTGTCTTACGGTTATCCCTAGTACAGGGATAACAGACGTGTGCCACCATGCCCAGCTAAATCCTATCTAAACCAAAAGAATTCTCTTTCATTTGAAAGACTGAGGGTAGACAGAACTAAAATGCTGGTTTAACTTTAAGGTTTTAGCATCCTAGAATAAAGTAATTCTAGAAATTAAACCAACATAAGTAGATGGCTTTGAATGTCAAGGGATGTTTATGCTTTGTTAACATATTATTTGTGCCTTTAGTCATAATCTCTGGATTGGAAAGGCACTTAATACTCAGTTGTCACCCAGTTTTAACTCTCCCTGAAACATCACTGAAAAACAAAATTATATTAATACTCCTAGAGAATGGTAACTATGTAGTTCAGTCTGTTCTTAGCCTGCTGTTAGAAAATCCTCATTGTAAAAACTACATTTGTAGAGTTCCATCTGTTGGATCGAGTGTTATTCCTAAAACTGTTGCAGATAAAGTATAAATCCCTCTTTTACTCCAGAGCAATTGAAATTTTTTTAAAAATACCGTCATATTTGTACTTAGTCTTTTTAAATGTA
The DNA here is from genome assembly GCF_000247695.1 of Heterocephalus glaber. The sequence goes on along the minus strand of NW_004624799.1, from coordinate 7,129,416 downwards.
GACTGAAAACACTCTGGTGTGGCATGATTTTAAATCTATAATCATGATTCCTTATGTTCAAGTGCATTTTATATATGTTCTTGTTCTTTTTAATATGTAATTCTCAACACTTAATCTTTATCCTAAATATGATTCAGTGAGCTTTAATCAGTGATCCCTTCATCCTCTTCATCTTAACAATTTCTACTTTAGTATGACCTAAGATGACATTACCTTTTTAAGTACCCATATCATTCTCACAACTCAGTGAAGTTACTAAAATCACACATAATTTTTTAAACAAAGAATATTTTTAAATTATATTTTTTCATTTAATTTCACTGTGTTCCATCCATTCTTTCTCCTTAATTTGTCAAGATCCTTTAAATCCTGTATTATTCAAGGTTTTTGACCTTCTCATTTTTCTTTCATTAGTAGATCTTATTGAATAAGGCCATCCTTTTACAATCTGGGTCCTCAGTTATAACCATAAAAAGATCATGTCTAGAAGCAGACCCTTGATACTTAAATAAATCTTCCTATTTGCCTTCAGTCCTTTTTATCTATACTTTTTTATTACTGTTATTTTATCAAATACACCAACTTAGATTTTCTTAATGTCTGACCCATAGCTGTCCTTGTTTTTCCTATAAGGATTTGATGAAAAATGATAACCAGTGGCTGGTTAGTGTTCTTTTAAGTAAGAATGTTCAATATTGAAGTTAGTTTAACCTAATTTATTATTTTTCAATTAGAATTTTTATTTTGGAATAGATTTAGATTTATGGAATAATTGTGAAGTCTTTTCATATACCCCACACCCAATTTCCACTGTTACTAACATATAGTATGGTACATTTGTCACAGTCAATATTGATTCCTTGTTATTAACTAAAGTCCATACTTTGTTAAGATTTCCTTAGTTTTTACCAAATGTCCTTTTCTATTCCAGGATCCCATCCAGGATACCACATTACATTTAGTCGTCATGTCTTCTTAGACTCCTCTTGGCTGTGACAGTTTTTTAGACTTTCCTTGTTTTTGATGACCTTGACAGTTTTGAGGAGTACTGGTCAGATGTTTTATAGAATGTCCCTCAATTGGGATTTGTCTGATGTTGTTGTTATGATTAGATCTGGGTTATGGGTTTTTGGGAAGAAGAAACAGAGTACCATCATATCAAGGCTGCATATTATCAGTATGAGTTATCCCCATTGATATGAACCATTACCACCTAGCTAAGATACTGTGTGTCAGGTTACCTCTTGCACACTGCTTTTTGAGGAAAGTTACTTAATGGGGAGGAAGTTGTGTTCTACCTCCCAGAGAAAGCAATATCTGCATCCGTTTTAGAATTCTACACAGATTTGTCTGTTCTTCCCTATTTACTTATTTATTCATTTATTTATATTGATAAAGACTCATGGATATTTATCTTCTAGTTTGGTTGAGATCCAACACTACTTGATTTGTGTTCAGATTTTTCCAGCTTTGGCCAGTGGGAGCTCCTTCAGGTGACTCCTGTATCTCATTGACATAACCCTGTCATCATCATGAGTTTTTGTGGTTTTTGTTTGAGCTGCTTCCTAGCTTTCTGACATTATAAGATGCACCAGTCTCAACTTACATATTTCTTGGTGCAACTGTAAAATCGGATTTTTCCAAGGATCCCTGCTTCCTTTTATTAGAGAATTATGTTGGAAACCACATATGGTCACTGGCTGTGCTTGTTGCTACTACAGTGTCAGTGCTTGTAGGTCCTCTAAGTAGACAGAGCAAAGAAATATGTGTATGTATACTTGTGTATATATACAGATTTATAAATATTTTATAGTAACCAGCCATGTTTATGTTGAACTAAATGTGAATTCATACTGATGTCTCCAACTCTAATCCATTACCACAAAAATCACTCTAGTTTCACCCCCTTGGTTATCTGTAGCCTCCAAAGTCAACAGCCTATATAATTGGAATCACATATGTAGCCTCGTTAGACTGGCGTCTCTCACCATTGGCCATCCAATTTTAGTATACATGAATAGTGACTTCAGGTAGCACGTGGCCTGTGTGAAATAGCTTTACCAATTAGAGTGCCATGGTTATATGAGTCAAGTTTTTGCCTTATTCTTTTAGACTTCAGTTATTTCCAAAGTTAATGAATTAGGTTATCATGTTATTTTCCCATCCCTTTCAAAGACATTTTCTTTGATATATTTGTAATAAAGTTAGATTTTTGTTGTTGTTGTTGTTACATTCTACATTCCATCCTGGACTATCCCAATTTCCTGATTTTTTAAAATTTGCATACCTTAAAAATTCCCTCTGGGCTCTTAAGTGTCCTTGGTTTGTGATCTATTTTGAGGTAATGTCTGTGAAAAGTGTGACTTAACTTTTAAGAATTGTACCTTAAAAGCCCCCTACCACCTCACGGTAGCTGTCTTTCTTTTCCATCTTTTTTTTCCAAATAAACCATCTTAAAAAAAAGAAAGAACTATAGTCACACTTATTTTTTTTCCTAAACAATCACAAGCTATTTTTTAAATTTAATTAATTTTTAGGCACTTATCCAGGATTATTACATCTATTCTTTCTACAGTTTTGTAAATGTACCATCAGCCCTATTTGAAATTTACATTTTCCTGTCTGTACTTCCTTCTGTTGTTTGTCTTACTATTTTAAATCTACGACTTATCAGAACCATCATAAGAAAAGAATTCTCCTTTTCATTGCCACCATAAGTAACACATTTACACTTAATCAGTAGGCCTTTCTCAAGAAGTTACCCCCTCTCCCAATTTTAATGTTCTTAGCATTTTTGTTATGCTAATGTTATGCTTTTGGATTTTAGCTTTACTAGCATTTTGCATATGTTATTACCAGGTCTCTAGCAGTAATCATACATCCTTGGTCCTGCGTTACCTTTTTTCTTCTGTGTATATCATTTTAAAATATAAATTTAGCATTCTCATCATAGTTATACTGAATTCTTTAGGCACTTTCATTTCTGTTTCTTTAATGGGATAACTCACAGTTGCATAAATTGCATTTTTTTCAACTTGCCAATTCTTTTTTGAATTGAGTACTGGAGCTCCTAATTCCATAATTTTCAAGGTGAGTTTCCAAAGCTTAAAGTTGTCCAAATATTGCTTCCACCTCTTGGCTATCATGAATTACACTACTATAATCATGGAAGTACAAATATCTCTTTAAGAACATGCTTTCAATTCATTTGAAATCTCAGAAATGCGATAGGTAGATAGATCATATGGTGGTTTTATTTTTAATTTTCGAGGAACTATTATACTGTTTTCTGTAGAGATTGTACCATTTTACAGTCTTGATTAAGAATGTACAGAGTTCCAGTTTTTCCACATCTTCATCAGCACTATTTTGTGAGTATGAAATGATGTTTCATTGTGGTTTGAATTGCAGATCTTTGATGATTTGTGATGTTATATGCTTATTGATCATTTATGTTTCATCTTTTGAGAAATGTCTAAGTCTAAATCTATAGCCCTTTTTTTTTTTTTTTTTTTTTTGGTAGCAAGGATTGAACCTCGGTACTTGCAGGCGGCGAAACCACTGAGCTAAATCCCCGGCCCCATAGCCCATTTTTAATTGAATTCTTTTCTTTTTGAGTTTTAAGAGTTCTCTATGTATTCTCAATATTAATTCATCAGATAAATGATTTGCACATACTTTCTCCCTGTAAGTTGCCTCTTCGCTCTTGATTGTATCAAAAGGACAAAAGTATAAGTTTGATAATAGTCTCAATTTGTTTGTTTTTGCTTTTGCTGTCTGTACCTTTGGTGTCATAGCCAAGAAATCATTTACATCTCCAGTGTCATTAAGATTTTTCTCTATGATTTCTTCTAGGAGTTTAAATAATTTGGGTCTTACATTTAGGTTTTTAATCTATTTTGAGTTAATTTTTGTTTATGGTGCAAGATAAGGGTCCAACTTCATTCTTTTGGGTGTGGATATTGAGTTTTTCCAGCACCATTTATTGATGTCTTTTTCCATTGTGTTATCTTAGCACCATTTTTGAGAATCAGATATGCCAGGGTTTCTTTCTGGATTGTATTCTATTACATGGTCTCTGTGTCTGTTTTTATGCTAGTGTCACATTGATTTGATTACTCTAGCTTTAAAGAGTTTAGTTTTGCAATCAGAAAGTATGATGGCTTCAGGTTCATTGTGTGTTAAATTATTTAGGCTGTTCAGAGATCCTTGTAATTCCATTCAATTTTAGGATGAATTTTTCTGTTTCTTTGAACACTATCATTGAGATATTGTTGAATCTGTAGATTTCTTTGGGAAATATGGATATCTTAACATTAATTCTTCCAATTTATGAACATAGGATGTCTTTCCAATCGTTTGTGGCATCTTTAATAGTTTCTTTCAACACTGTTTTATAGTCCTCAGTATAGAAGTCTTTGAGCTCTTTGGTTAGCTTTATTTCTAAGTATTTTATTATTTTGGATACTATTGTAAATGGGATTGTTTTCTTGATTTCCTTTTCAAATATTGGTAGTACACACAATTTGTGCAGTGATTTGTTTTCACAAAAATTCAACTTATAAATTGTAATATACTTAAAAGTAATAGGAACTAATTTTTGTGTGTTGAAATCTATATCTTACAACTGTTATATTTATTAGTTCTGGTCAGTTTTTTAGTGGAAACTTTAGGGCTTTCTACACATAGGATCATGTCACCTGATGAAAGAGGTGATTTTTTTTGTTTTGTTCCTTACTTTCTTTTTAATGCCTAATTGCTGAATCATTTCTAAGAAAAAAAATTCTTAAGTGATTCAGGCCATGATGAGAATTTGGAGATTTACCCTTTGAAGGCAAAGGAAAGCCACCGAAAGGTTTTTAAAAGACAAGACAATCAAGTACGCACTTTTAAAACAAAACTTAAGCACCCTGGGTCCTAGTGGAGAAGTGATAGAGTTGATACAGAAAAATAGCACACCACTGCAAGGTACTCTGATTAGTGATTTGGGCTGAGGTATAAGGTGGTGGTGGCAAGAGATGGAAGCAGGGGAAGAAGTAAATAGACTCAGCTGTTTAGAATGGCAGAACTAGCTAATGCAGTGGCGGTGAGCCTATCGCACTTGTGCCACAGCAGGCTATTTGTTGTCATTGAAAGCACTAAAAGATTCACCATCACAGAGCTAACGGATTGCATGCATGGGTGACATCTAAGAAGAAAGCATTTTTAAGGCCAACTGTAAGTTTGTAACTCAAGCACAATGGAATAGACATAAGCTGTGGTGTAGAGATTTTTTTATCGTGAGATTCTTATGAAACAGCAAGTTAGAGATACTGCAAATGCACCTTAAAGTTAATTATCTTTAATGTAGAAACTAATACTTTCTTATTCGGTATTATAAAAGTGGCATTTTATGGAAAGAGGACTATTTTTACTTTCTCAAACTGGCTGAAGATCATGTACTTCATTGCTACTTTATATCATCCACCTTTGTTGATAGACTTGAGTAGGTGGTTAAATTTCATTCATATAACTACTCAAATGTCATAAAACTTCTTAAGTCTGACAAACAATAAAACAGGTAGTTCTTCTATAAGAAAAACCATGTCCTAGATTGTAGAGAGTAATAAAAGTTGTAGTGCACTGGGAAAAAGAAAATCAGTGAAAGAAAAATAGAGATAGAAGGGGAAGAAGAGAGGGATGTGAATTTTCAGTGGAACTAATTGGAGTGTATTATAGTTTTCTTTTGATTCATTTGATTCACGAACTTTAGAATATGTAATTACCCTTTAAATGCTAATGCTACCTCAAGACTCTTTACTACTATAAAGTATCATTCTAAGTAGAAGTAGAGACAGTAGTCAAATAGATTTTTCTGGTCCCACACTATATAAAGCTAGACGTCAGAAGCCCATTCTAGTCCTGGTTCTATTATTAGATGCCTTCTGTGAGCCTCAGTTTACTCATCTGCCAAATGATGGAGTTGGACAAAATCATCTATAAAGTCCTTTCTCTATAATCCATATTTCTTTAAGATCTTTTGTGCCCTAAGTGTGGCAGTGACTTCCTCTCATTAAAAAACAAATACTTATGGTTTTGAAACTTAATAAATATTCCTTCAGTGTAATGATTTAGCTCAAACATTTGAAGTTTTTCATTCTAACTTACATGCTGCTATTGAGATTTTTAGTGACTATTTGACATAGCTTTCAGAAGCGCCACCATTTTGTTAGATAGTTACTGCCTTTAAAATTTGTTTGCCATGATTTGTCAAATTCTGTTAATTGTGAATTTTTGTGAGAGTATTGAGAGAATTGTTTCCTTTTGAGAGAATTAGGAAAATAAATCTTTTTTAAAATGTCAGCTGCTATCAAAATGACCCTATTTTTAGTTTCTCTTAAATCTTTGATTTAAAATCTTCCCAAATTTTGCTTTGGTAGTAAAACTGAACTGTGAAAAGATATTTGCAGTATAATTTTCTGTGTTGGTCAGATTTTTGTCACTACTTGAGAAAGTCAGCTTAGAGGAAGAAAGTTTTATTTTTACTCAGAGGTTTCAGTCTATGACCATTTGGGTACAAGGAAGAAAAATTATGGTGGAGAGCATTATTATAAAGGAGAGCTGCTTACCTCATGGATCCAGGAAGCAGAGAGAGAGGGAAAAGGCCCAAGAAAAGACACCACTCAAAGCCAAACCCACATGAACCTATTTCCTCCAACTAGGCCCTACATCCTATTAGCACATGCTGCTATGAACTAACTCATCAATAGGTTAGTCCATTGATGAAGCTAGTATCCTCACAAACTAATCACATCTAGATACCACTGAATTTAGTCAAGATGAGATCAAGATTCACCATCACGTCATCCTGTAATAGGATCATTTGATGTTAAAGAAGTAGTGCCATGTATCTTAGTAAGATAGAAGTATCAGAAATGTCCACATTTATTTATGTGTGTTCAATCTTTACAGTTCTTTTTAGGTTTAGTCTAAACAGTAAAGAGCAGTAGGTACAGAGGCCTAGACTTCAAGAAAAGGGTAAAATTTGGGATCCTGTGTTATATTACAGATTCATGGTTTTAATATTGAAAAGCTATGGTCATACTGCTTGATAGAAAATATTTTCATACTAATGTGTAATATAATTAGATGTAAAAATACAAGTGCTAGAAAAGAGCTTGGGGTCTTTAAAGAAAGAAAGCATCCAAACTTTTAGATGTATCCTCTAGTCTCTTCGCAAGTAGGAAAAATAATGTTTTATAAGGCATTTTATATTTTATTACTAAAAGGTTTTCAAAAGTTTCAGGGTAATTATCAGCAAATAAATGTTTTAAGATGATCTCCATCCTGATAATGAAAACTTAGGGAAAAGCTTAAATTTGGAATTGTTAAAGTTTAAATTGCTAAAACTTGAATTATCTTTCATAAACAGAAAAAATAAAAATTAATTCCTATTTGTAGATGACTGAAAAGCACTAGGAAATTCACAGATTTGAACAGAATAGAAATTTATTATGCTTAAATGTGTCTTAGGTATGTATTGAGATTTATTGAATGATACTTTAAAAATAACACAGACCCACAATTTTAAAGGATTTGTTCTTTGGCAAACTTTTCCCTTGTATTTTTTTTTTCTGTAGATATTTTAAGTCATTCTAAAGCATCTATTTAAAAAACAATAACCTTTCTGAAATTAAGCATTCATCATTAATGTTGAACAAGATATTAGTTGAATTTATCTAGAATATTCACATATCCTTCATGGTTGTCCATATAATTTTGTAAAGCCCTAACATTACAAATTTTAGGATGGTGACCCATAATTATTCAAAAATAACTGATATAGATAGAATTTCATATCATTTTAATAACTATTAGAATTTAGTGCAGAATTATTTTTATTATTAAGTAATTTATTCACCTCATACTTTTAAGGGGCAAAAATTCAATTCATCTTTGAAAAGTTAGCAATATACCTCTTCTTGCTTACAGTTAAATAATTCGTGATAGCCTTATTGGAAATAGCAGAAAATGGAAAAAAAGTTTTAGTTCCTGTATTTAAAAAAAATTCCTTAAAAATATTTGTCTTGCGAATGAATTATTACCTAATGTTAATAATCTATTATGTCTTGTTTTTTAAAGTGAATGAATTTTTAGCTTTTGAGGGTCCCATCTTGTTGGATATGAGAATTAAACATCTAATCAAAACAAATCAGTTAAGTCAAGCAACTGCTCTAGCAAAGCTGTGTTCTGATCATCCAGAGATTGGTACAAAAGGTAGT
>NW_004624799.1:7092269-7114382 GCF_000247695.1 Heterocephalus glaber | reverse complement strand
CTGTGTTCTGATCATCCAGAGATTGGTACAAAAGGTAGTCTTAAGCAAACTTACCTTGTCTGTCTTTGCACATCATCACCAAATGAGAAGTTAATCGAAGAGGTAAGTATATTTCTTTGTTAGTAATTTTTTTAAATAGATTAATTTTAATTAGATTAGGATGTTTTTGAGTTCCCTTTCTTATAAATAAGGGACCATTGTCACTCTTACAGTTTTGATATGCTCCTGGATGGTGGCAACTTGATTCTAAGCAGCTTTCAGAATTATATATAAACTGATTGCACTTGACTTCTCTTTTAAAAAATGGGATCTTTTAAACACTTTGATTATATTAAAGGAGAGGTGTTGATGGCCTAACAGTTTAGTAGGATATTTATACTTGGCATTATTTTGGCCATAATTTCAGTTTTATCTGATTTCAGACTACTTCCAGATCTTTTTTAGCTAATTTAGGTCACCAAGGCCTACCTATTATATCTGCCCCACAGTGCCCAATTTGTTACCCCTTTCAGTAGGGATATGCTTGAGACATACATTCTCAGTCTCTCTCTCTCTCACCTTATCTCTGTCTTTTGTTCATTTATTTTTCCCTGATTTTTGTTAAGCAGTTGAGTTTTTAACCTATTCTTTAGAGGACAATTGGAATAGGCTTTGTTAGGAGTCAGCCGTGGCCTGAATTAATGGTACTTCTGAGAAATCCTTGTCCAGTTGAGCCAGTAGGCAAGCAGACAGCTATACTTAGATGTCAGAGGAATGGTGCTAGGAGAGATGAGTGATCATCTATCTGGCTTCTTTGGAAGGAATGAGCTTTGGCTTGAATTCTTTTTTTTTTTTTTGGTACCGGGCTCGAACTCGGGTCCTTGTGCTTGCGCAGCAGGCGACGAAACCACTGAGCTAAATCCCCGGCCTGGCTTGAATTCTTGATGTAGGTTGGCAGTGTTTACTTTAGATCCAGTATTTTTGTTGGTTTTAATCTTTAAAATAAACTTAAAATCCTTTCTCATCTCTCTCTAATCATCATTTTCTCATTTAATACTTCCTGAGGTAATACAGTAATTAAGTTTGAAATTTGATATATAAGCTTTCTTACATTTTTCTGTGCATATACACATATTTTTGTACATTGAAAAACCACATAGACATACCCTGACTACTAGTCACTTTCCTCATCCTTATTGACATTTTTTCCCTCCATATAGATCAACCTCGTTCTTTTCCCATGGCTACATAATTCCACAGTATGGATTTGTAATTATTTTTAACCAGAGTGACAGATGCTTCAGTTGTTGTCTTGTACATGCATTCTTGTATCCTTGCTGGTAGTATACTGATAGAGTAAATTTCTGGAAGTAAAATTACTGGATCAAAGAATCTATGCATTTTAAGTGGATAGGGCTAGACTATATGCTCCCAAAAAATAGTATATGAAATTTCTTCTTTTCTAACACTAGAAATTATTAGTCCTTTTAAATATTTGGTAGTCTGTGTTAAATAATAGCTCATTGCTTCATTTTTACATTTTCTCAGTAATGATAGATTTACCATTTAAGTATTTTTCTATATGAAAGGCAGTTTTATTTTGATAAGTGAATTTCATACTCTTGAAATTATTCTTGAAGTGTGATTAGAACCAGTACATTTTAGTGATTAGAACCAATACATTTTAAAAGTACACTTTGTAAGCATATAACATATTGACAGTGTTTTATGTCTTTGAATACTTGATTTAAAGAGCCATATTAAAACCTAAAAATTATTTGCATCTTTAATTTTTCTGCTTTACAAGGGATTCAACAGAATATTTCTTTAACACATAGATCATTCCATTTGGTTTTAATTTTTTTTTTTTTTGGTACCAGGGATTGAACTCTGATCCTTGCGCTTGCCAGGCAGGCAGCTGAACCACTGAGCTAAATCCCTGACCCTGGTTTTAAATATTTTGATCAGAGTTATAAATATTCTGCTGTTAAAATTTTGTTCACTTTTCAAAACAATAGAGAATAGATAGTTCTTACATAGGTAATATACTGATTAACTCTGAATTATACTGCCTTGGATTTTTAAAATAATTCTTGTTTATTGATGGCTATTTTTACTTTTCATAATTTGGGGGGGGGGTTGGGGGGTTTTTTGGTACTGAGGATCGAACTCAGGACCTTGTGCTTGCAAGGCAGGCAGTGGCACCACTGAGTTAAATCCCTGGCCCTTACTTTTCATAATTTTTAATCCAGTCATTATCTAAAATATGATCTGATTGTTTCTACCATTATTTTTATCCTATTTTTCCAAGAGAGCCATCTCATGGCAAATCAGTAAGTGAACACTCTCAAATGCACTCTGAAAATTATTTTGTTAGTATGTCTATAAAAGAAGTTGTCTTACATTTGAATGTAGCAGATATTTCAGTTGATATATTGCATAGATGTGGGTGAATACAGATACTTATAGATGATCACACATGCAGGGAAATACATATTTTTAAATATTGAGTAAGCTAATGAGAGTAATTTCATTGAGGAAATATCTTTTCTTGTAAATAATATATACATTTAGTATCGTGAGCATTCTACAGGAAGGGCTCAGGTTTTAGAAGAACAACAGGGCTGGGGATTTAACTCAGTGGCTCCACCGCCTGCCTCGCAAGCGCAAGGACCCAAGTTCGATCCCTAGTACTAAAAAAAAAAAAAGGAACAATTATTTTATTCAAAGCAAATCTCACTTTCAAGTAAACAAGCATATATCATATTTAGCAATATAGAGACTTGATATGCTTGTGCAAATGGAATTCTGGAAAGAGTACAGACTGAGTAATCCTGTATTGAAATCTTTATTCTGCCACTGTGTAACTTTCAAGTAATTTAACCTCTCTGAGCCTTTTTCTGAGAAGTATAACTTGAGCATCCCAATAAAACAATTTCAAATCTAAAATGGTCTAAAATCTGTAACTTTTAAAACACCAACATAACACAAAAGTGGAAAATTCCACATCTGACCCTGCAGGTCATAGTCAAAACAGAAATGCATAAAAATATTGTATAAAATTACCTTCAGGCTATACATATAAAGTATATATGAAAATAAAGAAATTTAGTGTTTAGATTTGGGTCCCAATCACAAAATAGATATAGAAGGATATAGATATAGATATATTCCAAAATGTAGAACACTTCTGGTCTCAAGTAGTTTGAAGAAGGAACATTCCTGTAATAGTACCTACCTGGCAAGCTCTTGTGTGGATTGACAATGCTATTTTTGAAGAAGGTGGTAGTAATAATAGCTATTGTTACTGTTATTCACATCTTATGAAATAAGTGGAAAAATCTCATGGGTTTACTATATTTGTCTGCATGTGTGGTTTAGGGTAATTGTTTAAATTTAATACAGCTTCTGTTACAAGGTAATGTGATGAAGTGGCAAGAGCATGGGTCTTTGATGTCTGTCAGGCATGATTTGATGTTTGGCTCCACCATTTAACTATTGTAAATTGAGCACATTGTATACCAGTTTTGAATCCCATGTTTGTTATATATAAAATGTTAATAATACAGACCTAATGGGAAAGCTCTGGTGAAATAATAATATGTATAAAATATCTGGCAATATGTTTAACATATTATAGACACGTTTAAATATTGTATAAATAATAGCCCCCACACACACACACACAGAGTACTGGAGATTGAATCCAGGGCCTTTACACTGAGGTGTACATCCTCAGGCCTTTTATTAAAATACATTTTGAATCAAGGGCTCACTGAGTTACTAAGTTGCTCAGGCTGTACTCCAACTTGTGATCCTCCTGCCTCATCTTTCAAAAGTGCTGGGATCACAGGTGTGCCACTATGCCTGGTTCCTCCCATCTTTATTTGTTTAAATGGAGTCACTTCTAGAAAAAGATTTGTTAGAAAGTGGTGACAGGAGTAGTGGAAAGAGCACTGTACCAAGATGTACCAACTCTGGCACTAACATCATACTTCCTTTAAGAAATTAATATTAATCATATAAACACAAAGTTTGGTATTTTCTTGGCTCGGTGTTTTCTAACCCAGTTTCATGTTAAAAAAAAAAAAAAGGAACCTCTGAATTTGTTGTCACACAGCTTTTATCTTTATTATCAAAGATTAACCTAAGATTATCCCCATCATCTATTTAGACAGTTCTTCTATCCTAAACACATTACATTTTACATATACACTTTTGTTTACCTAGTATTTGATGAGAAAGAGATCAACTGGAAGGGACGTAGGTGCTAATGTCTGTGTTTGGTGTTTAGTTCTTTTTGCCATCTGTCAATTGTACCATATTGGAATTAAGCCTTCTGTCTGTGGAACACAGGTGATTTGTGATTGTATACCCTGTATCTCATTCTTTGTCTCATAGCAAATGTTTGCAGAGGTTGTAGGTTAATTCTCTTTGTTTTAAGTAATATATTATTATAATGAGATAGTACTAATTTTATAATAAGATGTGAGGGTATCATTAAATGAACCAAGTTGCCTTCATCTACTTTATATATAGTACACATGCGTGACTGCTGGAAATGGAATAAATTTATATGAAAAGCAAAATAGTGAAGATTTATAGAAAATTAAAGTTAGCTTATTTTAAAAGTGATATAGCAATTTAAAGTGTTTTATATTTCCCCCCTCAGACACTTAGTTTATTAGTCTGAACTCAGAATAACTATTTTTCTGCTGATTCTCCTTCGTTTTAAATCAGTGGATAAGAGAGGTAAAAGTACTGCTGTTTTGATTTTTTTTTCATTAGCATGTATCTGATTTAATGAATAAAGGATATTTAATTAACATTATTTACTGAACGTATGTAATTTCTTGAAAATAGTTGGTTTTCCTGTGTTTAATATTCTCTCAGAATGATCATTAATTTTTACTAGTTATGAAGAAAGATTTTTTTAACTACAACCCAGTCTTTGTTGCATTAATGACCAATTATGATTTGATAGTTTGAGTCAAAGACATTTTACTCATGAAAATTATTTATAGAACTGTAATGAAAAATTTTAAGTATATACTACAGGTATATTCTAAGATAAAGCCATTTTATAGAATATTTCTGTTTTCTTTAGATTTCGGAAGTTGATTGCAAAGATGCTCTAGAAATGATCTGTAACTTAGAATCTGAAGGTGATGAAAAAAATGCTCTTGTTTTATGTACTGCATTTTTATCACGTCAGCTCCAACAAGGAGATATGTACTGTGCTTGGTGAGTTGATTTTTATTTTTTAAAGGACAATTTGTTAAATAAAAATACAAAATAGGTTTTTGGTAATTCAGATAGCTTAGTATTTTTGTATATATTTAAGTCTTACTAACATAGCAAAAAGCTGATTTTCAGATACTACATGCTATACAAATTAATTGTTACATAATTCATGTTTAAATTTTAAAACTTTTTGAATTATTGACCACACAATTTTTTGGCAAGCATATCATGATGGCCATCTAGTCAACAAATTTCTAAAAGTTGGAAGATGAAAGAAAAGTTCATTTCGTCTAATGCCACCACAAAAATTTTTTCAGCTATGTGACCTACCTGTGATTTTTAATCTGTGTTTTTTCCTCTGCATATTTTTAGCTACTTAACTACCTGCTATCACTTATATGGACCTATAATTCATTTTCTTTCTATGAAAAATCATTCCACCTCCTTAACTTCTTCAGGGTTCTCCTTCAGTGCATACTTCCTTGTATATGGCACATTTCCAACTGGGGAAAACTTATATACATATACTCTTTTGGGAAGCTATAAGTAACAGAGATGTTGACTTCAGTTAATTTAAAAAACTTAAGACCTGCTGCCTTGGATTAGTGTTAGCCAGGACTGATAGTTTACATGATCAGTCAGAAACATTCTTAGTCTTTAGTGTTGTGTTGGTATTGTAGAAACACAAAAGAAAATTTGGTGTATAACATACTGACATTTAAGAATATGTACCAAGTGATACATGGCATGAAAAATGAATATAGAACAACAAATAAATGATTGTGTAATGAAAAGTTAAAGTTAATTATCAGTGAGCAGTTGAACTTGTTATGAAGGGAAAATTATATATGCATTATAGAAGATTGATACAAAAGGCAAGTAGAAAGATTCTGAAAGGGATAATAAGTATTTATCAAAGACAAGTAGATTAGGTATAATACAGAATATAGCATGAAAATCAGTGATAACACTTAAGTCAATGTGTTATATTGGTTTAAAAATATATTCATTAATTTTAAAAGTTAAAGTTTGAATTCTTTGTGATATGCAAAAGCAGTCTATTTTAACTCAAAAAGGCAACATAGAAGTTTAAGAAACACTTAAGCAGTTGAAAATTGATTGAAGAATAGTGAGGGAAGATAGGAGAAAAGAAATGGCAGTGCAGAAGTGAGAAAAATCAGCTACAAAGCTACTAAATAGTCTGGCTGGGAAGTAACAAAAGCTTCCATATGGATGTGACATGAAGTGAAAGAAATGCCAGAGATACCACTTGAGGATGTTAAAAAGAGTGATACATTAAATGAAAGGTGGTAAACTAAAAAGAATGGCAAACAGCCTTTTCATATACCATACACTTACATTTGCTTAGTGACAGGATACATTTTGAAAAATGCATGGTTAGAAATGATTTCTTCATTATGCAAATATCATAGAGTATACTTTCATTAACTAAAAAGTCTATAGTGGTGTGACATCACTAGGTATATATAATCTTATTGAACCACTGTCCTATATGTGGCCTGTAGTTGATGGAGAGACATCATTATAGGATGTATGGCTATACTGTTCTAGGTCTCAGGTTTCAGAAGAGATCAAAGTGAAGAATTCTTATAAATAACGTAGGAGACAGGAAAGTAATCAAGACTAGAGAAACATATTTTTAAAAATTTATTCATGTCTCTGTTTAGTGGTACTAGGTATTGAACCCAGGACTTTCATGCTGAGCTACATTCTCAGCCATTTTTAATTTTTTATTCTGAAATGGGGTTTCACTAAGTTGCTGAATTGGGTAATGTAGGCTTAAACATAGAGTCCTCCTGCCTTACCATTCAGTAGTGCCAGGATCACAGGTGTGCACCATCACACCTCATGAGAAAGGGATTTTGAAGTCCTCAATATGTATGTTAAATTTCAGGAAATGAGCAAATTACATTGGTACCTTTGTTCACAGATGCTTTTGTTTGCAATGATTTGCAAATAAGCATTTGGCAAAATTTGTTTTGTTTGTAAACTGCATTGGGTGACAAACATGGCTGTGGGCATCTTCCTCACACAAACATAAAGGTGGCTGTCTTTTCCAAAATTGTAGAACAAATTAAGTTTGTGAATTGAGGTACCACTGTATTCAAGTAGATGTTGAAAAGGTCAGAGTTCCTAGGAGTGGAAACTGAGGAAAATTAATAGGAAAGGCCTGTATTGAGGAGAATACTTGATAAAAACAGTGAAGCAAGGAAGCTTTTTATGAAAATTAACTATGAAGTACAGAAGAGAAATACAATAAGCAAAAGGGTGACAAACTGATCACTTTAGCCAGATTATTTTCTTTGACAATACAGTATTGTTACTGCATTTGAAATACATTCCAGTTGATTTTATTTTTCAAAGTATCTATTGTTTAACTGCTGCGGCACAGATTGGTTTCTTCCTTGGGGGAACTGTGTCGTCATTGTTTTTGTTTTGTTTTTCAGAGGGTTTTTGGGGTTTTTTTGGTTTTTTGGTTTTTGGTTTTGTGGGGCTAGGGTTGAGACCAGTGCTACACAAGTGCTCTATCACTGAGTTAAACCTCCACCTCTCATCACCATTTCTTTTATGTTTTATTTATCTAATAACAATAATCTTATTGGTTGACTTTAAATTTGTTAGAAGATAAATGGTGCTCTTTCCCACACACAATGATGGGATATATCCCAGTACCTCATGCATGCTAAGCAGTTACTCTACCACTGAGCTACACCCCCTAATCCTACATAAATGCTTTTTTAAAAAAACCATATCATTGATGTGTTATACATATAAAGGCACATATTGCATAATTAAAAGTTCACATGTAGCTCAAAGTTACCATTTTATAACCTGTTTAAATATTAAGTTCTTAGCTAAAAGATGATGTTACTCTGGGATTGAAAAATATTGAAACTTATATCCTGATTTTATTTTATCTTTAGAAAATTGGGAGGGATCTATTGCTTTTAAACTTAATTCCACATATAGAATTGAAATCTGAAGCAAGCTTTAATTTCAAATGTAATGACTGGACCGCCATAGTCCATGATTATTACATTACTACTCCAACTTATCTTTTAAACCTTTTGTTTTGTTTTTTTAAGGGAACTTACTCTCTTTTGGAGTAAATTACAGCAAAGGGTAGAACCATCTGTGCAAGTGTACCTAGAGAGGTGCCGGCAACTTTCTTTGTTAACGAAGACTGTATATCATATTTTCTTCCTGATTAAAGTTATTAATTCAGAGGTAAGATACTCAAGATATCTTTTCTTAATTTAAAATGCATAAATCATCTTTAACAAAAGACCTTAACTTTTATTATTATTTTGGCACTTCTTTCAGTGATTTTTTTTTCTTTCATTGAATGCTTTAGACATTAATTTTCTTATTAATCCTTTAAAACATTTGATCCAGAAAAACTTTAAAATGCAATTGAGAACAAAGGATCTGCTTTTAGCCTATAGGAAAGTAATATACTTAATATATGCATTTTTTTTTCACTCTTCAGTTTTACTCCTAGTTGTTATACTACTTTGATAATCTGGCTCTTTGGAAACTTAGAAAGAATAAAGAGCAATATAGAAATAGATTTTGTTGCTAGCAGTCGGGCAGATTACATTCTGTAAAAACCAGTCTAATACAGAACAGCCACAAGTATTTGATAAAATATCTTTTTTTAAGCACCTGAGATTGTCTAAGAATTATCAGTAAAATCTCTAGGGTTCAAAATGAAGAAGAACCTAAAAACTGGAACTGAAAGCATAAAATGATTAATTGCCTAGCCTACTAGAGATTAAGATTTGTTGGTTCTTACGGCAACTGAGTAGGGTAAAAGATAGCTATATAAAAATCAGAGATAAAGACTTATGCTTTCTCAAGTTGGGGAGTTAGATCTTGGACCTCATTTGTCCTACTCATTCACACACAAAGCTGTACATGTGAAGTACCATAACTTCATTGAAAAAGACTAAACAGGTAATACTCTTGAACACTGATAGACGATAGAGAACATCATATATGTCCAACTGGACTCTGGATCAGAGGAGGAAAATCTTTTCTCTAAGAAGTCATAATGTTATATCTGTCTCTTGTGGCTTTGTGTATAGATGGAGGCCAAATATATCTTAGCAATGTAGTTTAGAAATTCCCCCTGACAGGTAAGTAATGTTTAAGAAGATTAGGGTGGAATCCTGGGTTGGTAATAACCCTAGGATTTACTACAGAAGTAAATGCAGAACTGCTTTGGAGGGACATAAGGTCAATACAGGATTCTCATAGATAAAGCCCTGCTTAAAGATGTGTTTACCACCAAGGTTTACAAAATGTGGACCGCTACTACAATTATTTGCCTAATCCTTTAAAATAATATAATTACATATGAACCTATAAAATACATATAAAGACAAAAGTAAGGAACTAAAGCATGAGAAAGACATCAAAATGATCAAGCAGGTTTTTTAATCAAAAAGACTTTTGAAGTATAAATGCATAGTAATTGAAATAAAAAACAGTAGATGGATTATATAGGTAATGTATCACAACTGAAGAGGGAATTGATGAGCAGAGATTGCGTGTGTACTCATTTATTATCAGAATCCAAGCTAAGTTACTGATTTTTGTTTTATAAATTTCTGTCTTTGAGGATAAAACCCAGGGTCTTGCTCATGCTAAACAAAAGCTCTACCTCTGAGCTACACCGCCAGCCCAAATTTGTTTTTAATTTTGTTTTGTTTTGTTTTTGTAGGAACTCTTATAAGAATGGAGCTTTTCTATTTCCATGTATACCAAAAGTCTCTTCCAAAGTTGTCATCATTACATAGAATCTAGAAATGAGGATTCAGTATGACAATTAATTTTTTTAAATTAATGTATGATTTTTTGAAAGGATAAACCAAAAGACATTTTATATTCCCTTTTAAAATTCCCTTAGGGCCAGGGATTTAGCTCAGTGTTTCCACCACCTGCCTCAAGCACAAGGACCGGAGTTTGATCCCTGCTGCCTAAATAAATAAATACATACATACATACATACGTACATAAATAAAATAAAATTACCTTTTAGGGCCAGGGATTTAGTTCAGTGGTTCTGCCACCTGCCTCGCAAGTGCAAAGCCCCAAGTTTGATCCCTGGTACCAAATAAATAAATAAATAAATAAATAAAATTACCTTTTACAATCTCTAGTTGGACAATTCATCTTACTTGTATCTTTATTTTTCTATCTTGAAATAATTTTTCTGCCAGGAGTAAAAAGTAATAAATTCTTCTGTTTTGTAGTTTTTGTGCTTATCAACCTTGTTAATACATCTTAATTTTTTGTTTTATATATCGTGCTACAGTTAAAACATACACTAGAAAGACACAGTATGTTTCTTAGTGTATTATTACACAGTTTTAAAATTCAGGTTGTGCTACTGCTTATTATCTAACTTAACAAGCAACATGGCAAAGTAGAAGGGATGTGGAACTAGAAACCAGACAGACTGTCTAGAAAGCTTGGCTAGCTACTGACTACTGCATGACCTTAACCTAAATTCTGGGTTTCATCTCTTAATCTGATGCATCTAGATTTGGTAAAAGTGACTATCTGCCTTTGACCTTACTCCCTGCTCATAAACAGGCCATTTCTCAGGGTGGGGAAAAGCTTGAATAGGAGCTGTACTGTTCATTATGACAGCCATCCTCTAGGTGATCAGTAGCTCCATATGGCAAGGAGGTGCCATGTTGGATAGCACAGACACAAAATGTTCTCATCATCATAAACAATTTTGTTGAGTAGTACTCAGAAGGAAGGAAAAGGGCCAGGGTTTAGCTCAGTGGTTCCGCCACCTGCCTTGCAAGCACAGGACCCGAGTTCAATCCCTGGTACCAAAAAAAAGAAAAGGAAAGGAAAGGAAGGAAGGGAGGGAGGGAGGGGAAAGAAAGAAAACACATTTAAAAATCAGTTAGAAACATGGCTACCTTAGGGAAGTTGACCAGCTACAGACTTCCTGACAAGGATAATCTACAGCATAGTAATTGCTTTTTCCTCTAAAATTTTCTGTGCTTTTGGATGAAATTTTTCTTTTTGTTTTTTACCGTCTGGAATCTGATCACACAGTGATGGTTTATCTTAAAACTGGAATCATAGATTGTAACTGTTTTAGGATCAGAGAAACCTTAAAATTAAGGTATAGGTTCCTTAAGTTGCCTAAATGACTAGATGATAATTTCCAAAGGATAAAATACAACCTCAGGGTTACTGATTTGGGTTATGGTTCTCCCTGGTTTTTCAGAATTCCAGAAGTTATTGAGACTATCAGCTAGCTACTCATATATAATAGTTTTTTTTTCTTCTTTAATTGATGTGTGTGCGTTTGTTTGTTTGTTTGTTTAGGGTCTCATTATATGGTTCAGGCTGGCCTTGAACTCACTGTATAGCCTAGGCTGGCCTCAAACTTACAACAGTCCTACTGCTTCAACCTCCTAAGTGCTGGGATTACAGGCATGCACCACGACATCCCACTTTTTTTTAAATTGATTGTTTATTGGTACATTTTAGATATACACAATGATCACATCCCACTCTTAAATATTGAGATCTGCAAAGAAATTGAGCAGGTAATGTGGTATATCTTTTTATTAAGGGGATACAGTCTTTCTTAAATTCCTTGAAGTTAAAAACTTAACAATTGCAGTATAATATGAGCCTTTCTAGTATGGTGAAATGTTGAGGCTCGTGGGAGAGCACGTTGCACAGTGCTTGGTGTAAAGTAGGTTCTGAGTGAATAAAAACATTGGGTTATCTAACCCACTTTTCTGTTTTGGTACTTAAATAGTAATGGCCAAGCAAAATGGGAGAGGAAGGAGTTCTTAGTCCCAGAAAAAGAGACATGTAAAGTAGTAGGTATCAGAACAAATGAAAGAAAGGGATATTTTGGAAACTATAGGTAGCTTAACTTGCCTGGCTGTTTGGTTGGAAAGAAAAAAATAAAGTACAACAGATGAGAAGAAGTCATACTGTACAAGCCCTTTTGTATTCCACCTTAACTATATGCTTAATTCTGAAATTCATACGTAGCCATTTAAAGAATTTCAAAGCATGTTAAGACACAATGTTATGAGTAGGTAAGGAATGGCTGAATGGAATGTCACATAGAGAACTGAAATCAACATAAGAACTTTGGATAGTTTTTAGTCAAGGATACTAGGCAGTAGAGAAAAGAACAGAAAAGTCTATGGAAGAGGGTACCAAGGAGAGACTTTCCTTTCATCAGAAAGTAAAAACGTAGTTCCTAAGGTACTACTGAATTTCTCTTCCTCTTCTGAATTCATCCACTTATCTTTCTATGACTCAGAAATTCAAGCTGGAGCTATCAGTGTTCTATTGACTGATATTACAGCTTAAGTCGATTTCTTAAAGAAGGTTAATCATTTGATCACATCACAGTACAGAAAATGGCTGTGAATTCAAACTCGGCTTTAAAAGCATATCTGTGATGTCAGTCTGTGATTTGATATTGCCTGCAAATTCAGTTTCCAGTGCACACTTACAAAGATAAAAAATCAGGAGAATTTTGATAGTTTTTTTTTGTTGGCATTATTTGCTTCAGTGTCAGATTTGATTACAACATTGAAATGTATTAAAAATCAAATTTATGAAAGCTATTTGTCCTTAATAAGTTGAAATGAACCCTTGAATTCAGTAGCAGACAAGATTAGAAATATCAGTGGGATGCCCCTCTGAAGTAATTAGTCTTGTTTTATAAATTTTTGAATCAACTTGTCATTTCTACGGAAAGTGTCACCAAAAAGCTATTTTCCCCAAAACACATATCTTTCTTCCAAAAATTCTCTGATCTTTGAATCCTTTCTTAAATCTGTTTCTTTATTCTTTCTTTCCTGAATTCTCACCTTCTATACAGTGTATGTACTTATACCTGTCTTTCTGACGAATTACTTCAGTATCCTTTCACATCACCTTTGTAGTTGGCTTGGTCTTTGATTCTTCTAAAACTTGTTTGTGTCTCTCCTCTCTTGTGTACAACTTCGTTACCATGTGTCTTGTGTATCATAACAGAGGAATAACTATATAGGTTTATATGAAAACTAGAGATATCCATATGGTTCACCTCTTTCTTTGTTCTTTCTTCCTTGTTACTTAGAAGTTTCTTCATGTCTTGTCTTATCTTCTTCACCTTTGTGCCCTTGCTTTTCCTAAAACCAAAGCCAGTTCAATATCTTCCTTGCCTTCCTTCCCTTTTTTGATCCACAAATCTAAACTTCTTCTTTAGTATTTTATTTCCTTTTCCTGTGACAATAAAGACCCTATCAGTTTTCTTTACTTCTGTTCTTTCTTCCCTTTTGATCCTGTATTGCAGATACTCCATTGCAATAAATGTGGCCATATCTTATGACTGGCTTGTCATATATCCATTTTCCTTCTTATTCTTTAAAATCTATTTTTATCTCTTCATGTATCTTTCAAGTGACTCTTGCCTTCATTACTACTAACAAGAGAATTCAGGATGCTAATTGAAAAGAAAATTCTATTTATTGGGCTATGTCTCTTCCTACTCCTAATTAAATTGGTCCAGCCATAAGGTAGGTGATTCACATTCTGATTTATGTAAAGTCCTCACCATTAAAAATCAAGTAAATTATTTTGCTGGGAGTGAAATTCCTCTTTCACTAGTAACAAGTTAGAGAATCAGAGAAGATTCTCATTTTGTAATTAGATCAGGAAGGTTGTGTTTCAGAAGTACAAACTGGGAAGATTTATGATAAACATTTATTGTTCACTTACTGTCAGACATTATACTAAACCGTATTAGGTACTTTAAAATCTTAATCTGCCTTAATGCTCACAGCAGTGATTTTATGCAATTTAAAGTACTATTTTGTCCTCTGCTTTAAAAATGGGATATGAAAAGTCAGAGAAATTAAATAACTTCCAAGATTGCCTAGATTAGATGACATCATACCCAGGTCTTTTCTTAGCTTCCAGTATTTATAGGTTTTTTTCCTGCTGTTCTATGCAGTTCAATAAACTTTAGACTAAGCTGCAGAGCTTTCAGAGTGACACCTTTTCACATGTTACTCTTGTAGGATCTGAGAAAACCACAGAACTAAATTCAAAAATAAATCTCTGTTGATTAGTGTAGATTAACATTTCCTGTTTGCTTTTTCACAGACTGAAGGGGCTGGACTTGCTACCTGTATAGAACTGTGTGTAAAAGCTCTTCGCTTGGATGCTACAGAAAATACTGAAGTGAAAAGATCTATTTGCAAGACCATTTCATGTTTGTTGCCTGATGATCTGGAAGTTAAACGAGCTTGTCAACTGAGTGAATTTCTTATTGAGCCTACAGTAGATGCGTATTATGCTGTGGAAATGTTGTATAACCAGCCAGACCAGAAATATGATGAAGAGAATCTTCCAATACCAAATTCTCTGCACTGTGAGCTCCTACTTGTTCTGAAAACTCAGTGGCCCTTTGATCCAGAATTCTGGGATTGGAAAACCTTAAAACGACAATGTCTTGCACTAATGGGAGAAGAAGCATCCATTGTGTCTGCAATTGATGAACTAAATGACAGTGAAGTATATGAAAAAGTAGTAGACTACCAGGAAGAGAATAAAGAACCTTCTGTGAATGGACTTTCTGGTGGAGTTGGTGCTAATTCTGGCCATCTTAAAGATATTGGTGATGAAAAGCAAAAGAAGAAGGAGATAAAACAGTTAAGAGAGAGAGGATTTATATCTGCTAGGTTTAGGAATTGGCAAGCCTACATGCAGTATTGTGTGCTATGTGACAAAGAATTCCTTGGCCACCGAATGGTACGACATGCCCAGAAACATTATAAAGATGGGGTTTACAGTTGCCCCATATGTGCAAAAAACTTTAATTCTAAAGAAACGTTTGTCCCTCATGTTACATTACATGTTAAACAATCTAGTAAAGAGAGACTGGCAGCTATGAAACCATTAAGAAGATTGGGAAGGCCTCCTAAGATCACAACCACCCATGAGAATCAGAAGACTAATACGGTGACTAAGCAGGAACAGCGGCCTATAAAAAAGAATAGTCTCTATTCAACAGATTTCAAAGTGTTTAATGAAAATGATGGTCCAGATGATGAGAATGATGACAAAGATAAATCTTATGAGCCCGAAGGGATCCTAGTCCAGAAACGAGTACCTGTGAATGAATTTAATTGCCCTGTAACTTTTTGTAAAAAGGGCTTTAAGTACTTAAAAAATTTAGTTGCTCACGTAAAGGGGCATAAGGATAATGAAGATGCCAAGCGCTTTCTTGAAATGCAAAGCAAAAAAGTTATTTGCCAGTACTGTAGACGGCATTTTGTAAGTGTCACTCATCTCAATGATCACTTACAAATGCACAGTGGCAGTAAACCATATATCTGTATACAGATGAAATGTAAAGCCGGTTTTAATAGTTATGCAGAGCTTTTAACCCACCGAAAGGAGCATCAAGTTTTCAGAGCAAGGTGCATGTTTCCCAAATGTGGCAGAATTTTTTCAGAAGCTTATTTACTGTATGATCATGAAGCACAACATTATAATACCTACACTTGTAAGTTCATAGGTTGTGGTAAAGTTTATCGTTCTCAGAGTGAGCTGGAAGAGCATCTTGATGATCACAATACTCCTGAAAAAGTGGTGCCTCCTGAAGACCATCTTAATTCATCTGGAGATTCTGTTCAGTCTTCCATAGTGAATCAGAACACAGGAGAGAAAACTGAGAAAGAAAAATCTATGCTTCCCTCAGAAAATAACATTGAAAATGGAATACCAGCAGACAGAAGTGATGCTTGGGATAAAAGCAAATCAGAGTCAGCTGTGACCAAACAAGACCAGGTTTCTGCTTCCGAGCTCAGGCAAGCAAATGGATCATTGTCGAATGGTTTGGAAAACCCTGCTACTACCACTCCTCTTCTTCAGGCCAGTGAAGTAGCTGTGTCTATCAAAGTGTCTCTCAATCAAGGGATTGAGGATAACTTTGGAAAGCAAGAAAATTCAACTGTGGAAGGTGCTGGTCAGCCACTGATTACAAACTTAAACACACCTGTTGAAGATACTTGTAATAATGTGTGTCATCCAAGTTTCCATGAGAAAAAAGAACAGGATTGCTTTAATGAAGCCCAGATTTCTCAGAATTCTTTAGTAAATTCAGAAACTCTCAAAATAGGTGAGCTTAACCCACAAAACTTAGGACACGTGAACAGTCTGATGACCTTTTCTGTGCAAAGTGATGCAGAATTTCAAAACAGTTTACCAGCTTCCAAGTATGAATGTGGAAATAATGTTAAAGTATCATCCAGTCTTTATAATTTACCTCTAAAGACATTAGAAAGTATCACATTTGTTCCTTCACAGCCTAACCTAAGTAGTTCATTAGGAACTCCATCAGTGCCTCCAAAAGCTCCAGCTCAGAAATTCAGCTGCCAAGTTGAAGGATGTACTCGAACCTATAATTCTTCTCAAAGTATTGGGAAACACATGAAGACAGCACACCCTGATCAATATGCTGCATTTAAGGTGCAGCGCAAAAGTAAAAAAGGTCAGAAATCTAACAACTTAAATACACCAAATAATGCAAAATTGGTTTATTTTTTGCCATCACAGGTGAGCAGCTCTAATAATGCATTTTTTACACCACAGACCAAAGCCAGTGGGAATCTTGCTTGTTCAACCCAGTTGCAGCATGTCTCACCTTCCATTTTTCCAGCTCATTTAGCAAGTGTGTCAACTCCACTATTGCCCTCAATGGATACTGTCATAAATCCAAATATACCTTCTCAGGATAAAAATGAACAAGGTGGTATGTTATGTTCTCAAATAGAAAATTTACCTAATACTACCTTGCCAGCACAAATGGAAGATATAACCAAAACGGTTTTGCCTTTGAATATTGACAGTGGCTCAGATCCTTTCCTTCCTTTACCTGCAGAAAGTAATTCAATGTCTCTCTTCCCTTCACCAGCAGACAGTGGGACTAATTCTGTTTTTTCTCAACTGGAAAATAGTACAAATCATTATTCCTCACAGGTTGAAGGAAACACTAATTCTCCCTTTCTAAAGGGGAGTAATGGTGAAAACGCAGTTTTTCCTTCACAAGTGAATGTTGCAAATGACTTCAGTAGCACCAGTGCCCAAGAGTCTGCCCCGGAAAAAGTAAAAAAAGACCGTGGGCGAGGCCCAAATGGGAAAGAAAGAAAACCCAAGCACAACAAAAGGGCTAAATGGCCTGCAATTATCAGAGATGGGAAATTTATCTGTAGCAGATGTTACAGGGCTTTTACTAATCCCAGGTCACTGGGTGGACACTTATCTAAGCGATCTTACTGTAAACCACTGGATGGAGCAGAAATTGCTCAAGAACTTTTGCAAAATAATGGACAGCCTTCTCTTCTTGCCAGTATGATTCTCTCCACAAACGCAGTAAATTTGCAGCAACCACAGCAATCTACCTTCAACCCAGAAGCATGCTTTAAAGATCCATCATTCTTACAGCTTCTCGCTGCTGAAAATCGCCCATCAACATTTTTACCAAATACATTTTCTCGGTCTGGTATGAATAACTTTAATACCAGCATTAGTCAAGAAGGAAGTGAAATTATTAAGCAGGCTTTGGAAACTGCTGGCATTCCTAGTACTTTTGAGGGTGCTGAAATGCTTTCTCAGGTTGTTCCCACAGGTTGTGTCTCAGATTCAGCACAAGTAAATGCAACAGTGATGACAAATCCAACTGTTTCGCCCTTACTGCAGACTGTATGCCACCCAGACACCCTGCTGACAAACCAGAACAGGACACCAAATTCCAAAACTTCCATCATTGAGAAATGTAGCAGTTTGCCTGTTTTTCCAGCAAATGACTTACTACTGAAAACTGTTGAAAATGGTTTGTGTGCTACTTCATTCACTAATTCTACTGGGCTATCACAGAATTTTACCAGTAACAGTCCACGTGTTTCTGTTATAAGTGGTCCTCAGAACACAAGATCTAATCATTTAAATAAAAAGGGAAACAGTGTTTCTAAGAAAAGAAAGAAAGTTACTCCTCCACTAATTGCACCTAATGCATCCCAAAACTTGGTACCAAGTGATGTAACAACAATGGGACTTGTAACAAAGAATATTGAGATTCCTACTACTAACCTCCATTCAAATGTAATTCCAAATTGTGAACCTCAGGGTTTGGTGGAGAATATAACACAGAAATTAAATAATGTTGACAATCAGTTGTTTATGACTGATGCAAAAGAGAACTTCAAAAGCAATCTCGATTCCCATACAGTGTTACCCTCTTTAACATTAAAAACTGAAAATGGTGATTCCCAGATGATGGCTTTGAATTCATGTACAACTTCAGTGAATTCTGATTTGCAGATTTCTGAAGATAATGTTATACATAACATTGAAAAGACTCTTGAAATTATTAAAACTGCTATGAATTCTCAGATACTTGAGGTAAAAAGTGGCTCTGAGGGTGCTGGTGAAACATCACAGAATACTCAGATAAATTATAATGTTCAGCTTCCTTCAGTAAACTCTGTTCAAAATAACAAATTACCTGATTCATCTCAGTTTTCCTCTTTAAGTGTCATGCCAACAAAAAGTAACATTCCTCAGTCTGAAGTATTACATGAGGAAGATCAAATACAAGAAATTTTAGAAGGTTTACAAAAATTAAAATTAGAAAACGACCTATCCACTCCAGTGTCCCAGTGTATACTAATAAATACATCAGTGACACTGAGTCCTCCTGTTAAACCAATTCCAAATATCACAGTTGTTCAGCCAGTTTCTGAAATGGTACATGTTCCATTTAGTGACAAAGTTAATAAACCGTTTGTGTGTCAAAACCAAGGCTGTAACTACAGTGCTATGACAAAGGACGCTCTCTTTAAGCACTATGGTAAAATCCACCAATACACTCCAGAAATGATTCTTGAAATTAAGAAGAAGCAGTTGAAATTTGCTCCATTTAAATGTGTAGTTCCTACATGTACAAAAGCATTTACAAGAAATTCTAACCTCCGGGCACACTGTCAGTTGGTACATCATTTTACAACAGAAGAAATGGTAAAGTTAAAAATAAAAAGGCCTTATGGAAGAAAGTCTCAGAATGAAAATTTGTCAACCTCACGAATTATGCAAGTGAAAAAACAGCCAGCTGTGACAGAGGAAACTAAAAGGGAATTACAACCTACTTTACTTTTGGGAGGAGAGACAGAAAATGCCCTCAGTAATGTAGCAGTGGTCCCAGAAAAACAACTTTTGGAAAAAGAAAGTCCTGAAAAAACAGAAAGTTCTTCACAACTAATTGTAGTTACTTCTGAGCAGTGTAATACAGATTCTCCCACAGACATCCAAAGCAAAGGACGAAAAATTAGGAAGCATAAAAAAGAAAAGGAGGAGAAAAAACGAAAGAAGCCAGTTTCCCAATCCCTTGAATTTCCAACAAGATATAGTCCCTATAGACCTTACCGTTGTGTTTACCAAGGGTGTTTTGCTGCCTTTACAGTACAGCAAAACTTAATTCTTCATTACCAGGCTGTACACAAATCAGATCTTCATGCATTTTCCGCAGAGGTTGAAGAGGAGAGTGAAGTTGGGAAAGAAAGTAAAGAAACTGAAACTAAACAAACAATGAAAGAATTTCGGTGTCAGGTGAGTGACTGTTCTCGAATTTTCCAAGCAATTACTGGACTAATACAACACTACATGAAACTTCATGAAATGACTCCTGAGGAAATTGAAAGTATGACTGCTTCTGTTGATGTTGGCAAATTTCCATGTGACCAATTGGAGTGTAAGTCTTCATTTACAACATATTTGAACTATATCGTTCATCTTGAGGCAGACCGTGGAATTGGAGCAAGAGCAAGTAAAACAGAAGAAGATGGCATATACAAATGTGATTGTGAAGGTTGTGATCGGATATATGCAACTCGATCTAACCTCCTCCGACACATTTTCAATAAACATAATGACAAACATAAAGCTCATTTGATTCGGCCAAGAAAATTAACACCTGGTCAGAAAAATATATCAAGCAAAGCAAACCAAGAAAAGTCAAAATCTAAGCAACGGGGAACAAAACACAGTAGAACTGGAAAGGAAGGAATCAAAATGCCTGCAACCAAACGAAAGAAAAAAACTTTAGAAAACAAGAATGCAAAGATTGTACAGATTGAAGAAAACAAACCTTATTCTCTGAAACGAGGAAAGCATGTATATTCTATAAAGGCAAGAAATGATGCCTTGTCTGAATGTACAAGCAGATTTGTAACCCACTATCCATGTAAGATAAAGGGATGTACTTCAGTTGTTACAAGTGAAAGCAATATAATTAGACATTATAAATGCCATAAATTATCTAAGGCATTTACATCACAACACCGCAATCTTCTTATTGTCTTCAAACGGTGTGACAACTTGGAAGTAAAAGAAACTTCTGAGCAAGGAGGTGACAAGAAGGACGTGAAAGCTTCTGACACATGTATATCAGAGAACAATGATAACTCCAGAACAACTACTGTTCCACAGAAGGAAGTTGAAAAAAATGAAAAAGATGAAATGGATGAACTAACAGAATTATTTATTACAAAACTAATAAATGAAGATAGCACAAGTATGGAAACCCAAGGTAATACCGCCTCAAACATAAATAATGATTTTCAGGAAAGTAATCCCTGCCAGTCAGAAAGACAAAAAGCAATTAATTTGAAGAGAGTTAATAAAGAAAAAAACCTCTCACAATGTAAAAAAAGGAAAGTTGAAAAGGTTGAACCAGAATTAACAGTTGAGATAAATAGCTTGCGTAAAGAGGAAGAAACTGCTGTTGCAATTCAAACCACTGAGGAGCATCCTGCATCTTTTGACTGGAGCTCTTTTAAACCAACGGGATTTGAAGCATCCTTTCTGAAGTGTCTTGAAGAGCCTGCAGTGCAACAGAAGAAGAATACTGACAAAGACCACACAAATAGTGGAACTAAAAGAGGATCCCATTCAAATTCAAGAAAAAATACTGATAAGACTGCTGTGACTATTGCAAATCATATTTGTTCCTGGAAAGAAAGTGAAATTTTTGTACAGTTTGCCAATCCATCACAGCTTCAGTGCAGTGATAATGTAAAAATTGTTTTAGACAAGACTCTTAAAGATTGCACTGAGCTTGTCCTAAAACAGCTTCAGGAAATGAAACCTACCGTCAGTCTGCAAAAACTTGAAGTACGTTAAAATGATCCAGGTACGTCAGTTATGAAAGAAATGAGTGTAGGTAAAGCCACAGGCAGAGGGCAGTACTGATAATGTACTATAATTACATCATTTATAGTTTTAAGTAGGAACCCACCAAGCATGCTGTAATGGTGAATCTTTTATTTTTTGTTGACATGAATTAGCCTGGCCAAAAAAAAAAGCGTGGCATATGTCATGTAGGTCTCTTTATCCCTATGGGACTTGAGGAACAGAATTAGTACTTCATTTATTGTAAATATTTGAGTTAATCCTCAAATTTTTATCACCAAATTTCCCTTTTCACGAATTAGACTGATTTATCTGTATGATTGGTATGTTTCACCAGGTCACTGCTCATGTATAACAGTACTCTCATTTGTAGATACTTTTTGTATATATTTATTATTGTAAATCATTTGCTGCCACCAGCAGTCTATAAGTCTAAACTATTAAATGATACATTTATATTTGGAATTTTAATTTTTAACTAATTGATCAAATTTTTAAAACTTCTTTTATTGTTTTAAATTAAGAACTTTTTTAACTGCCACTAGCAGTCTGTAAGTCTAAACTATTCAATGATACATTTATATTTGGAATTTTAATGTTTAACTAATTGATCAAATGTTTAAAACTTCT
>NW_004624799.1:7034071-7067584 GCF_000247695.1 Heterocephalus glaber | reverse complement strand
GGGGGGGAAGAAATCGATCTTTCAGATAAGGGTAGGAATGGAGGCAGGCTTGGGATCAACAGAATTGAAGAATTCAAATATGCTAGGTCTTTGCCTTTTCCCTCCCTTCTCTCTTAACTTCATTGTCTTTCTGCACTGGCTTCATTTCCTCAGGAAAACTGGAACCATACCACTTACAGCTATGGTCATTTTTTTTGTACAAACACTGGAAAACATTTTCCCACTAAGTCCAATTAGAAGAAATCCTGTGGTCAGAGGTAAGGTCAGAAAGATTGAGGAGGCAAGTGCTAAGCAGTCAAGAGACTTACTTCACCCTATCTGCACCTCTGTGCTTTTTAGTGGAAGTGGATATTTTCTTGATTAAAGAATTAAGTATTATATCTCATAAAGTGCGTAGCACAGTGTCATGCTCCGTGGTGCTTAATAAATGCTAATTTATTGATAATAAACATGGCATAATTTATCTTAATCAAATATATGGGTGTTTACTGACAATGAGACAGCCTTCAGAATGTTCTTACAGGAAGCTCATTTGGTAAGTTAAGGTACTACCAAGAAGCTGAGTGGAAATGACTCACCTTCCTATTTAAACATTGTCATTTCCATTGCCCTTATTCTCATTACCTTTCAGTTTCTTCTCTTTATAGAGTAGAAAAAGCAAAGAATGTACATGCTAAGCCATTGACCTTGTTAGCTGGGGCACAGCTTGTAGAAAGTGATGAAAAAAGGCTGAACTCCCAAAGACATTTTTGGCAGCAGACATCCTCAGATTTAAAAAGTCCCTTGTCTCCATTCCAGTTCTGAATCTGAAACCATGTTTTCTAGTTTCCACACTAGGTCCAGGTCTCAAAAACCTTTAACCTCAAAACAAAACAAAACAAAACAAAACAAAAAAACCCCGAAAAAAACCTTTAACCTCTTTAGCCACCTATCAGTGTTTTTGGTTTTTTTTTAATTCCAGTTAACTGGATTTGTGAAAGCTAGATGTTGAAAGCTCTTGTCATTGCATTAAAAACAGTGATTTGTGGTATAAATCACTGAAACTGAAGAAAGAGGGAAACCAGAAAGTTTACCTTTC
This sequence comes from Heterocephalus glaber, assembly GCF_000247695.1. The sequence continues at coordinate 7,066,506 of NW_004624799.1, read as the reverse complement.
ACTCTGTGGTCCAGGACAGTCTTTAAGACAGAGATTAAGACTACTATTGGTGACATGGGCTGTAGACAACATAGTGACCCAAATAACTCATTGTACATGAATTGTAATGAGACATTTTATTCTAAGGGCGGGGCATGGAAGACATGAATAATCTATTTTAGTTGAAATTACTTTTTTTGATAAAATTATATTTTATACTGACTTTCTGTTAAGAAATTCCCGGGGGGAATGATTTCTAATTATCTTTACCAAGCAGTGTTGCAAATCTTGTTTTAAAATTATCAGAACAAGTTTCATTTCACCAAATAATTATACTCAGTGCAGCCAAGTAAAGATATCAACGAAAACCAAATAGCAGCACAAAATAACATTTTATTCTGGAGAAACACTTACATGTTGGAATATTTAGTCCAAAGAGACACTATGAGGGGTTTTTTTAATAGAAAAATAAAAGAAAGTTCTAGTTTTCAAAACAGGTGATAGTAAACTTTTAAAAAATTATTTGCTTCGCTGTAACAGCATAATACACATTTTCTGTGAGAGAGAGAGAGGTACTATTGAATTGTAGGCAATTTAATTGAGTTGTGTTATAGTACATGGTGAATTCCTGATTATAAAAAGGTCAAGCAATATGAAAATTTACAAAGCATTTTAATGTTTTATGATTAAAGAAAAGTGCTAAGTGACTATCAAGTGGACACATTCTTTTTCTATGGCCTCCTCCGATATCAATGTGCTACTCTTTGTAGGACGTCCCTTCCTTCATGATTCCTGCTGGTTCAGGCTTAAGTATGATATTTCCCAGTAGTATTTGCATTTAACTTGGAGACTACTTAAATGATGGCTTTCCTCCCTCTGCCTGAGTCCATAAATATAATACCTAAACTGCAGAGTCCTAGGCTCTGAGTCTTTTCTAAAAGCTGGGCTTTCTCACTGTATGTGTCCTGTGTGCCCCTAGATAGCTGCTATATCATAGTCTTTCTCTACAAAGATTGAGTAGGACTGCATGCAAAGAGCCTTGGCTGCCACTTTGGAAAGATTACTACAGCCTCCATGGCAATTTGGAGGCCACCATATTTGTCAGAAGGGTCACTTTTTAATATTATTGAGTTCACTGGCATGAATTGTAATGAGTTAGTTACAAAAAAAAATAGAAAACTGATAATTTCTTTTCTGACAAATCTAAACTCTTGAAAGAATACTGTTAATTGTTTAATTTGCAATTAATCAAAAAACAACTTGTTTTTTGAATCGTTTTTTAAATCCTGTTTAGCTCTTGCTAAGGAGGGACATTTTTTTTTAATTTAATCCTCTTGTGAGTTGCAGAGTAGCTTTGCTTCAGGTTTCTGGGGTATACTTATGTCAAAGCTTGAGCAATGACTCTGGAGTAATCGAGGAGCCCCTATCTCACCACATTCAACATACTTGAGGTGGTGGCACTCACACCCTGAGGACTCGAATGTTTTAGAATATTCCTGGAGACAGCACTTAATAAAACACCTGAGAACCAAAAGGCTTAGTTCAGTGAAATTCAACACAATGCACAAACATGAGGTAATGACCAAGAAAAAGGTGAAAATGGTTTTCTCCGTGGGTTTGGAGATGAAGCAATCAACAGTGTTGGGACAAGGCTTCAAATCACACTTCATAAGATAGGGAACATTAAACCCATCATACAGTTTATAAAATAAGAGAAGGAAGCCAATTTCAAAACCATTTTTAACAATGAGGCTGATCAGATAGGTGTACCACAGGCCCCCATCCATGGTGCCTGGGCTGACATAGAGCTTCTTTCTGTGCCTTTTCTCTCTACCCTCACAATAGGCCACATGAAGAACCACCAAGAGAGAAGGTGTGGAGACCATGATCAGGTGTAAGGACCAAAGTCTGACCTGGGAAATGGGGAAGAAGTAATCAAAACACACATTTTCACAACCAGGCTGTCTAATGTTGCACTCAAACTCTTTCTGTTCATCCTTCCACACATGTTCTGCTGCCACTATGTAGACCAGCAAACGGAAGATGAATACAATGACCAGCCAGATACGCCCAATCCCAGTTGAATATTTATTTGCTCCACTTAGGAGGTCTCTGAGAAGCATCCAACTCATGACAGTCTCACAAGAAGGCAAGATTCTGTAAAAGAGAACAATTTAATCATGATTCATTTGTTTCTATTCCATTGATGATTTCTATTATTTGATATTTCCTATTCTAATTCTCTAAAAGGAGATGACACACTTGTCCGTGGATATATGTGATCCCATGTCAACTTTAATTTGGAATTTAGTTGGTTCCCCCACCCCACCCCCATGTGCCCACACTTAATCCATTGTCAATTCTATTTTGGTTGGCAAAATATTTCTAGTTTATTGCTTCTCTCTGAAAGTGGATGGGTTATGGAAAGAAGTGGATATGAATCCCTAGGTGACCCTGGTACTTTGAGATGTCCTTCACATGTCTGGCTGTTAAAGTTGTAGTCTTTACTCACTTTCTCCAAATTTGTAATGCCTCTCTCCTTAAGGGTGATTCCTCCTTTCTCTTACTCCCTTTATTCCACACCACTGAGTTTGTCTACATTTTGATGGGAAAACATAAAGCTCTCCCACATGGGCTATCTCAAACTTTTGCTTTCTTCTTCACCAGCCAGACTTATATCCACACCCAGCTTACTTTATCTATCTAGTTTAGAGGAAGAGGTTTCCTTCTTCTTGCCTCAAAATAACCATTTCAGCATTATATCCTACTCTTACCTGTTTTCTCTGTTCTATATTTTGTATCTGCATCCTTTCCTGTTTTCTTCCTCTTGGCACACAAATAAGCTTCAAGTTAAGTTAGGGGAATCTTCATAGCTTATCATTCTGACAACCTCTCTTCTTTTATTCCTTACTTCTACATCTTTGATGATTGGTTATTCTTCAGTTCATTGCATCTAGTTTATCTGCTCAGCACTTTACTTATGCTAAAGTTAGTACTACCACTCAGCTACCAAATCTTCTGAAGCTTTGGATATCATTTAAATTTTCCAAGACATTTAACACTGTTGCTGCACTTTTATTCTTGAAACTCAGCCTTAACTTCTGTACTACTCTCTGTTATCTTCCTGTTGTTCTGCTCCCCTTGATTGTTTCATCTTAACTTTCTTTGCCCAGCCTTTTAAAGTTCTGTTCTATGCTATTTTTTTTCACTTGATATGTTTTTCCTGGAAAATGTTCATTCTATGGATTCAACTAATTCTTTCGGTCTCATGACTCTAAAATCTTTGGCTCCTCCCCAGACTTCTATATTCCATTACCTCTCGATTATCATCTAAATATCCCACAAGCACCCCAAACTTGATATGCCTACACTAGATTTATTTTGTTTCCTGCCTTCTGATTTTATTATTCTGTTGATGGTATCACTAACATCAAGCATTCAAGTCAGAAATCTCATATTCATCCTAGATTCCTTTCTCATGGTCCTTTCTTAAATTTCCCATTAAGTTCTTCTGATTCCCTGTAAATATCTTCTAAATTCATCTGTAATCCACTGCCAGAATCTCTCATCTATACAACCCCCTCACTACTTTCTATTTCCAGCCTCATTTCCTCCCCTGCCTTCCCAGTGTACACTCAGTGCTATTTGGTTCTCTTACACATCTTTCCATCTCTTGCTGTTTTCTCTGTACAAGGTGATAGGAGGCTGAGGAGCCTTCTTTTTCATTTCAGTGACAGTGGCTTTCTGACCGTTTGCTTTCAAATTGCCTTATGGCTGAACTTGGTAGTATGGACCCAAGCTTTTTCTTATTGAGTCCATTATATGCCCATCATTATTCAGTGGTTTTGAATTGGTTTCTCACAACCACCTGGAAAGTAGGTTTTGTTGTTTTGTGGGGGTAGAAATTTTCAAATGAGAAAGCAGAGTTTGAAAACTGAAGCCACTTTCCCAAGTTCACAAAGATGCAGAGTAGGGCTCAAGTCTATTTCCATTACTCTAGAACAAAGTTTCTTTCTTTTCTTTTTTTTTTTTTCTGTTTTTTTGAGGCAGAGCCTCCCTTTGTAGTTCACACTGGCCCTGAACTCACTATGTAGCCCAGGCTGGTTTTGAACTTGTGGTGATCCTCCTGCCTCAGCCTCCCGAGTGCTGGGATTACAGGCATGCTCCATCAGGCCCGGCTTAGAACAAGGTTTCTTAACATTGACAGCACTGACATTTTGGACAGGATAGTGCTTTATTTCAGCAGCTTTCATTTGCATTATAGGATATTTAGCAGCATCCCTAACCTCCAGATGCTAGTAGTAACCTGTCCCCTCCCTACCATTTAAGACAAACAAAAACATCCTCTTATATTTCCAAGTGTACCCTGGAAAGAGGGGGCAAAATTTCCCTGGTTGAGAATCACTGCTTTTAACTTTCTACCATAACCAGATGATGTGGGCTAGAGCTCCAGGCCTGTCACTAATCACTTTGTGATTTCTCAGGTGAAAATGTTGCTTTTTCAAGTCTTATTTCCTGTTTGAAAAATTAAATCACATTTGTTTTCTCCATAGACTCAGCCAAAAGAGGATCATGGAAATGGCATTGTAAGGAAAGCCAGGGGGTAAAGAAAATTGGAATCTTGTTGTAACAACAAACCTGTCAAAGTGAGTCACATCTCCTACGAAGGGAACAATATTGAGCAAGCCCACACACTAGAGTCCTGAAAAGATGAATTAAGGTTAAGAGGTATGTTCAGAGAGAAAAAAAAATACATGTACACAATGCTGTCTCTATTCAGCAGAGAATAAATACTTCCGTGTCCTTGGTTTTTAGAATACAAACAAAACTGTATTAAATAAAACATATTCTTAATCTACCTGAACAGTTAATATCTCTATGAATTATTAAAACAAAACCTTAAAGATTAAAAAGGGCAAAAAGTATTATGTTTCCTAGTGGCATATCATTGGGCATTTGTCTGTATTACTCAAAAAGATATTTATATAATACAAAACATTTGAGGGCCTGGGATTTAGCTCAGTGGTTCTGCCCCCTGGCTTGAAAGCGAAAGGTCCTGAGTTCAATCCCTGGTACCAAAACATTCGAAAGTATCATGTTGAACATTTTAGAGAAGGAAGGAAGGTAAGACTTGACCCAGACTCCATAGCTAAAAGAAAAACAATGAGAAAGATTTAAATCTTTGACTAGAATCAAATAGGTGGTGCCATCAACTTGTCAGGATTACAACTTTCTTTTAAATCATATATGTTCTTTCTGTTTTCAGATTCCATGCTGATGGAAAGACAAAGGCTTTGCTCATGCTGGAGAAGGGTCCTAATGTTTATACACTTTTAACTAAAGTGGTTTAGCATAGTGGGTTAGAAGCCTAGGCACAGTGCAGGACTCCTTGGGGTTGAGACCAAGCTCACTGGAGATGGTAATGGAACCTACGGCATGAGGCTCATGAGGCTTTCATGAGCTAATATGTATAAAGTCCTCAAAACAGGTGTGACACACAGTAGCATGAAATATCCGTTATCATTTTTTTGCCATTGGAAAGTTGCAGTCTTGCCTTTTTATAAATTTAATACACATTAATTTAATTGCACATAATTAATTCACATTAAAAGTAAGGGGTTGGATTTTGTAGCTCAGTGATACGGCACTTCCATAGCATGTATGAAGGCTGTGGACTCGAATCCAGCAGTATAAAACAAAAAGTTTAAACATATTTAATACAAATGAAATACACATTTCCTCTTGTTCTGTTCCAGTGAGATGAATCATAGTAAGGAATCTCCATATAACAGACCTTTAAGCATTGGAAAGCAGTGAAGTTATTAGCTCAGTATCTTTATGGCTTAATAATAATTCTGACTATATTTTGTTGTTGTTGTTACTGGGCATCGAACTCTGGTTCTTGCACTTTTGAGGCAGGTGGCAGAACCACTGAGCTAAATCCCCGGGTATTCTGATTATTTTTAATAAGGGTCTTTATCCATTTCTTAAATTGACACAGATCACACCTAGTTTTTTAAAAAAGAATTTCCACTTACCAATTTTTTTCTTTGTTTTTGGTGGTGCTAGGAATCAAAGCCAGTGCCTCAGGCATGCTTAAACAAGCACTGGATCACTGAGAACACCCCAGACCCTCCACTTACCAAGTCTGATGTTTCTATGAAGAAGTAACAGTTTACTTCACAGGAGTTTAGTGTGGAAAATTCAAATAATAAAACATTTTCACAAAGTAAAATGTTCAATATTCCCAATACCAGGAATAATTTTTTAAATTGCAAACTTCTCCCAAATATTTGATCTAGAAGTGGGACCATGGAGAAGCTACTGGGACAGCTGGCTTTCCATAAGCAAAAGAATGAAGTATTCTTTTTTTGGGGTACCAGGGATCGAACTCGGGACCTTGCGCTTGTGAGGCAGGCGTCAGAACCACTGAGCTAAATCCCTGGCCCAAATGAAGTATTCTTAATCACACCATTTACAAAAATTATTTTAAAATATAAAATAAAAAATATAAAACCGAAATCCATAAAACTCTTAGAAGAAAACATAGGGACAAATCTTCATTACCTTCAATTTAGTAATAGAATCTTAGAATACCAAAATCATGTGCAACAAAAGAAAACAATCTGATTTTATCAAAATTAAAAACCTTTGGGGGCCAGGGATTTAGCTCAGTGGCAACTCCACCTGCTTCAAAAGCACAAGGTGCTGAGTTCAATCCCCGGTACCCCCCCAAAAAATTAAAAACTTTTGTGCAACAAAGAATATTATCAAGAAAGTGAAAAGACAAGCTGTAGAATCAGAGAAAATGTCTGTAAATTATATATCTGATAGGGGTTTAATATCCTCACCTATAATGAATACTAATGATTTAGCAAAAAATACTAACAAATTTAAAAGTGGGCAAAGGACTTGAGTAGACAGTTCTCCAAGGAAGATATACAAAATAGCAAATAAGCACATGGAAAGGTAAAGACTGTCACATTCCCTATGTTGACTATAATTTTAAAAATGTAAAGTAAGTGTTGGCTAAGATATGGAGAAACTGGAATCCTCATGACTGCTGATAGAAATGTAAAGTGGTATAGCAGCTATGGAAAAGTGTTTGCAAATTCCTCAAAAAACTAAACATAATGTGGCTATATGACCCAGCAATTCTACTCCTAATTATATAACCAAAAGAACTGAAAATAGGGAATCAAACTTGCATCCCAATGTTCGTTGCAGCATTACTCTCAATAGCCAAAATGTGAAAACAGCCCAAGTGTATATTACAGATGAATGGATAAACAAAACATGGTCTCTAAATATCATGGAATATTATTCATCCATAAAAAGGCATAAAATTCTGTTATATGCTACAACATGGATAAACCTTGAAGACATTATGCTAAGTGAAAGAAGCCAGACCTAAAAGGACAAATATTGTATGATTCCAGGTATCTTAACAATTATATGCCTATGTGTAGATTTTTTCTGATCAAGGCTATTTGGGGTCCTATATGCCTCACTTATCTGTATGTCAAGCTCTTTTCCCATGCTTGGGAAGTTTTCTGCCATTATTTCTGTGAAGAGATTTTTTATGTCATCTCCACTCTCTCCTGTTTCTTCATTGAGCCCAATCAGTCTTATGTTATTTTTCTTTGCATCATCTAGCAGCTGCTGGATTGATTTCTCATGTTCCCATATAATTTTGAAGCAACTTTTCTTTTCCTGGTCATTAATTGCAATCTTATCTTCTATATCTGAAATTCTGTCCTCACATTGGCTCATTCTGCTGTGTAGACTTTCAGTGGAGTTTTTCATGTCCTGGAAATCTATTTGCATCTGTTTTATGGATTCCATTTGTTTCTTATGTTGGAATTCCATCATGTTCCTGAGCTCCTCTCTAGATTTATTAATCATGTCTTGTACTAGGGGCACAATTTCTCCTGTTATCTGAGAAATTATTTCTGATTTCATTTTTTCCAGATCCCCTTTTGTTGCCAGTTCAGTGGGTCCAGGTGGTTGAGTATCAGAGTGTTCCATCTCATTTCCCTTTGGGGTTGCTATAGGTGATCTGGAAGTCTGGTTTTGAGACTTCTTTACGTGTTTTCTCATTTCGACTGGGGCAGGGGGCTGTTAGCGCCTGCCCGGATTACCTCTTCTGAGCTGGGTGAGGTGGGACAGGGGCCGGGAGCAGCAGTAGGGATGGTGACCCAAAAGCCCTTTCCTGTGGGCTGGGAGCAGTGGGAGGGATGGTGGCCGGGAAGCCCCTTCCTCTGGACCAGGAGCAGTGGGATGGCGGCTCAGAACCCCCTCCCTCTGGGCCGGGAGTGGTGGGAAGGATGGTGGCCTGGAAGGCCCTTCCTCTGGGCCAGGAGCAGTGGGACAGAAGGTGGCCCAAAAGCCCTTTCCTCTGGGCTGGGAGCAGCGGGAGGGATGGTGACTGGGAAGCCCCGGCCTCTGGACCAGGAGCAGTGGGACGGTGGCTCAGAAGCCCCTACCTCTGGGCTGGGAACAGCGGGACTCAGTACCTTGGTCTGGTGGTCTGGTGTCCTCTGCGTCTTTGTAGTGTGGAACCAGGTGGTTGCCTGTCTGCAGCGGGGTGATTCGGTGTCTTCCGCGTGACTCAGGACCTCGGTAGGGCGTGCACAGACCTTCCTGTGTGCAGCCGGCTGATTCGGCGTGTTCTGTGCTATTCCAGGTGTATCAACTGTCCACAATAGACATTCATAGACATAGAAAGTAGATGAGAGGTTGCCAAGGGCTAGAAAATCAGAAAAAAGGAAGTTATAGCTCAATGTTTATAGGGTATTTGTTGGGGCAGTGAAAATTTTGAAGATGATTGTACAGCACTGTGAATGCAATATTAAAGTCAGAATTATACATGTAAAAATTATTAAAATGGCAAATTTTACATATCTTACTACAATTTAAAAAGTGAGTGGGAGGAAGTTTACTTGATATGAAAAGAGACAATAGGAGTTCATAGGACCTAAACATTTAAAGAGAACCATTTAAAAAATAGAAATAGGGACAAAGGAAAGAACAAAATATTAATAATGGTTACCAATGAATTGAGTTCTTAGGAATGATTTTATTTTTCATGATTTTCTGCATTACTAATTTCTGACAATAGAAATATTCAAAATTAAATCTGGAAAAAAATCTAGTAAAAAAGGAACACTAAAAAATCAGAGAGATATGACTTTTAGTATGTATCTTTTTCTGTAGCAATTGAAGTCCTTCCCTCAACAGGCATGTCAGTGATTCCCCACATGAACTACCTCTCATCTCTGAGCTCCAGCTGCCTCTTTGTCATCTCTGCTATGATGTCATCTCCAAAATTTAAAATATACAAATGTAAGCTCTCACTGGTACCTACTACACCTTCTGCTGCCCCCCTTCCAATGTGCTGTTCTTCCTCCAGTACTCTCTGCCTCCATAAACTTCACCAGTCCATCCAAGTATGGAAGCCAGAAACTTAGAAATTGTTCTTCCCTCTTTTTTTCTCCAAACCACCATACAATCTACATTCAAAGTCAAAGTTTTCAGTTTAAAAATATGTCCCAAAACTTTTCACTCTTTACATCTGCACTTCCACCACCCTAATTCAAGCTACCCTCATCTCCTACCTGGAACACCTTAATAGCTTCCTACCTGTTTCCACTCTTTTCATTCTTGGCCGCAGCTCCAATCCATTATCCATTCTGTAACCAGGTTAACATTTATAATTGAGATTATATAGTCTCATTTTTCAGCTTACAGCTCTACTACAACTTCCCATTGCATTTGAGGTGGGAAAAAAGTCAAATTACAGGGGTGTGGGAGGGACCAAAGTGACAGAATATCAAGCACAAACTGTCCAAAAAGCCCTTGCACTACCAAGAGCCAGGAAGCTGATTTGTAATTACAAGAAAGTGCTGTTTTGAAACTTATGTTTGAGGTGCACCAGATTCCCAATAGCCTTGCAGGTCACCAGTGGCAATTCGTACTTCATACTCAGCCCCTTTCATCTAAGTAACAATAATACTGTGTTTGGACAGCACTTGATTACTTCTGAAGCACTTCACAGCATCAGTACAACCCTAACTTCCATTCTCTTAGTAAGCAGATGTGTGGTACCACCCCAATTTAGTGATGAGAAACCAAAGCTCAGAAAGGTAGACTCATGCAAATCTAAAAATCCGCAGCAGAACCCAGGTCCTACATGGCTACTTTCTAGCTCCCTTTGCAGTGGTGGCTTCATTGATTGATCCATAGCTCTGTCTTACCTTGCACACAAATCATTCAAACCTTAAAATATTTCTTCTTATGGGGTTCTTTCTACCTGAGTCCTGCTATAGCTGCAGACCCTTGCAAGCCCTTTAACTCCCTGTTTGAATAAAAAACATTTCAATTTCTGCCTTTAATTTTCTGCCTTTAAGAAGGCAACTACTTACTTGGAAAATCCCTAAAGCTGTATTTTCAAACCCAGGATCTGTGGCCCCCTGAGAGTCCTTTATCATATTCAAAAGGATTTATGGGAGACTTATAAGTGTATCATTGTAAAAAACAAACACACACACACACAAAAAAACCCAAAATACCAGATGACCAGGTCATGACCTTGGACTGTCACAAGATTTTAGCATTTCTGCCCTCACTTTTATGAAGATTGAGCAAACTACACAGCCCTCATGGCCAAACAAGTCCACCTCCTATTTTGTAAATAAGGTTTCTTCAGACACAGTCATGCCACTTCTTTTATTATTTATCACTGCTTTCATACTACAACTGCAGAGTTGAGTAGTTGTTACAGAGACAGAGTTGAGTAGCTGTTGAGTAGTATGGCACTCAAAGCTTAAAATATTTGCTACCTGGCCCTTTGCGCGCACACACACACACACACACACACACACACACACACACACACAAATGCTTATATTGTTCTTAAAACATATTGGGACCAAGCACCAAAACTAATTATCTGGGCCTATGAGAAACAACATATGATGATGGGATATTTTCACAGAAAGCCACATGAAGTTGTGACAGATGAGTGTACAGCATGAATGAAGCCTGTTTGTAGTTTGACTAGAGATCAGTGGTGGGTGAAAAGCTATCACCTCGTTCATGGAACAATCAGGCCCAGCCTCAGAGAACCCAGGCTTCTGCAGCCTGTAGCTGATGTCCTTAATGACTAGTTATTTAATTTAAGCAAAGCAATATCTTTTGTTCACTACACTTAAATTTTACTTTATTGGCTTTGTGATGTTTTGTTTTTCTTTTGTAAATATAGATACAAAAAAGGTATATCTCTAAGGATTTTACATCTAGTTTTAGGTTTTATTCATGTGAATGACTTTGTACTGAAAATAAATTATCAATACTAAGAGTCCAAGAGAAACACTGAACAGAAAAAAAGACCCACACAAGCCAAGGGTTGTGCATATACGTCACATGGAAGGTATGTTAATTCCCTGTATAAACACATGTATTGCTAGTCCTAGAAGACCCCCTATGAGGAAAAGTGCTAACTTAGGTTGCTCTCAATCCACACAGGATCTGTCATGGAAAGGTCCCAGGCTGTTCCTCTACACCCTCATTGTCCTGCACATTACAGCCCATACACTCTGCTTTTGGCCAAAGACTCAGAGGGTCCTCAAGTCAGTATCACATTCCAAATAGATAACTTTACTTCCTGGAAGCTTATCCAGAAAGGGCATTTTTTTATGGCACAAAGCTGAAAGATAATACATTAAGATTTGTGATAATTAAGATATTGCTTCTTTCACTGAAACTTTTTAGAAAGAAGTAATAACTTTCCAATTATAATAAATGCAATTTTCCCATTAAATAGACAAATCTTACAAGAAAAATAAGCTTAACTTACCTCTTGCTACAGATGTGAAGATTTAGAAGAGATCTAGTTGGTTACTCATTTAATTTTAATAAGCATGAATCAATTTCATTATTTCTTGAAGAACGAATTAGTTCTGTAAGCTCAGGAAAATGGAGTCTAGTGGTTTCCAAGGTAGTATAAGCCAAACTGATGTAACCTGATCATTTGTTTTGGCTCATAACTTAGATGAGGATTCTTAGGTCTTGGTTGTTTACAACATATGTTAAAAGAGACTGGAAACTGGAAATAAGAATTCAAAGTCACTCATGCATATGCAGTTCACTAAATATTCCTTTTTATAGAGCCTTGCCACCATCCACACAAAGAAGCTAGAACAAAGAGACAATGTTCCATCACTTCAAATGATTTTCCAACTTTTTATCAAAAGCTATCTACAGGGCTGGGGGTGTAGCTCAGTGGCAGAGAGCTTGGTTAGCACGCATGAGATCCTAGGTTTAACCTCCAGTACTGGCCAAAAAAAAAAAAAGCTATCTACATTAAAAGAAGGCATAAGAACAATTGAATTTAACTTAAACTATTTTAATGAGCTTAATTTAACTTCATATGTCCTAATCTTAGAAATTCATAAAGTAGAAAGATATAATAGGGAGGAAAACTAACAAGAGTAAAGTAAAAGTCATCTCCCCAAACCCAGAAATCATTGATAATAGATATTTTATGTATATAATAGATATGTATGTATACAGACTTGAGAGAGGTTGGTTTATTTAACGTACTTTATCTTTTTATAGAACTATTGACATGAGGTTGTCTAAAATTAAAGATATGTGAAAATGAAAATATAACTATTTCCTCTTAAAATAGGAATAGTTTAGAAACAGACTTTTACAGTTGAAAATGATATTACATATTGTGAAACCAAATGCCTTCATATAAGAAAACAGAGCCAGAGAGAGGTCTGCTTCAGGACTCAGAGCCATTATGAGAGTACCAAAAAGAACTAGAAATGAAACCCAAGTCTCAAAGCTCTTGGCTGTGCACTTCGATGTCCATATTGTACACCATGCAGGTTTCAGTGTCAGTTCACTCTGGGGGATCTTGATGTTCACAACCTTTAAAATTATTCCATATGTCCATGTATTCAATCCAAATTTCAAAGAAGAATGCAGTTAATTTTAAAAAAAAATCATGTAATATTATTCATTATATTCCTGTATAAACTTTTTCCATACACAATAAAGCAAATCTTACTTTCTTTTTACTGAGATCCCAGGCTTCCAGAATGTTGGTCTAGTTCCCAAATGGCCATTATTAAAATGAAATTCCGAAGTCTAGTCTCTGGAATTATTCATCACTTTCAGTTTCCACTCAGCTGTTTATAATTAGCACTTACAAGACTGTCTATGATCTTAAAACATTACCTGTTTGTGGAAAGACACCTGCTTTGAACAGCTGGGCTGAGGTAGTTTGTTGTTGAAACTACTTTGAAGGTGACCTTACTGCACCCCTGGGTACTGATGATCAAAGGATCCCAGCCTTCCAATAACGTCAGCACTAACCCAAACAAAGGGAGAATGCAATGCAATCCAGTATTGCAGAGCTGTAATTTTGTAGACAAAGATGCTTCAAGGATCTTGCAGTGTCTTGCACAAAAGCTGGAGGCAGGAGAAACTGCCAGGGACAGAGGGTAATCAGGAGGCTCTATAGAGAGATGGGCTGCAATTTGTATCTTTATGGATTGAGGGGTGTGAACTTGCAGGTGTTCTGTATGCTAGGCAAGCAACTACAACTGAAATACAACCACAGCCCTTTTATAAATGTTTTATTTAGAGACAGAGATAGAATGTCTCAGGCTGGACTTAAACTTGTGATCCTCCTATCTCCACCTCTTGAGTAGCTGGGATTGCAGGCATGTACCATGGCTGGCTTCTGCTACACTTTTGACAATAATTTAATACTTTTACCTCCATGTTTGGATTGGGGGAAGCAAATAAAGACTGCAAAAAAGTATGGAGTATTGTAATACAAATAAAATCAACTTGAAGTAAATTTTAGAGTGGAGAGAATTAAGAAAAGACAACTGGAAAAAAGATGAGAAGAATATTGTAAACTTTGTTCTCTGGTAGATTTCAGTTTTGAGAACTGCCCCTTTAGTGTGAGAATGTGGCCCTGAAAGGTGGTCAGCAAGAGCATAGCCTGGAGCAGACTGAAGCAGTGTAAGCCAGAACCTTCCAATGACCAGCATGTCCTGGAGCAACTGCACTAGAGTAGGGGCTGCAGGAAGACCCATCTCAGTGATCACTTTGTTGAAGAGGACCACAGAATCGTGCTGAATGTAGACGCCAAGTGAGAAAAGGTTAGAACCATGATCAAGGTTCTAAGCACTAGCACCATAGCTGGCTGCATGATGGAAGTATAAGTACTAATGTGTGTTGGGGACCATGTGGAAATGGTATTGTGTTCTGACTTTGACTCTTATTTCTCAGGACACTGTCCCCAACAAGAGAGATTGGTACTCTTGTCTTTTCTATTCTACAAGCAGTTGAAACATTGTATTTTCTTCTGGTTTTAATATGACGTTTGACAAACATTAGTCTAGAAGTCAGTGACCAGGATGATGAGAATGTCTCTAAAATATAAAAAGAAGGATTGAGGTAACTGAAGATGTTGAGCATGGAGAAACAAAGGACAAGATACTTCTCAGAATTTGGTATCATCTCTATGTCAAGTTTTGGTGGTGTGTGTCTTTTTGTTTTGTTTTATTTTGTTTTTTACTATAGATGTTTCATAGGCTTTGAATTCATACCAGAGCCTAAATTCTGGATATATTTCTTACTTAACTTTGTGGCCTTGTTCAAGACAATTGACTTCTCCATTTCCATGTCTGCGAAAGGAGAAAGGCACTCCCTACTTCACAGAGTTCTTATAATTGTTAAATGAAACAGTAGCTGCTCAGTAAATGATAGCTATCATTAGCTTTGAAGGCAACAGTGAGCTTGGGTTGTGAAATTTGTATGCCAAAAATATGTTTTTTAAATAGCATGAAAAATGAGAGAAGTATGCATAGATTTGAGGGGGAAATGAACAAAACAAAAGTACCTGTTGTTCTGGGCAGCAAAAACTTATGGGGAAGACTTTTCCACATCTCAAAATAATTGCTTTTTGGTACAGTTTGAAACAATTTGAAATAAGATACCTACAGGAAGAAGACAGTACTGAAACTCTAATGTAGCAATTCTCATTTATACCAGAAGCTTGGAGATTTGTAGCAGGTAGAGCAACCCAAAAAAACAAGCCCCCTTCATGATGATTGACAGTTTTGACATCTAGTTTGATGAAGGGCAAGTGCTTCTCGGGCTTCCTGCTCTGGAAAGAACAGGTTGAGGAGCTCTGTGCCTTCAGTTGCTGCCTATCTGTCTTCTAAATGATGTAGAAGAGAACTGAGGAAAAATACTCTGCGAGTGCAGAATATCTGAGGATATAAAATGGTCATATTTGAGAATCACTTATACATCTAAAATGAGTTTTCAACCCTTTTCAAGTGAAAATGTGGGTCTTGTCTTCTTGATTTTAATCACAGTTGAGTGCTTCCTGATGATGCAGGGTTGTGAGGGCTTTGCTGGACGCCAGAGCCAGCTGTCAGCAGAGCCACGGCTCCAGGCAACAATTTCTCCTCCCAGTCACTGAAAAGGCTCATGTTTTCACTATATGCACTTACAGGATCAAATGTTTTCCAGGCAATTTACATGTCCAAGGAATGTTTTGTGATCTTATTTTTCCAAAAAAAACCCCTCACTTATTGCCTGACATTAATTTAGCTACCAGTACTTCAGACTTCTCAGGGTTTGACAGACTCTAAGCTGATGAATGTATGTGCCTCCAGCTCTGATGAGTTTTCTGTTGTTGGTTCAACAAATGAAAGGCTATATTTCACTTGTCAGCACCTTGTTGCTCATCACTTAGGAAAACAAGTATGCAGTATCAGGAAATACTTAGAACCAACTAAAATGTTCATTGTATATACAGTATGACAATTATTACAATTGTGTAATGAATGTCTACATTTTATTTTGTTTTCTCTATATTAGGATTTTGTAAAAATACAATAATATGAATGGTTTTGAGACAGAGTCTCACTTTGTAGTTCAGATTCACCTTGAAATCATTATGTAGCCCAGGCACTTCTCCTACCTCAGCCTCCCAAGTTCTGGAATTATGTTAAATAAACATTTATTTAATCTCTTTCTCTTACCTCTCCCCAACATAATACTATTTTCATAGTTAAAATTAAAATCCTAAAAATCTATATAAATCTTTACACCTAGAGCTAATAATAAAATAGAAATAAATGCATCTTCCAATCCAGTGTTTGAAATAGACTCATTGCATCTATAACTCCATTATATCTTCAGGAATTGCCACACCTGATTATCAGACAATGATGTGAAAGTATTAACAGTATCTGACATGTAATAAATATTTGATGAATGAAAGTTGAGGGTTAGGGATGTAGCTCAGAGGTAGAGCACTTGCTTACAGTTGAAAGGTCAAAGTAGTAAGTAATATTTTGATGAAGCAACTTGAGATTTCCATTTGAAACAAAATCTCAGAATTTTTAAAGTAGTGATATTATTTCTTCAGGCCATTTTTTTTTACTCCAATGGGCAAGATGAGTGAAAATATTAACGCACAATTTATAGAATATAAAATAACTAGGTCATTTCCTCCAGCATTTGAATAAACTTAAAACCTAGATTTAAAAATACCTTCAACAGGGCCGGGGATTTAGCTCAGTGGTTTCGCTGCCTGCTGTGCAGGCACAAAGCCCTGAGTTCTATCCCTGGTACCAAAAAAAACACCTTCAACATCTTTTGATTTTTGTATGTGTGGGTCTGATAAGAGGCACACACTTCAAATCCTATTCAGGGCTTGAGGTCTATAGATCACACCACTCTGGGTGTTGCCAAAATACTCCAATAGGTGGTACTTTGTAAGGTCAGCATGTACATAAAATAGCTATCTGTCCTTCTAAGTTTTCATGCCCAAGTATGCTTATATGTTTTCCCTTGGAGTAATAAACTATGCTCACAGCCTGTGTAATATTGTAGATTACTCAGAATTAAGACCATGGCACCCAGAGGCAGGGCTGCCTGGCCACATCTTGAATCATGGGGACCACTGAGTATCTTTGGCCTGCTAGAAAAGCTGAGGAGAAGTAAACACATGTATAATAACCTGCCACCAGGAATTTGAGAGAAAGAAGATGATTAAAGACTATTCTAAAAGTCTTTAGAATATTGGAAGGAGGCGTGGGGAGTGGAGGGAGGCAAGGGTTTATGCACTCTACCTTTGATAAAGGGTACTACATTTCAAAATGCCCCCACCATTTTTTTTGCCTCTGATATCTTTGAGAATGAGAAAGGAGTAGCTAGGAACAGTACAGTTACAGGATGAATTGTGTCTCTTTTAAACTTTCTATGTTGAAGAGCTTACCTCAGTACCTCAGAATGTGACTATAATGGGCCTAAGGCCTTTAAAGAGCTGATTAATTTAAAATGAGGTCTTTAGAACCAATTCTAATCCAATCTGGCAGGTGTCTTATAAGAAAAGGAAATTTGAACACAGAGATGCCACAGGTATGTGTGCACAGAAAGATGGCCATCTACAAGCCAAGAAAGAGGCATCAGAGAACGTCATTCTTGCTGGGACTTGTATCTTCATTTTTTTTTATATAATTCCAGCCTCCAAGGTCATAAAAATTATGATTCTATTGTTTAAGCCATCAAACCTGTGGTATTTTGTTACGCTGTCCTAACAAACCAATGCAAGTATATTGAACTAGAGACAGCAAAAGAGAGAAGGGATTTGAAAACAGGAATTATTGAATGAACTCAGGGTCTTCCTGCCCTTGCCCTCAAGAAGTTCTACTGAAAGGAGACTGTTAGGAGGCAGGGTTAGTGTAGTACTGAATCTCTCCAAGATGTTTTGTGTGAATTTATATAAAGAGCAAAGCCGCTGGAACTCTCTTTTCTTGGTTTATGATTTTTCAAGAGCCTACATTCTAAATTAACTTAACTCTTTAGGGGGAAGGAGGCTTTTTTTTTTGAAGGAGACTTTAATATTTAAAAATAAGTTAGATTTACCCTAAAGATGAGGAAGTCAAGATTCATGGCCCCTCTGAGATCCTGGGAAGCTTCCTAGTAAGTTGTTCTCAGAGTAACATGTTTCTCTAAAATTTGCAAATGGTGATTGTGGTCTTTTTAGACCAACATTTTTTCTTTGTTACATTTCTCCTACTGTTAGGTGGAGTTGTAGTGACCACAGCATCCAGGTAAAGATTTGGATAAGCTGATTTAGGCTTAGTTTTGGCTTAGTAAGATGTATTTGTGTGGTCATATTCATTCATGTTAACAGCTAAGTTCTTGCTACATGTTCTAGTTTAGGGATGGCTCCAAGAATCGCTCTAACTTCCACTGTACTAAGGTTGTAACCAAAGTCTCATTGCAGTTTGAATGTATCCAATGGCACCAGCATCAAAAGGATGAAAGTTGAGGCAGAGAAATAAGGTTTAAATATATCAAGGTAGATTTTAGTCTGGAAATTCTTCTAAATATAGAAAAACTAAATGGAAGTTTTCCTCAAACTATTAATAAGCCACAATTTATATGCTATCTGCAGAAAGTGATAAGAAAATTAATCAAAAGAAACTAATCAAAAATTCTAAGTTATTCATAACAAAAATGAAATTTTGAACAACTATGATACAGAAATGACTGAATTATTCTCTAGAGAAAATGTAACAAAGTAATTGTAATATGAAGAGGCAGTTGAAGATTATACAGACAATAAAGATTCTTTAGTGAACTCAGTCTAGTAAAAGATAGGAATGTTTCCAGGGTTACACAAACACTTGCAGTATAGGCAGGCAGGAATTTCTAGTGATTGGGCTTTGAGTCAGTGGTGGATCTCGCTCCTGAAAAGGTGGAGTTGGGGATAGTTAAGAAAACTGTATTTAAGAGCTGGAGGATTTTGTGGAGGCAGTTCAACTGACCCTGGAATATGAGGCCATTTCTTCTGTTCAGTTAGTTTTCTTAATGAAGATCCTCCAAAGAAGGGAGGGTCTTGGAAAAGAGGAAGCAATAAAGGGCATTTGCACAATTTTGTCACCAGAATTAAAGAGGTTTTAATCAATCCATAAGTGAAAGCGTTCTGGTCCTTAAAAGCAGGCATTGACTGGAGTCAGAAACAGAATCAAAGGGAATGCAAGGGGACTTCTCCTGTTGATCATGACAGAAAAAATTTGTAGCAAATCAACCTTCTAGCTGAGAATAACTAGAAAAGTTATATATAATACAACAACAAAAAATAAATTTGAGAGCCACAAGTATATCCAGGACTTGTGTGGAGCCAAGATCACTGAAAGTAAACTCACTGGAATGGGCTCAGTATTCAACCAGACTGTTTTCCTTAGCTTCTCACTAGTATGGAAGCAGGGCAAGCCAAGCAGAGAACTGAGAGAAGAGAGGGTATTTATTAGGCTGAGAGATAATGGCATCTGATGGTGCTAGTGAGTTAAAATTGCTCCTTAGGCTTTTCCAAGGTACAGAGGTCTTGGAATACACCCCAGAGTTTCAGTATGGCAAATAGGAAATAGGTCAGGCCTTAAAACACCTGAACAGCCAAGTGTGATGGTATACACCTATAATCCCATCATTCTGGAGGCTGAGGCAGGAGACAGGAAGATCACAAGAAGTTTGAGATCAGCCTGGGCTACACAGTGAGTTCAGGGTCCACCTGGGCTACATAGCAAGACTCTGTCTCAAAAATACACACACACACACACACACACACACACACACACATGCACGCACGCACCAAATAGAAAAAAACAAAAGAAAAAAGAAAAAGTACCTGAACACCAACTCCAAATCTGATTGGTTACTTATTAGATGACGATGATATGCTCCTATTCAGAAACTAAAGCAAAATTAAACAAAAACCTCTCAAGAAAAAAAGCAGCACTATCTAGAATGTCTACAGTATTAAATTTATACTTCCATGAATTTAATCAAGAATTACCAAGCATAACAAAAAATTAGAATAAAAAACAGAACATAGAAACAGACCTATAGTATCTAGATATTGATAGACACAAACTTTAAAATAGTTATTCATGTATTCAAGAAAAGAGATGACAAGATAGAAAATTTCATCAGAGAACTAAAGTACATCACAAAATCAATTAGAAATTCCATTAATGTCCAATAACTAAAACTAAGAATGGAATAGCTATCTTTAACAACAGAGAAGTTAAAGATTACAATCAGAAAATATGCATATTGAAAGTATGAATGATAAAAGGGGGTGAAAAGCGTTTTTTCAGAGAGAAAGAAAAATAAGAGAAATTGGGAACACAAATTAAAAGTTTAACATGTGAGTAATTAAAAGTCCCAAAAGTAGGGATGAGGGCTGGGGATTTAGCTCAGTGGCACTGCACTTGCCTTGCAAGCACAAGGTCCTGAGTTCCATCTCTGGTACCTCAGAAAAAAAAAAGTAGGGATGAAAAATGGGAAAGAGTAATATTTAATTATTGTCAAGAATTTTCTAAACTATATGAAAGTTATCAAGACACAAATTCAAGAAGCTTTATGATTTCTAAGCATGATTCAAAGAAAAAATATATTTAGTATACAGTAATACAAATATTAAAAACCAAAGACAGAGAAAATCTTAAAAGCAACCAGATAGGTGGGCCGGAGATTTAGCTCAGTGGTTTCGCCACCTGCTGCACAAGCACAAGGACCCGAGTTCGATCCCTGGTACCTGAAAAAAAAAAAAAAAGCAATCAGATAAAAGATGAATTGCTTTGGGAGGCTGAGGCAGAAGGATCCCAAGTTTGAGTCCAGCCTGGGCAACTTAGCAAGACTCTGTCTCAAACTAAAAAATAAAAAAGGCTGGAAATGTAGCTCAGTATGAAAGTCCAGGGCTCAATTCCCAACAATGAAAAAAGAAAAGCTTTACTTTCAAAGGAATAAAATAAATAATTATTGATCAATTAACAGAAATGCAGGTTTTCAGAAAACAATATCATAACGTGTGTGAAGTGCTAAAAGAAATGGTAGCTAAAATTCTATACCCAAATGAAAACACTCATAACCAGTCATGGCTTAAAAATATGCTAAAAGTGTTGTATCTGTACTAAACATGTACAGATTTTTTTCTTGTCATTATCCCTTCAACAACAAAGTATAACTATTTACACTCCATTAGCTATTATAGGTAATCTGGAAATGATTTAAAGTAGAACAGGTGAGAGAGGATGTATGTAGGTCATATGTAAGTATTTTAACATATCATGTAAGGCACCTGAGCACTGCAGATTTTACAAGGGGTCCTGGAACCAAGGGAAGGCTGCACTCACCTTTTCAACCTCCCCTCACAGAGACCACCAGAAAAATCTGTTGATCAAGCAAAGTTCACATGGTCTTATTAATGTCTCTAAAAGTGGAAATTGGAGAAGAGTACGGGTCTTGGGATTCATTGGGCTTAAGGCAGGTATTTCAAGGTGAGGAAGTAACTGGAAGTGGGTGAAAATTGTGACAATATTATACGACTATAGCACACTGTGAGGTGACAGTCTGGAGATGAGTTTTATGAGGAGCAAACTTGTTATCCTGATAAGTGAGCTTTTTACCCAGATAAGCAAAGTGTTTGCCTGTAAAATTGGTTTGTAAAATTTTCATGATGCAAACAGTAAAGTACTTTATTGGTCTGCAATCATATCTTCCTTGGTATGAATTTCCTGGGGAAATAAAAGCAGTAATATTGACACTGATAGTCTCAGTTCTCAGCCCCATCAGTTAAATTTATGTTGATGCAGGTAATCTCCATTTTTCAATAGAATGGAAGACTATACACATATTCCTCATTTAATGACCTACCTGTTTAATGATCATTTGGACTTAATCAAGGCACACTGTCCAAATTTATGACCTGCCATTCGGACTTATGACCTATCTTTTATTTTTGTGTAGTCTGTACATCATGAATATAGAGCCTCACAGTCTGTTTGGGCATGGTATACCTTGTTTATACAATACTGTCATTTTGCTGATTGTACTGTACAGCAGTACTGTAGTTTTATGTTCTTTTATACATTACAGTATTCCATGTAAGGGTTATGCAAATAAAAGCAAAGTCAAGTTGGAGTTTCCTTTGAGCATAACATTTTTCTGAATATTGTAATGTATATACTACATACAATTCCTCATTTAGTGACCAATTCACTTAACAACCTAGGCACAGGAACATAGCAATTGCTCCTTCCTCTCTATTCTTCCCAGAAGAGGTGAGTAGTTTTGCTTCACCATGTGCTCCCTGTGAAAATGTTCTGCCTCGCCACAGGCTGAGAAGCAATGGAGCCCACCAACAATGGACAGAAACTTCTGAAACTATAAGCCAAAATAAAACTTTCCTCTTATAAGTTGTTTGTCACAGGTATTTTGTTATAGTAACAAAAAGTTGACTAATGTATCAGCAGAGGGTATGGATAGTGAATGAAAAAAGTCAAGAAGGAATTCTGGGCTGCTAATGATGTTTCACTTCCTTTTATGGATGTTGGTACCTGAATATGTTTCCTTTGTGAAAATTCATCAAGCTATACATTTTAGATTTGTATATTTTTCTACTTATATGTCATACTTCAACTAAACAAAGTTTCCTTAAAAAAATACAGGTAGACAAGATAAAAGTCTAAATTCTAGCACCATTTTCTATCTTAAATAATTGTTACTGAAAATACATGTGCCAACAATATTAAAGAAAATGTAAACAAAAGGAAATAATCTCTCACAATTACATAATTCTGTCATCCTGTTTGCTTTGATTCACTTGCTTTCCATTACAAGATACCTGTGCCATTCTGCCTTGTTTCATCAGGTGTTCATGGTCTAATGGTAGAGTATTTTTTACCTGCCTGCCTATCAAACCTCTACCACCTTTTGGAAGAAAATATGCAAAATATGATGTTCATGAGATATGGCTAAAAGGGAAGCAGGGCATTCCCTGTGGCTTGGAAAGGGTGGTAAAAGCTTTTCAATCTGAAACTGAGTACAGTATCTTGCTTAGGTTAGAAAATCCTGAGAGTCTTGTGAGACTGTCCTCTTGTGGACATATCAGTCTTTTAATTGTAAATTTTTAGCAGGTATAAGTATTTTGTCAGCAGTTTTATTTCTTTAGCATCTTAACAAAAGAAGATTCTCCAAAGTTTAAAAACTTTTGAAAAATACAATTTCATATAATGTACATATCATGTGGGTAGAGGTTCCAATATCATACAAACTGTAAATTTTTAACAATTATAGTTACTAGTCAAGAAAAACACTTAAGTTAACATTAGATTACTTTAATTTAGTACAAAAGCACTTAGCCTGTCATCAAATTATGTTAACTTGGCACTTTCACAGCTTTGATGTAAATAAATTACACATACTGTAACTTACAAACAACTTTACTCCATATGTCATCTATCACATAACAATGTCTGAATGACTTGAGGAAGGTTTCACGTGTTTTCAAATGAAAGAAGGAACACAATAAGAAAATGGACAAAATAGAAGATAATCAAAGAAAAGCCTTACTTGTGTGAACAAGCAACTTTTCAGTTTTATGTCAGGCATAATAGAACTCTCCAATAGGACTATAATTATTATGCATTGTACTTATTGTATAATTTTATGTATCTCATTAACTCAATTATTTGTCTTATGTCCGAAAAGGATGGAGTTAAAAATAATTAGAATAATCTTGCAATCTTCCTAAAATCTCTGTATTTTTTGTGAGTTTTGAGAATCATTCTCAGGATGTCATTAAACCTAAATAAAATTGTCCCACTCAGTTGTCTTTGCACTGATCATGATCCATCAAGGTTTAAAATTAGCACTGTTTATATTTAAATTCAACTATTGGAAATGATTACTTTATCTGTTTTGCTTAAAGCTTCATTGGGGCAAAAATTTAAATTTTCAGAGACTTTTCTTATGATGAGTTAAAATATTACCTATTCCTCTCCTCAAAGTGAAACTATTTAATAGAAAGCAATAGTGTCTTATTTGGCAAATGGAAAAGAAAAGAAACAGCCCTATCATGTCAGTCAGTGTTTCTCAATGTGCAGTTTGAGGAATAGGAACACCAACATTACCTGAGAATTTGATACAAATGGAATTTCTCAGTCTCTGTCCCAAACCTAGAGTCAGAGACTCAGGAAATGGGATCTTGGCTTTGCTCTACCAACTTTTCATCTCCACTGGGTTTGTTGAACCATACTTACAAGTTCAAGCATTTTTCCAGCCTCTTTTGGATCATCAATGATTTGCTAATATCATATTACCTATACACAGCCAACCCCGGAATCAGAACAGGAGGGCACAGGGAAAGATGTGGACACAAGGGAGAAGTGGACAATTGGGACTACTTTTGCAAACCACTACAATATGCTTCGTTTTTACAGTAGTCAACTAATAATTCATTCAAGAGAGTCAGATATCCTTGGCCCACCTTAATTTTATCGTCTCCTTTGGCTTGGCTTTTTGCTGGGTTAAAAAAAAAAAATGCCAGTATTTATATTATTTTAAAAAAATCTGCCTTTGACAAAACACCAAGAGGGAATGATTTTTATTAAATCTAAATCAATTATTCTTGCCTGAAAAAGGATCAGAGATCCTTGAGAAGAGGTCCCAGCCTACTAGAGTCATCCCCAGCACATACTTCGGGAACCAGAGATGAGACTGATAAATTTTAATTTGTTTTTACAAAGATGAACCCCTGCTTTATGCAATTCTGTTAAATATAAAATCTTTCAAATATATTAAACATTCATGGTGCTGTTCAAAATGAAGTTTATAAAAGCATATAGACAGGCATCACTGTTCAAAGTAAGTCTTTGCCAGCATCATAAAATCCATATTTATGGGCCGGGGATTTAGCTCAGTGGCTCCACTGCCTTGCAAGCACAAGGTCCCAAGTTTGATCCCTGGTACCAAAAAAACCAAAATTCGTATGTACATTATATTCACATTCCTGAAATTGATAAGACCTGTTGGCTTTTCTCTGTTCTCTTTACCCAGTTTATGCTCTTTTCTTATAGATTGTTATATTTTATTCATTTTTTTATCTAATCTTTTGGACTGATCACTTTTGTTTCCATATTGGTATTTAACAAGGCACAGATTAGTAAAGAGAACCCTAAAAGGTAAGGAGAAAGTTTGAATCTCTTTAGATTGAACACAATGTTTTGTAGCCCTGACGTTTCTCTTAGCTTTGGGGCAAATAGCTTTTTCATGGAAATTTAACTTATTTTGTTTGGGGATTGCCTAGCAATACCAGATGTCAATGGTATTAACCTGAAATTAAACCTCAAATCAGTCTGGCATGGTGTCGTATGCTTGTAATCTCAGCTACTAAGGAGATTGAGGCAAGAGGATCAGCCTGAGCAATTTAGCCAGATTCTGTCTCAAAAAAATAGGGGTGAGAAGGTGGAGGGAGCTGGGGATGCAGGATGTAGTTAAAAGTCCCAAGTTTAATCCTAAGTAATGTGCACACACACACTTAAATGTAAATTTACTCTTACTTGAAAGAAAAAGTTTGAATTCAAAATTCATTTCCCAAAGTTTTACATAAATCCATGCCAAAAAGTGGATACCTGCTACTGTATTTTGTCCCAGTATAACCTATATCTCAACAAACTTAAATATCAACAATGTGCAAGGCAGCACCCACTCCTATTGTTGTCTCAACCATAGCTTCAAACATGTTGTGCCTTAGAATATCAAAGAACTGACAGAATGGCAGAGAATTCAAGGTACACTTAAATTACCCAGCCTCTCAAGTGAGGGTGGAGTTTGGACCTAAGCCTTCTTTTCCAGATCAGAACATTTTCCATTTCCTTTAAAATAAATATATCTCTTGGATATATCTCTTTTTATTTTCACAAAACAGACATGAGAAACTAAAAGGTCATTAGCATCTAGGAGGTTGAAAACCAAAGATCAAAAGGAAAAGAAAGCAAAAAACAGCCCTCGCATACTATCGCCCGCAGATGCCCAGAGTTTGAGAGGCGAGAGAGCTGGTCGGTCCGGGCCACCCAGTGCCCCTGTGCTGCAGCCTCCAGGCTGTGGGCGGCACTGTGGCGAACTCCGAGTCGGGTGCACTCAGCCGCTCTCTCTTTCGGCGGCGGCGAGGTGGAGCCTTCGCGAGCGCTGTGAGGAGGTGGTGGCCCTGGAAGGTAAGCAGCGGTGGCCGGATTCGGGTGGAGGGGTTCTTGCCTGGGAGCAGGCAGGGCCGCTTCTTGCCCCTCCTCAGTCCCCGGTGCCGCGGATTCGGGGGCGTTCGCTCGTGCAGCCTGAACTTGCCACTCCCGGACCTCTGACCCGGCATCCCACATCTTGGAGATCTCTGGCCCCCCGGAGCCCATTTCTCAGCCGCTGACACGCCAGGCGCTTGGCTTGCGGGTCGGTGCCTCATCCGCGGACAACCCCCACACCAAGAACCCGCCCAGTTCCTAGTTCCTATGTCCCACACGTTTAGGGGAATATGGTTTTGTAATTTTTCACGAGATGCCCCTTTTGTTTTTTAACTGCGCCGTCAGTCAGTGCTTTTTCAATCCTGTAGCTCAGTGTCAGGAACTGAATTGAATGCAGTTTCTCCTGGAGGCTTCAGGTGCACCTGCACCTCTGTAATCTACAGCACAATAGGTACCACAGCATTGAGGGGAAGCCAAACACGGCTTTTCAGGCCTCAGATTGACTGCAAGTCATTGGCACAACCTTTCTCCTTTTTTCAGATACAGTAAATTCAAGAGACGGAAGGATACTTTTAAAAGTTATATGTTATGTTAAAAGCAACAATAGGACCAATTTTTTAAACTTAAGAGCTTACAAATGTTATATTTTGCACATCTTGTAATAACATAAACGCAAAGTCCTTTTCTCAATTTAGGCACGATTGGATGAGATGGTGGAATAGGAGTGAGCTGGAAATTGGGAGAACTGGATTATCCCACTCTTCTGGCAAAGACAATCTCTTTGAGTCTAGGTTCCTTTAAAGGACAATAGAAGGCTTGGACTGGATAGTGAAGATGACACTAGTTGCCATTTCTGAGCATCTATCCTTTATCTTAATCTACACACATTTAATGCACATCTATATGCAATAGATAGTATTACTCCTTTTATAAAGGTGGTAACTGAGAATCATAACACATTTTAGAAGTAGCAAGGTTGGGATTTGAGGCTATGCTAGCTTTCCTCAAGCCATAAAGTCCTTTGATTCTATCCCAAACCTGTTTATACTAATTTAAATTATTTTAAGGTGTTCTGCTTCAGGCTTCAAGTGTTAAGATACCATGTTATATGAAACTAAAATAATAGGTGTATTTAAACTCTCCTTAAAATATTTTGTCCATTTTATAATTCCCTGAATCTTTTACAAGTATTTGATTATTGATGTTTTCTACTTGTTAACATTCTGATTTCTGATAATTTTGTTTTGACTTGTCTTCTATTTCTAAAATGTACGTTTGAAAATGGAATTTTTCCCTCCAAAGTAATTCTTACATTATATCTTCATCCAGTTTTCATGTACAATATTACTGTATATGAATACTTGTGCCAATTTTATGCCGGTGAATTATTGAATGTCAGTTACCACATACTTTCTGGATTGTCCTCCAGAGCAAGAATTTTACCGAAGTAAAGAAAATCATTCAAAATGACCAGTCATGACTGTGTCTAGGACTATCTGGTATAGCTTCTTATATTGGTGACATTAATTCTGGGAGAGTGAGGGGGGCATGGTCTCATGCTTTAAGATATAAATACAGGGAGTTGTGTAAAGGGACAGTTCTTCATCTTTGTTTCTTTTTCCCATTGCATTTCCCTTCCCTTCATAGGAAGATGAACAGAAGAAAAAGGTAAAGACTGTTTTGCCAGGGAAGGGCATATGAAATAAATGTAGCTTAATATGAATCTTTTTCATAAACAAGTATGAAAAATTCTACTCTTTCTCTCTCTATATATATGTGTACACACACACACATATATGTGTCCCTCATGATGGATGTAATTATGTACAGCAAACATATACTAATGAACATATGTATACACACATATGAAAAATAGATTCTTAATTATGAGTAAATAAAGGAACAAGAAGCAGGGCATGGAAAAATGAAGAAGGAATGAATAAGAATAAGGGCATCTGGACAGATCACACAGCCAGTAGTACCTAATTTATTATTTTGCAAGTGGGCCTACACACAAATTAATAACCAAACTATTTAGGAGCAGTGCAGTGCCATGTTTCCACCATCCCTGGTAACTTGTGTGTATGTACGTGCCTGTGATTCTCATTTATTACAATAAAGGAGGTTTTAAAATTTACCTTAAAGATAAGCATCTTCAAAGTGAGTATAACTAAAAACTGGTCAGTGTTTGTGCAAAGAAATAAGTGCTAGCTATTGCACTGGGGGAAAAGTTGGAGAAGGTGACAGGAGGACAGTTGGCTTGTTCCTTTTCTCATGATCAAGAACCTGATTTACATAGTATATAGGTGTGTGTGTGTCTTAGGTATAGTTCACTGGAATGTAATGTCAAAATAAGTTATTGCTGTTCTTTGAACTTACGGTTAGTTACGCAGCTTTTAATAATAGAATTTAAATTAGTTCTACCCTTGAAAATAACCAGTTAGCTTTTACTGGTAGATGAAAAACTTACTTGTTGAAGTAAGGGTTTGTTTTTCCCAAAAGTACTGATGTACTTCACACATCTGTGAAGAAACAAACAAGATTAAGATTTTGTATTTTACATTCTTATTTAACCAGCACATCTTAAATTTCCACTCCAGTTACACATGTACAGCTCTATGGGCCAGGCATATGAATAAATACAAAAGAATCTTCTCTTATGTAAAAACGTTTTTTGTTGTTTTTATTTTTTATAATCACATAACAAATTCTTGGCTACTAAAACCTTTTTTGGCTTCAGTAATCTGTATTTTTTATTGAAAGTATACATAGTTGTTGAAGGTTCTATATTTAATAAATGTGTAAATAAGTTTGTGCAGTTTTGGGAGAACTATTCTAACACCTTCAGTGCTTGACTCATAAAAGGAGAAATGTCAATAAACTGAGCTGTCTTATTCTACTCTTAATAAAATGTTACTTTTATGCTTTCCAGAAAGTATCACAAATAATGGATATTGTGGCATATTAAATCTTTAAAATATACTTTAGGGTTTGCAATGTGAGTAACCTATAATTGTCATTTCTAGTAGTGTTTAACATAAATAGTACATTATTAAGATAAATGTAGATGTTTGGAGGCTCAGTGTAAATACCACTTTGAGTACTTATTTCCTTGATTGATTACAAAGGAAATGTAGATTTTCCTAAGGAAAAAGGAAATCAAGGGATCTTGCAACTAAATGTAGTTCATTATCATTTGAGTTAGAATTAGATAGCTTTTTATAGGCATCATATTTTTATAACATGAATTTCTTCACTTTCAACATCACTGCATCCCTTTAATTTTAAAATACAGGTTGAGCATTCCTAATCTGAAAATCTGAAATTTGAAATGTTCCAAAACCTGAAACTTTTTGAGCACCAGCATGATGACACAAGTGGAAAATTCCACATTTGATCTCATGTGACAGTTTGCAATTAAGACACAAGTACACAACACAGAGTTTATTCAGTGTCTCTGAGGGAAAAAAGACCCGTCAAGTTCCCTTCAGCTGCAGCATATCTTTTCTGTATATGCCCAGATTCTCCCACAGAAGCACACCCTCAAAGGATAATGAAATGGCATGTGTGAAGGCCCAGTGTCCCAAGGACAGGTTCCCCAAGATACCCCACAGGAGGCCACCATTTGTGTGCATCACTCAGTGTGTTTTTTGCTTATTCTCTGCTCTGTGATATAAAGATTTTGCTGAAAATGTCAAAAAGACCCACAGATGTCCCTGTGGGTAATAGTGATAGGAAAAAGAGGAAACATTTATGTTTATCTATAGCACAGAAAGTCAAGCTGTTGGAAAAACTGGACAGTGGTATAAGTGTGAAACGTCTTACTGAAGAGTATGGTGTAGGAATGACCACCATATATGACCTGAAGAAACAGAAGGATAAACTGTTAAAGTTTTATGCTGAAAGTGATGAACCAAAGTTAATGAAAAATAGGAAAACACTGCATAAAGCTAAAAATGAAGATCTTGATCGTGTATTGAAAGAGTGGATCCGTCAGCGTCGCAGTGAACACATGCCACTAAATGGTATGCTAATCATGAAACAAGCAAAGATCTATCACAATGAATTGAAAATTGAAGGGAACTGTGAATATTCAACAGGCTGGCTACAGAAATTTAAGAAAAGACATGGCATTAAATTTTTAAAGATTTGTGGCAATAGAGCATCTGTTGATCACAAAGCAGCAGAGAAATTCACTAAAGAAGTGGA
Source organism: Heterocephalus glaber (assembly GCF_000247695.1). The sequence goes on along the minus strand of NW_004624799.1, from coordinate 7,036,192 downwards.
TATTGAAAAAGTTTTTAACAAGAATCAGGCTCCAGTTGTTCATTCATTGACCAGCGGTAAAATAGCCAAAATGGTTCTGAATCAGACTGATCAAGGTAATAGTCATGATGAAGATGATGGTGTTAGCACTGCAGAAAAACTGCCTATAGATGACATGGTGAAACTGTGTGATGGACTTATTGAAGGATTAGAGCAGCGAGCATTCATAACAGAACAAGAAGTCATGTCACTTTATAAAATCAAAGAGAGACTTCTAAAGACAAAAGCTGTTGCTAATGCAGAAGATGACACTGGAGGAAACGTTTTAAAAAGCCACTCAGCATAATGCTTCCTCATCCCTAGAGGACCCACTTCCTGGTCCCTCAATTGCCTCTGATGTTTCTTCTCACCTAATACAGTAAAATAAAGTAGTGTACAGTAACCATTTAAACACAACACCACAGGTGTTAATTAGAAACTGCTGCTGTTTAACAGCTGATACAGGAATTCTGGAGATGCTGCTCTGCTACCTGCTTACCCTGAACGCATTCTTTTTCCTGTATTAATGGTATGTAATACTTTTTACTAACCACGTACATGTGAGTAAGTGTGACAAAGTGATTCCTTACTAGAAGTATATGAATTCAGAATCAACAATGATGGTGATGCCAAACAACCACACAGATTGTTCAGTGAGTGGTTGCAATAATGACACTTTTGCTTTTTTAATGGGTCAGTGTACACAAATTTTCATGTACAAAATTTAAAAATTAGCTTCAGGCTACATGAATTGGGTATATGTGAAACATTAATGAATTTTCTGTTTAGACTTGAGTCTTTTTTCCCTAGATATCTTAGTTTGTATATACAGATAAAATTGAAACACTTCTGGTCCCAAGCATTTCAGATAAGGAATACTCAACTTTTAATAAAATTCTATCCCTAGGGCCCGGGATTTAGCTCAGTGATTCCGCCGCCTGCTGTGCAGGCGCAAGGACCCGAGTTCAATCCCTGGTACAAAAAAAAAAAAAAAATCTATCCCTAAATTCCTACAATAAAGTGTACATGATAAACTCTTCTCTGAGGACCTTTGTGTGCTGTATAATGTATACTCTTTATATAATGTGTACTCCTACCACTACCTTCTTTTTCTTCCTTTTGAACACCTTTGACCCATTTTGTACAGGATATTTTTGTTATAGTTATATGCAGCTAATAATAAAAAGAAAATGTTCATTTCTGGTTAGAATAACTTTTACCTTTGTATATTGGCTTTATTTCAGGCCTTATACTTTCAGCTAATGCCCCAGTAGTAATAAACTATTAGGCTGTGATTCAGTCCTAACAACATGAACATTTGTTAACTCTTACCTAACATTTCTTATAGATATGGTCTCTTAACAGACTAAAATGCAGCTTCCACTTTTATTGCTTCATTTTGTATTTTCTCTTTCCCCACTGTCTTACTTAAACAAGATTTTAACACAAGGAAAAACATCACTTGACACCTGGCTTTGGTGCTTATTGGCTGAGATTTATTGTTACTTAAATTCTAAATATATTTGTGTACACCATCCATCCTCTCATCATGGTTAACATCAGCAGTTTTCACTAGGAAAAAAACATAATGATAGTGGAAGAAGTAGATTGCTGCTGTAAGGTAGGAGAAACAGAAAAGGCATTTAACATTATTACCCCTGTGTTATCTACATTTTTGAAAGATTGAGCCATGTGATAGTTAACTGTGGTGTCAATTTGAATAAGGAGTGTTTATCTGATTGGTTTAGCACAGTTCTGAGTGTGTCTGGATGATGGACTTACTGAAGAGGGAAGAACGCACCCTGAGTATGGGTGGCACCAACCAATAGACTTAGTGCCTGAATGGAATAAAAAGGGAAAGTCTCACTTCTGCTTCTTCAGAGAATCTCCAGTCTTCACCATCACCTTAGGATGTCCATCTCCAGGCTTCTAGAGCATACTCTTCAGCCTTCCAGTGCACACCCTCCAGCTTATTTGGTATCACACAGGACTCTGCAGTGAGCTACAAGTCTTCAGCTTCTGACTGTATCCTCCAGCTCTCCAGTGCATAGACCGTCCTTTTGCATTCTTCCACACCTGACTCCAGGTGACCATTGTAAGTCT
>NW_004624799.1:7010951-7033971 GCF_000247695.1 Heterocephalus glaber | reverse complement strand
TGTCTCCCCACACTGCAATTTGGATAATTTCTTCAGACTTCTTTTCTTTTTTTTTTTTGTACCAGGGATTGAACTCAGGACCTTGTGCTTGCAGGGCAGGCACGGTGCCACTGAGCTAAATCCCTGATCCTATACTTACTTTTTTTTATGAAATCTGTTCCTCTAGTGAACCCTAACTGATAGAAGGGTGAAGAAAAAGTTTTTAAAAATTCTAGGACTAAAGCAGAAGTGAATGTGACTTCCCCTTTATAGCTATCTTGTGTGTTATCAAGAAGTTTGTATGAGAAATGGACATTTAAATGTATCATTGTGCTATAGAAAGCTTTGGATTTTTTTCAACTTTGGCCATGGTGAGTTTCAAATAAGTGGGCTGACTGAACAAATTACAGGCATGTTATGGTATTTCAGAAGTTGCCAATTGTGAAGACAATATGTTTTTAAAAATTAGTAACTTGTGTACAGGGAAATTAAAAAACAAAAAAGCCAACAATTGCTGATTATGGGTTGAATGTGTTTTAAATGCTGATGAAATAGGTATACTGTACAAGTTGTTACCTCATCATGTACTTCATGCCAGAGGTGGACTTTGCAAAGAAAGTAGATGGATGGTTTGCTTTATTCTGCTGTAATGCATTTTGGACCATTCATCACTGGCAAATCAGCTAATCCTCAGTGCTTCAAAATGTTCATTTATTTCCCTGTGATTACCAATCTAGTACACATGTCTAAATGATGACAAATGTATTAATGAATGAAAGGTGCAAAATGCAGTATCTTCTTTCTGGTAAGACATTTGCTCTACCCATTGTGGATACAGGTAGCAATTTAACGATTTTTCAAGAGTTAGCAAATCCTGAAATTGCTACAGGTATACTCATTGATGTAAAATTGGAAGCATAAAGCCATAATGGTAATGATGAAGACATTGGCAATGATAACCATAATACGCATGGGGGACAAGTGATGGAACAGCCAACAGCAAACATTTCTCAAAGCCTTTTTGAGTGTAGAAAGTAGAGAATCCCTTACCTTTCAAGTAGATGTTCCTCATGAGGTACTTACCCAAGTGGTGTGGATGGATGTTTAGTGATCAGTGCAACACAGTGTTTTGAAAAGCTGAGTACTTAATTTTCTTCATAACTCTAAAGTTGCAAAAATAACTGCTTTGAAAGTCTGTTAAACAGAAGATTTGGTGAATAAAGAATACTTGTACAAAATATCATGTTTAAGTGTGAATGTTTTACTCCTGTTTCATAACGTTTATTGTACAGGAAGTTGCAATATTTCCCCAAGGAGTTTTATGGTCATTAATTTCAGGTGTTGGATGGTTTCTTGTTATCCCTCCTCCCTTCCAACATCCACTCAGGAAAAGGAAGAGGAATGATACTCGGAAGAGAAAAATATTGTCCAATTGTTGATAATCCAACTAGGAGAAAAAAGATGAAGACATACTGGATTTAACAAGTTAGATGTAGAATAGCTATGAAAAAAATAATGTTTAGATTAAGGAGATAGCAGAACTTGTTCTTCCTACAGAGTTGCTGATAGGCAAAGGAGGAATGAGTAGAAATGCCTGCTTCTTGGGATAGTGAGTGCTTGGTTGACCTGGTAGAGGAAGATAAGGGAGAAGTGGGCTGGAATGAAGCTGTAGGAGGAGATACTAAGCAAAGGAGTGGTAGTACTTCCCTTGGGTTTCTGTGGAAGAACTGTTAGAAGGTGAGGAAGAGTGAAAATTGCAGGGATTCAAGGAGTGGATTGCCCACAGGCCTCTTAACCATAGCTCTGGCTTTGTGTATCAGGTTATAATGTGACTCAGACCATCAAACCATTCTCTGGACTTCTGCCCATCTCACCGGTTTAAGAGATGAAAAATAAAATAATGAACCATTTTACCAAACAAAACTTAAAGCAATATTTACAAAGTATACATTATATAAAGTAAAAATTGACGATCACTTTGGGTGCATGTCTGGAATTTAGAATGAGTATAGAAATGATTTTTTTAAGTTTATCAAACAATTGTGAAGAAAAATATATTGTTTTGTTTTTAGGTAATAAATCATCATTAGTCAAGATGTCTTCAGCACCTGAGCCTCCAACATTTAAAAAGGAGCTGCCCAAAGAAAAAGACTTTCAAAACCCAGGACTCAGAGGGGTGCGCACAACAACTTTATTTCGAGCCATAAATCCAGAGCTCTTCATTAAACCTGTAAGAAATACATCCAGGATAAGACTTTATAGTTAACCAGATATAGAATTAGAAAGTTCTTATTTCCCACCAGCATTTGATTTTATCATAGATAGTTTATGTTGACCCCTTCATGAATAGAACCAAATCAAAGGAAATTTTTAAATGCTGTTTCACATATAAGTAAAAATAAAATATTTTGAAGGAGCTTAGGAATTATGATGGAAAATGGTTGCATTACAATGGAGCAACTTCTCAAATTAACAGTTTAATTGTTGCATTAATTTGAAGGCAGATATTGTTATAATTCTATTTCATTGTTAATCTCTCACTGTGGCTAATATATAAATTAAACTATAGAAGCATGTATAGAAGAAAACATGTTTATGCTGTGTAGGGTTTGGTGTTATCTTTAATTTCAAGCATCCACTGGGGGCCTTGGAAGGTATGCCTCATGGATAAGTAGGGGGGACTACTGTCATACAGCAGGTATGGAGACAGAAGCAGCAAATACTATACATCACTACCATGCATCACTGACCTAAGGCCAATTTCTTGAGTACAGAATGTGTGGAAAGGGGGAGGCAAGTCACAGGTTTAGAAATCACAAAGTATAATGGGACAAATCAGTTCTCTGTAGGCTTTCCTATTTTTTAAAAGCCTGACCCCCAATTCAGGGCTACATCACTTTGTTTCCTAGGATCTTCAGTTTTCTAGCAGTGCATCAATGTTATTATAACAGCTTAATATCTCTTCTAATCACTAAATTTCTTGAGGTAATAAAGTAGGTTTCAACAAAAGAATTTAGACGTGACATTATTGCTGTGTCTAATATTTGTTATAGAAGATTTTTTGACAGTTATCCATGTCTTAGGCAGCAAAAATAGTATGTCTGTTTTACTTTTTACTTCCTAATAAAATATACTAATTTGAGATTTGCAAGTAGGACACTTGGGTCCAGGAAAGTTAAGCACCTTCTCCAGATCATACAGATACCATTGAAGACTGAGCACCAGACCAATATCTGTGCCTCATTCCTCTGAGCTGTCACCTTCCTGAGGGTGGAGGTCTTAGGATATCCGGGCTGGAGAAGAGAAGCAAGAGTCTTCTATAATCTGTAAATAATTAGGAGCTGAGCTAATTGAATAAAGAAAATAAATGATTATAACAAGTTTTGCCATTGGAATGCTAACGTGGTAATAAAGATATGTCATGCCAAGAGGAAAGTATAATAGATAGTTGAATCTCCTCCAATTATTAGTCTTACTGAGGCTTTGTAATTTTTTTTTCTTTGACAGAACAAACCTGTAATGGCTTTTGGATTGGTATCCCTTTCACTTTGTGTGGCTTATATTGGTTATCTACATGCAACACAAGAGAATAAAAAGGACCTCTATGAAGCTGTTGATAGTGAGGGACACAGTTATATGCGGAGGAAAACATCTAAATGGGATTGAACTGCTACTTACTGCAGAAGGAGTTTTCTTAAGAACTCTGAAATCTTCAAATGAAAGACTTTGTGAGTGCATAGAATCATATCTTTTGTTCAATAATATGTTAATGAGAAGATAGTTGCAGCCACATCATTGTAGTAAATTTTGTCATTTTACAGCTGTAGCAGTTAATCTCATTCTTTTTCCACAAAAAGAGCTCAATATTTCTCATTTATTAAATTGTCTTATAAAAGTGCCTTGAGGATGGAAGTCATTTTTGTTAATTATTAAGTTCTGTATAATAAAAGTACCCAGTGCTGTTAAATTTGCCTGAGATTTTTTATAACATTTTAAGGTACATTGGGCCTTTGCAGCTATTGTGAGAGTTTAGTGTTATTTTGTTATTTGCAAAGAAAACATGTACTTTCTACCTGGCATAAAACCTGTATTTGTTTTTTTTTTTTGGTACAAGGGATTGAACTCGGGTCCTTGTGCCTGCGCAGCAGGCGGTGAAACCACTGAGCTAAATCCCTGGCCCTAAAACCTGTATTTGTAAAGAAAGAAATAATAATTTTAAAGCCTGTATTTAAAGTCAATATGAAGATATGAGAAATGAAAGCTTAGTTGGATTTAACAGATAGTTTTTGGACAGCTTACAGTCGTAGATAGTTCAAGCATTTTGGTTTTTATTTCAGCTACTTTTGGTTCAGAATTTTAATTGAGAAGATGCCCCCCTCAGTTACTAAAATCATGATTAAACAAGAGAGTAAAAGTAATTAAGTTTACTATAGTGAAGTATATTTTTTACTGCAACTGTTACCTATTTTATTTTTTATAAATCAGTGTTACCATTGATTAAAAACTAGAACTACTCATAGATAAAAAATAAAGTCTCCTTACCATACTAGGTTTACCTGATGTAATTTAAATCATTCTGACAGGGTTCAGGACCTGTTTCATTTCTAGGTATATGCATTTAGCCCATCCTCCAAATCACTGTAATTGGCAATCAGTAGTAAATCTCATCTCTGAAATTTTGTTTCATTTGTTGTTACCAAATAATAATAATAGCATAGGCAGAGCTTATCATCATAATGTTAATTATAATTTGTAGTACTTTATTGTGGTTTTGCAGGGTACATGAAGATGCAGTTATGTCTGATTTATAGATATTAAAGAGCTTAACTAATTGAGTTTATATGTGTGGATCTAACTTAAATTTTTACTACTGAGCCCTAAATGTTTCTTTGCTATACCTCTCCATGTAGTATACTTCATGTAGTTTAAAATACACTTATAGGGTAAAAAACAAAGCCTTTTAATTTAGATATTTTACTTTTAGTTTCCCTGTGTATTTTTGTTGTCAAAGATGTAGTTTTTCTGTTTTTACCTTACACACTTAATGTTATATTTTCATATATCAGAATTCTTTTACTAGTCAACAAAATAAGTTGATACTCAATGTCATGTCAGAGGAGATATTGATTGGGTGAATTATTAAGAGAAACTACAGCATACAACCTTAAGCTACGCAACTTCTGCGTTTAGGAACAAAGATACAGTCAAGCACAGAACTGTGAAGAACAATGTGAGGGAGAAATCACACTGAATTTTAGAAATAAATACCTAATTATAATGTTTTCTATAGGGTGGTCTTAGGTTGTAGCACAGTCTTTGTGTATGAAGAGTGTCAAAGGATGCCAAGATATGTATGGGTGTTTTCATCCATTCTCTGTTGAATGAGTGCATAAGCACAAAAAATAAAATACCCTTTGAAATAATCGTAGGATTTTGAACATTGGACTTACCTGGTCTAGTCTTGTCAGTTTACGGTCAGAATCAGGCTGAGAATTATTCAGATTTACTCAGAGTCACAGTGTTTCTCATTCAGCACAGGTACCTAGATCTTCCTCCAAAGTCTAAGGGTCTTTTCACTATACATCCTTTTATGTCCAGTAATGGGTAAGCAGCCACACTAGCCCTTAAATATAAGACATTCTGGTCTTAAGTACAGAAACACTCCTGTATTTTGAAGCAAAATAATGTGAAGGATTAAGTGCTAACTCCCTCCAAAGACCATCTCAGTCTCCTACTGATCAGTTAAGTGTGTTAAGTCTATAGCATTAAAGGAAAATGCCACTTGATAAAGTCAGTTGTATTTAAGAAGGGGATGTTCAGGGGAAGATATTTGAAGTCTGAGTTCAAATGGCTAAAGGAAGGTCTTTCATTATGGGAATCAGCTTGAGCTTGGGCAAAACTGATGCAATAGATTAGGTCTTAAAGCAAGTCTTGGTGAGTAAACTATTGTTTGATAAGGGATAAGTAACCTTTTGCCCAAGGGAATAATCTTTTGTTCTGATAAGAGAGCTATTTGCCCAAATCAGCAAGCTGTTCCATTGATAAATTGGCTTTCAAAAATTTCCTAAAGCAAACTTGAAGTTATTTATTGGCTTTACAGCTTTATTTTCCATAGGGTGACCAACCCTTCTGGTTTGCAAGGCACTAAGGGTTTCTTGTGTTGCAGTACTTTCAGTGTTTTTGTTGTTTTGTTTGTTTGTTTGTTTGTTTGGGCAGTACTGGAGATTGCCTTTGCACTGAGGTATGTCCCTAGCCCTTTTTATTTTTCATTTTAAGACAAGGTCTCTCTAAATCACAATTTCCCAGGATAGGCTCAGAATTTTGATCCTCCTGCTTCAGCCTCTCACAGTGCTGGGATAATAGGCTTGTGCCACCACACCCAGCTGACTTTCAGTTTTAAAACAAGGACAGTAGGAAGCAAATCAAGACCAGTTTGTTAGCCTCCTTTCTGGGCAAGAATTTCCAAGGTTAGGAGAATCTTAGGCATAGATGGCCTTTGTTCTCAACCCAGATAATTAACTGTGAATGCAGTGGTCTCAGTTTTCAGTAGGAATTCATCTCTTTTTAATCCCTTTCCCAGTCCCAATTGACTATCTTGAAGTTGAATCTGACACCACTTGATAGTTATTTAAGGTCTTCAATCATTTATCAGGCCATATGGCTTAATATAAATGTGATGCACAGAAAAATTATGGGGTAACTTTTGTGACACACAACCCAAGGCCCTGATGTAACCAGCTTACTCTAGCTCTCAGGTTCTTGTTTTGGGACAATGAAGTTTGAAGCCAACAAAACAGCAAGGAGCAAGCAGTGGGGAATGGCCAAATGCATGTTTATTAGAAAAAAGAAAAGAAAAGAGCTTCCTGCTTGTTGGGGAAGGCTAAGTCTATTGACCTTTTATACAGTTTTGGGGACTGGTGTATGTGACGGAAAGCCAGGATGCTCCTGATTGCATGTAGGGCTTTGATGTCTAGACAGCAAGCTACTTCATTTGCATTGCATTTCTTCCAAGGTCTCTTTCATTTGGTTAAGAACCTGTTCTTTGTCCCTTGCATTCCATTAGCCCCTGATGGTCAGTTTGCTTAAGTTAATTATTTGGACCCTTGGGATGTTAACTCACTTAAGCCCTGACTTTTAGTTTACTTCATTTCAGGTTAACTATTTGGGACCTGTGCCCTATCTACCTAACTTCCCCTATTTGTTGGCTTCATTATGGGAGTTCTGTTGTTGAAATTAATTTCATCAATGGCATTGATTCACTATAAAAATCATTCCTACCTAGTAGATGTTGTATATGACATTATTAGGTGATTTTAAAAAATTCTGTCACTTGGTGTAATCATTTGCACAGATGTTTGTATAAGGCAGAATTTCTAAGGCTGTTTCTCGAAGCTATTCAGAAAACTAAGGCAATAGGATCACAAGCTTGAGGCCAACCTCAGCAACTGAGACACTATTACAAAATAAAATTTTAAAAAGGGGCTGGTGATATATGTAGCTCAGCATTCTTTGAGTTCAATCTCCAGTACCACAAAAACAAAACAAAAAACAGGCTTAGTAATTTTGAATAATGACTAAATGGAAGCAATTTTTCCTTTAAGATACCATAAGATTTTGCAGTTTCATTGCCAAAGCACCAAAACATCACATTTAAAGATAACCTGAAAATAATTAAGAATCTGTTTCTATTTTTGGCTGCAAAATAAATTCATTCTTTAAAAAGCCTATTTAAAACAAAGTATGGTGGGCCAATTAATGCCCCCCACCTTTGCAAAGATGTCCAGATCCAATCTCTATGAATATGTTACTTTCTATGGCAAAAGGAATTTTGCAAATGTGATCAAGTTGAGGATTTTTGAGATGGGAAGATCATCTTGGATTATCCAGATGGGCCTGGTATGTCACACAGGTTGTTAGAGGCAGAAAATCAGAGGAAGAGACATCACCATGAAAGCAGGAGAAGAAAAAGCTATTAGTGTGAAGAACATGGGTGACTTTAGAAGCTGTAAAAGTAAGGAAACATTTTCTGCTAAAGCCTCCAGAAAGAACTGGCCCTCCTGACACTAAAGAGACTAATTTTGGACTCTGACTTTAAGAAATTCAAGAGAATATATTTGTGTTGTATTTAAGCTATAACGATTGCATTAGTTTGTTACAGTGGTCATAGGACACTAATACAGAAACTTATCAGGAAAGTGAATGGCTACATCATGCTGCCTTTGTCATTTATTTCAAGTTGCTTTTATGAGCAAAGCTTATGTTACCTAGCAACAATTGCTGAGTAATAACAACCTAATGCTAGTGTCCAGAAGGGAGAACTTGTTTACCTCTCCCCAAATCAAATGCCTATATCTTATATAGGCTATAGGCTTATATATATATATATAGGCTTTTAGTACCATTCTTTAGTGTTAGACACATTATCACTATCTATGGTAAATCATTTTGTTTTTACCAGCTTCTAGTACTATCCTAAAATCCTGAACCTCTTCCAGCTTAAATGTCTAGCTTCTTCTAAAACTACTTTTGCTGATCCTAAGATTATTTTAACTAAATAGTAGAAGACATCTGAAATTCAACTATGATCAGAAATCCAAATTACACAAACTTTGTTTGCTGTGCTGTTTGTAATAAAATAATTCCACCGGCTCCTTTTGAGGAAACCTTCAAGAGGATCTATGAATACAAGCCATTTAAGACACACTTTTACACTCACAAAGATATACTGGGTAAGTGACTTTATTGTTTTCCTTTATTCTAATGGTGAATAGCATTATATGGTATTCTTCCTGTTACATAGACTTATCAGCTTTTCCCTGTTTAAAGTTGCATGTCCCTACAAGGGTGTCTGGTGTGAAAGGATACATGTTAGAATCCAGTTATGTGCATTGGCGAGGGTATTTAGCCTTCTAGTCTATTTCTTTATGTGTGAATAAGAATATTAGTATGTATCTTTTAGAATATCATGAAGTTTTAATGAAATATTTGTGCCTATTATAACATCTGGAACATTCAAGTAAATGTGAGTTCTTTTCACTCTTCCCTTTACTTGGGTACCTTTCAAATGTGGAAGACAGGAAATATCTCTAAATAATATCCTAATAAATGAATGAAAGAAACTGTAGCCCTTAGTAGCTAGTGACATAGAAGTAAGTACATATAAATAATGTGAGAATATTTACTGTTATATACATGCAGTACATAAGAAAATCAATTGTAATTATAGATTTCCATCTCATTTAAACATAAAAAGGTACCAACAGCCTGGATTAGTATCACATTTTTATGAAGTTCAGCATTTCGGTGGTTCATGCTTAATCCCATTTCTTTCTAGAAAATCTTTCATAGTTGTATCTACAAAGTGTTAAGCTTTTTTTTCTTTTTTTTTTTTCTTTTTTGGTACTAGGGATCGAACTCAGGTCCTTGCACTTAGTGTTAAGCTTTTATAGTACCTTGTATGTCCATCTCTACCTTAGTATTTGCTGCCCTATGTTTCATGACTCACTAATACTCTAGTGGGAAAGATCATAAGCAGCCAAACTGTACTTTCGGTTGCAAGTGACAGAAACACAATTCAGAATAGACTGTTCTTGACCCTTTTAACAGAATAGTTTGAGGAAGATCTGGCATCAGGGTTTCAATTTGTAATGCTTCCTCTCCTGAGGAGTTGGCTTCATTGTTTACTACCGAAGTGAGGTTTACTCCAGCAACTGAAAAAGGAGTGCTATAAATCCAAATAGATCTAATCATCAATGACCTCCAGTTTAGAAATCCAGAGGAAAAAGCTACATACATCCTTATATAAAATCCTAGGGATGAGTCTCTTAGCCAAGCTTGAGCATGTGCTAATCATGGCCCAATTACTGTGGCCTAGAGAAAGTAAGAAAGGCCAAGAAGATTGGATGCTGTGATTGGCAGTCTTACCAGAACAATCTCAGGTGAAGGAGGGAACTTGTTGAGAGAAGTAGGCCTTGTTACTAGAGAGCAGAGATGTAAAGCAGACAAAACACACATGTTCATAGTGTAATACATGTGAGTACTGCCAAGCTAGGCACCATGAGATGCGCTTTGTAATTTTAGAAAGTTGATCATCAAGACCTTACCACATGAAAAGTTACTAATTTAACTTATTTAAGATATGAGAAATTAATGGAGTGAAGAATAAGTACTATGAGAATTTACAGAGAAAAATCACTGTGATTTCAGTACCCAAAGAGCTTATCATTCTGACAACAATTTTTGTCACTTTTGACAACCTCTTGGATGTAAAAAAAATTGGCAAATCTGTGACCAATTCAAAGTACTCAGATGTTGATTCCAGGTTCAGTTCTTCCTGTATCTGTCTGATGTTGTATCATTCTTTAACCTCTCTAGACTTAATACCCTCTCTGAATAGAGAGGGTATATAGGCTTTTTATTATTTGGGAATTAAATTAGAGAATTGACAAAGAATAAACTACTCCTTTGATCACTCCACTACTGAAGTAGTTAAACCCACGAAGATTTGTATATTAAGCAAAGGTACCCATGTAATGTATTAAAGAAAGTATTTGGCTTCCATCCTCCTGATAGAGGCTGCAGCAGCAGCCAGATAGGAGCAAGAAGAGGGGAGAAGAAGAATATGCTAATATCTCTTGAATATTCACTCACTATTCTAATGTAGATGTAAAAAATATATCACTTTCTGCAGGGCACTTATTTCATGTAGCTTCCCCAATTGCCTGCTGTCTGGACTGAGTGTGATGAGCTGAATGATGACCTATTCAGGCCTAACTATGCTCTTAATTCTCTCCCAATCAGGGAAAATTTACCTATATCTTTCAAAAATAGATTGCTGACTGTGCATGTATCTCAGTGATAGGGGGTGTGCTTAGCATACTGTATTAAATCCCTAGCACCAAAAAAAAAAAAGTAGAGAGAAAGAAAGATAAAGACAGAAATAGCTGGGTATGATGGCACATGCCTGTAATCCCAGCACTCGAGAGGCTGAGGCAGGAGGGTCACCACACTTTTGAGGCCAGCCTGAGCTACATATTAAGTTTAAGGCCAGCCTAAACTACATAATGAGACCCTGTCTCAAAATAAATAAATAAAAATTTAAAAGACTGAAAGAAAAGGAAGAAAAAGGAAAAGAAAAGTTGATATCTCCTAAAAGGATATATCTCGTAGATGGCTCACATAAATAGCTAGATAATGGTAGAAAGGAAACCCAGGAAACAGTCTACGGAGATTTGTGATGATTTCTCTTCAAATACACAGATATTGGGGCAGATATTCTGAATAAAGAAGAGCAATTTCAAGAGGATGCACTCAAAGAAAGTATTGCAAAAGCAGAAGCTAAAGTGTGGAATGAGGTAAAAGAAGTTAGAAATCAACCTAAAATACATATTTACAGTTCTTTTACTTTCTGGATTTGTCTAAAGCCAAATTACAGCATAGTAGGCAAGAGCATAGACTGCAGAGTCAGACAGACTTGACTGAATCCTGGGTAGCTGTGGGATCCTGTGCAAGTTCTTCATCCTCTACAGTACTGGCTTCTTTGGGATAATAACAATAATAATGATAATAATAACACCCATTCAATAGAATTGTTGAGAGGGCTCACTGGAATATAATACACCTGTCACACAGTAGGTGCTTAGCAAGAAATGGGTCCCATCAAGAGCTTCCTTTTATATTGCCCACTTTGTATGAATTACTCATTCCTTCCTAGTCCAATTAAAACTTGAAAAGGGGCATTCATTTAAATTATGATGGGCTTACATTTAATATATATACACCATTCATTTTGTGCTATATGTAATACCCCTAGACTAAATACCTATTTTTTCCAAATGCTTTATCTTGTCCTGCTTTTCTTTTCATTTTCTGTCTCCAAAATCTTTGGTACTGCTGGCATAGGGTGCGTGCCCATCGTCCCTGGTATTTGAGGCAGAAGAATCACTTGAGTCCAGGAATTCAAGTCCAGCCTGGGCAACACAGTGAGATGCTGTCTCAAACAGAAATCCCCAAATCCTTGATGCTTTGTGCATATGATTGCCCTCTGCTAATTTTGATATTAATAAATAATTGGACTCTTTCTTTCAAAGGCCAGTGAATGCCAAAAAAAAGCAGTGGAGAAAGCACTTGAAGATGCAAATGCCAGATACAAATTTCAAATTCAGGTTTTGGAAAAAAAACATCAAAAAGACTTACAGGTTCAGAGTGGCTTGTTGTCTTTTAAAAAATACATTAGTAAAGAAAAATTAAAGTACTTAAGTTGGCAAGGGAATGAAGGGAAAAACAATAATATGTGAAGTCTATGGTGGTGTCACATAGAGGCTACAAGGGTGGCCTCGGAGGTTCACTGAAGAGGTGCTGAGCTCTGTGGAGTAATAATGCTGTGAGGGAAAAACCCCATAGCTTACTCCCTAAAGGAAGCTTTACCCAGCCAACCCTGCCCTGCCACCTATCCATGACACCTGGATCGCCTTCATAGCAATCATCACTGTTGTAATTAAATAATTGTGTGATTAATTGTTTAATGTCTGACCCCTTCATGACTGCAGCTTTCATCAGAGCATGTCTGTCTATCTTTGCATAAGCTCTGGTGCCTTTCATAGTGCCTTAACTTAGCAACAGGGGCTTAGGGGCTCAAATGGTTATTGAACAAATAACAGGCTGTTCTCTTCCTTCTGCACTTCTGGCTGCATTCTTTTTCCTAAATTTGCATTTCTGTACTGCCAGGAAGGCCATCTGAGCTGTTCCTAAAGTATTCCTTGCAGGATCATGGTCACAAGATGAGGGCAACTCTTTCTAACCTGCAATTTGTTCAGTTTCAAGCACGTGACTCTAAGTAACTAGTAACTTTCCAGGCAGAGGCCCTGAGATTCATTGTTTAGTTTGGTACCTCAGTTGTACAATCTGCTCAAAGGACAAGGATACAGAACAATTTTCACATTTGTAAGGGAGAGAAATAGAATGAGACAAGGTTCAGGTGTGCTGATACATGGGCAGCACTTTGAAGAAAGTGGCAGAGATCTGGTCCAGGTTTAGCCTAACTTACTAAGAACAGGAACTGTGGGCCCATGCATTCATTTTTTCAGTAATAAACTCCTGCCTTATACTGTATTAGTTCTGTACTAGGTGAGATTAAGTGGACTGCCCTCAGAGGGCTGGTAGGTAAGGCCTTTGTCCCAGGGTTCTGAACAAATAGAGGGATGCTGCCTGCTTGGCACCAGTGTTCTACTTCAGCCAGGTGTAGCATGATCCCCAGGGAGCAGGCTGCAGCAGTCCACTGCCCATGCCCAGTAAAAGAAAAATACCATGAGTCATCATCCATAAGGTCAAAACAAACCAGGTACTCAAGAGAGAGATAGATATTTTAGTTATAAAACCTGAAATTTTTCTTGAAAAAGACATAAAAAAGTCTGTCAACTATCTGTACAGCAAACATGGAATTCATGAAGCTTTTTCCTATCATATCTCAAAATGTGGGCCAACTCATTCAAAATGTATCTTAGTAAAAGCAGACCTTACATCAATAAGAACACTGCCAAGTAGCAGGTTATTGAATTATTTCTAGAGCTTCAAATATGTATTCCACATCTATGTGAAGCAGTAAAATGATCTTAGTTTTATTAAATCATTACATAAATGAGGGACCAGGCTTAATTCTCTGAGCCCTAGTTCAAAACTTACCCAAAATAAAGGGCTAGGCTTAATTTTAAAATTCTAAGATTCAAATAGAAATATACGTATTAGATGATACTTCACCTATCTGAAGCCCAACCACCTGATAGTCTTAATTATTGAAAATATACTTGAAAACCCAGAGATAAGCTAAAATGTCCCCTAATTAGTTAAATAAAAGCCTCTGACTACAGAGAATTCAGGCGTTTTTTTCATAGTAAAACCTCTCCATCCCCACTCTGATGTCATTTCATTACACGTACTTGGCAAACAACCCAAAAGAGTTGGTTGCTTGATTTTTCAAATCCAAAATAGAGTAAATGTTGGAAACTAGAAATGACAGAAAGAGAGGGGTCATTAAAAACAGAAAAGATAGTCCTCAGCCCAAGGCATGGGAAGAACAAGAAAAACTACAAAGAGCATACCAGATCTCCAGCTTCAAAGCAGTCTGGGATCATTTACCACAGAGACAAATATTCCTATTAAGTTGAACAATTATTTAGTGCCATATGAAGTTTTTAGCTCATACAATCATTCATCTTTGTCTACTGAGACATCAGAAAAATTAGTTTGACAGTTGGAGAGATTAGCCTTCAAAATACTTTATCAAAAAATAGCAATTTGAGACAATGCTTTCTTCAGGATAGAAAACCCAGTTATCATTTCTAAACCACCAATGTTTTTCTGAAAAGATTTTTTTTTTTTTTTTTGGTACTGGGGATAGAACTCAGGACCTTGTGCTTGTGAGGCAGGCGCCAGAACCACTGAGCTAAATGCCCAGCCCTGAAACGATTTTCAAAATATACCGAGGCCACTTTGAAGAAGAGATGAAGTTGATTTTTGTTGCCCCTCACCCCACCCCTGAACAGCCAAAGTGAGAAGTTGAAAGGGTGAAAGCGTTCCCTCTCAAAAAAACTAAAATCTGTCAAACAATTCGGTTTTGGTGTTTGCTTGTTTGTTTGTTTGTTTATTTGTTTGTTATGGTGTTGGTTTTGGTGTAGAGATTGAACCCAGGTACCCATCCATGCTAAGCAAGCCCTCTCCCACTGAATTACACCCCCCGCCCATCTAACAAATATTTTAATTGTTGAAACATTTTTGTAAGAAGCTAAAAGCAATTTCCATTTGATTTCCAGCTCCAGTTTAAGATTCTCTCTTGGTGCACCATAAATGGAGCTGGCTCCCTTGGACCGAAACAGAAAGGATGCTAAGGGGATTGAGCGACCTTCAGCCAGGAGAACTTTTATTGTTTTTATTCCTTTCGACTCTGAGTAAGATTTCATTTGAAGGAGAGATTTTGCTATTTTACAAAAAGAAAGGTCTACTATGCTATCCTATATGCATGTACAGGGTTTCTGGAATGAAAAATAAATTGATGAATCTCTTCAAAGACTCTTAGTATTTTAACCAACAATGAAGGGAGAAGCTGACAGTTGAGAACCTTGATTTTTTCCCTAGTTATCCCACTGAAATAATTCAATTACTTGTGAAGTAATTTATGTTCTCCTAATGTCCTAATGTCTTCTTTTAAAAGAAATAGAGATAGGGCTGGGAATTTCCTCAGTGGCACAGAGCCTGCCTCACAAGGGCAAGGTCCTGAGTTCAATCAGTGGTACTGGAAAAAAAAGAGAGAGAGAGAGATAAAAATTTATCTTTAAATGAAAGTTTTGAAACTTCTGGAAAGAATTAATTGCTCCTACTTTCTTGCTTATAGTTCCATTACAACACTCAGTGCACACCTAGGTTGTTGGTCTCCTCCACTACACAGTGAGTCCTCTGAGAATAAGGGTCCTAGTCTTTTCTGTTTGTTGCATCTGGGCCAAGCAGAGGGCCTGATATGCCGTGGAGCTGGTAAGCATTTCCAAGATGGCAACAAGGTTTTCCTTTAGGACTATTTGTAAGATTCTTCTGACTGGTGCTTCCTCTTTTCATTTGGTTGAAAGCTATCTATGGTCTTCCAACCCCAGAATAATGGAGCTCTTGTTTCTGTTCCTTCCATTAATAAGAAAGGGCCCCTGGACACTAATTATCTCAAGTGGGGACTGGAAGACAGGTTCTGGTGACTGCAGTAATGTGTATCTGTTTTCTGTCTGAGCCTCAGTTTCCCTCCTAACCCAGCAGATACTCAGGAGGCATAATTATTTCTGCCATTTTACTATGTATAGTGATAATATGATAATCAAGGAAAAAAGACCTGGTCTGAGATTATAGCTCAGTGGTAGAAGGCTTGCCTAGCATGTACAAGGCCTTGGGTTTGATCTCCAGTCCTAAAAAAGAAAAAAGAAAAGAAAACTTTACCTACCCTCTAACCCAATATTTTTTGCATATTCGCTTTCAATATGATCTATATAGTATATATATTTATGCTACATAGTTTGTACATTTTTGGTTTTGCTTAATATCATGTAAATGAAAGATTTCCATATCATATAGATTCTTCTTTTGAATCATCAGTGTTAACAGGCAAGCATTCCAATAAGTAATTGAAAGTATGATTTAGATCTAACCTCTTAGTATTCATCCTAAAACATCAAAGCTATAATATCTAAACCAAGTTTTTACATTTAAGGAAATGGCAGATAAAACAGACAGAGGTGTTTCAAAACATGGGTGAGGAAATGAAGAGAGAAAACCTGGCTGCAGAACAACGCATGGTTCATCGAATCCAAAGAGTTATGATGGAGTGCCACAGAGAGACGATCGAGGCTGTGCAGAAAGCCAGGGAGGAAGAACAACAGATCTCCCAGTTAGCACTCATGGCCCAGAAAAGGTATTCCAGAGAACACACTGCAAATTTGTACTTGACTTTATCAAGGTCCACCTGGAGAAAGGAATAAGGTTAGGGTACATAGGCAGATATTGCCCAGTTTTTCTGTTTTTATATTTTTATTGTGAAATTTATCAAATATAAGGAAGATATATTAGAGGGAGGGGTTTATAGAAAAGTAGTAACATAATTACTCAAGGATCTAACATCCAGTTTAGAAACTTGGAAATCACCAACACTTCTGAAGCTCCTGTATGTTCTTCCTCAGTCATATTTCCTTCATTCCCCTTTCCACAGATAACCACTCTTCTAAATATTGTTCTTCATTCTGTAACTCCGTTTTGAGAGGCTGAGGAGAGAAATCAAGAAACATTTTCCCATACATATATAAAAATAAATATTCTTTTATTGTATCCCTAGTTTATACATTATTTTAGATGTGCTACTTCTTAGAGTTTTTCTTCTTACTAAGTAATATATGTTTAAAAAGTTGACTTTATGAAAATATATAGATCAAAATTCACAGGTTCTGACTTATTTCTTCCCTACCCTTCTCATCTTCTCAGAGACAACCGTCTATATCCTTCCATAGTCTTTCGATGTATTTATAGCCACATATGTGTGTAATTGCAGATCATTTCTATATAAATCAAGTCATATACGTGCCATAGGGAGAATGTGTGGCCTATATAGATGAAAAGAACACCAACACAATCATTTCTATGTAGGAGATGAACATTTGATGAAGTGGGACAGTAGTCAGGATACCAGAGCTCATTAGGTGCAGGGAAAACCACAGCTTCCAAATGTTCAGTGACCTGCCCAAGATCACTGAGCTGTAGTATCAGAACCAAGACTCAGACCACCCCCACCCTCTTTGGCCTCCTGTTTGTTTGTTGCTTGAGTTAACAACCAAATCCATTTAAACATAATCAAGTAAAATCTTTTTCATAAGAACTGTTTAGAACAGGGCCAAGAGTGAAATCCTGGAAGAGATGCACATCAAGAATGAGGGCTAGGGCCAGGGATTTAGCTCAGTGGTGCCGCCTGCCTCGCAAGCGCAAGGTGCCAAGTTCAATCCCTGATACCCAAAAAAGAAAAGAATGAGGGCCACAACTTCGGCAGTTTCAGCATGTGTTCCTTCCTTCGTAGACTGTAAATCATTGCAGAGGTAGAAGAGAAATGTGAGAGAGAGAGTTTCAGGAGGGGACCAAGGAGTAAGTTGTGGGCCAATGTAGTGGAAAGTAGACCCTCTTCTCCCACCACCACCACCACCAAATGCAGGAGCTCTACCCTTCTGCTAGAGCCTGGGCTCCACTCCTCACACACACTCGCAGGCCCCTGATCCCTTCCTTGCTCCATTGCTTTGGCCCACCTCCAGCCCCTTCCTCTATGAGGTTTGGATGGAAAGCTTTCAATGTCCATTTAAAAAAATTAAGTTTATTGGTACATTTTAGGTGTACAGTACAGTTTCATTCATCATTGGGATCTTGTACCTTTACATGATGTATCTTGGTTCTTATTTTTCCCCATCCCCCTGCCCTCTCTTCACCCCCTCCAGCCTTCCCTATTTACAAAGACTTTGTTTCTATTTTTTCCTTTTCTCATATTTTTTCTTTTCCCTTCTTTCCTTTCCTCTAATCCTCCTACTTCCCCTACTCCTTTAGACCTTTTCTTCCTATTTCAATTATCAGTGATATGTTTTGATCCTTATTTACACTTTTAGTTTTTCACACCAGAGAAATTATTTGGTATTTACACGTGTGTCCTATTTATTTCACTTAAGAGTATGGCCTCAATGTGCATCCATTTGGCTATAAATGTCTAGTTTCTCATTCTTTATGGCTGAGTAGTACTCCATTTTATAAAACAAACAAACCCACATCTTCTTAATCAGTCTCCAGTTGATCAATGTCATCTTTTATTGAGTCAAAAAACTAAGATTAGAGAGCTGTATTGCTTAAATACCAGAATACCTTTTATTCACTGATATTTCCCACATGACTAGAAGAGATTGTGGCACATAGTGGACATTCTTTAAATATTTATTGAATGAATGTTTTACATTTATTTTAATCAGCTGAACTCTGCAGTATACCAGACCTTATTTCTAGATATTACTAGATTTCAGTGTTCTTTGGAACATTTGGAGGAACTGGTATATATATACAGAGAGACCATTCATTATGTTTAGAGTATTTGCTTTCATCTCCATATTTTTTAAAATTTAAAAAATCTATTCATATTTGGTGCATAATGAATATATTCATCATGGAGAGTTGGTATATGTACATATCATACCTTAATCCTTTTTACTTCCCCTCCCCTACTCCATCTCCAGATCCTTTTCCCATTTGTAAAAGGTCTATCTCCCATTTCCTATTATCTTTTATTTTGCTCTTTAAACTATTTATGCCTTGGATTTCTCATATAAGAGGAACCATATGATATTTAAGCTTCTCTTTCTGATTTATTTTACTAATCATTACAGTCTCAAGGTGCATCTATTTTTCTACAAATGACTCAAAATTTTCCTTCTGTATGGCAGAGTAGTACTCCATCATGTATATATACCACATTTTCTTTACCCATTAATCTGTTGTGGGGCATGCAGGCTGCTTCCAAGATTTAGCTGTTATGAGTTATACTGCTATAAACATGGTTTGCATGGGTAACTGCAATATGATGTCTTTGACATTCAGGAAGATACCTAGAAGAAGAATAGCTGGGTCAAATGCAATTTCTATTTTTAGTTTTTTCATGCATCTGCTTATTTTTTCCATAATGGTTATACAAATTTATACTCCTATCAACAATGTAGAAGGTATACAATAGAGTACTACTATGCCAAAAGAAGGATAAGCTTGAGACATTTCTAGCTAAATGGATGCACCTTAACACCATACTCTTAAGTGAAATAAATTAGACATACATGTTTAAATACCACATTGTTTCTTTTGTGCAAAAAACAGAAAGTTCTAGATAGCCATTCTCTCTGAAGTAAAACAGAACTTCACTGTTGTTTTAACTTGCATTTCTCTTATGGCCAAAGATGTTGAACATTTTTTTATATACTTATTGGCTATTTATATTTCTTCTTCTGAGAAGTATCTATTCAATTCAGTGGTCCACTTTTTGGTTGGGTTTTTGTTTTGTGAGTGTCTAATTTTTTCGGTTCTTTATTCTAGATATTAGTCCTCTGACTGAGGAATACCTGGCAAAATTTTTTTCCCATTCTGTAAGTTTTCCCTTCACTCTGTTGGTTGTCTCTTTTTCTGTCCAGAAGCTTTTTAATTTGATGTAATCCCATTTGTTGATTATTGGTAATATTTCTTGTGTAATTGGGGTTTTGTTCTGGAATTCCTTGCTTATGCCTATGTCTTAAAGAGTTTTACCTGTTTTACCAGCTATAGTTAGAATTTCGTAGATCCTTCATCTGGCTATAAATTTTAATCACAGACTTAAGGATTCAGTACACTTACATAGCATGAGAAATATGTTCAATGAAGAGAAACTTTTTTTGTGGATCAAGGTGACTATCTTCTATACAGATTACCTAGGAGACACTGGACTCTTTTCTCCTAAAGTTTAAAAAAAATTGGAGAGAGCAGGTGCAGGCTGAGTGTGCCCTGCTCAGTCCGGCTCGCTCTACCCACTTGTAACCAGGAGACCCAACCGGTGAGGACCCCTCAGGCATGCCCACCAGCCTCCAGTTTAGTTGCATGGGTGCCTGCAACAACAGGCGCCCCCCCACCACCACTCTTGGGTGTACAGCTACTTGGATCCACACTACAGAGGCACAGGAGGGCATAAAGGCCATTGTCCTGAGGTACAAAAGTGAACAGAGAGAGGGCCTCTCACAGGCTCCCTGATGAAAACTGAAGCCCACTGGAAAAGTGAAGAGAATCTCTGCAATAAAGGCACACCAGACCACCATACTTGGAAAGTTGGAGGGACCATCACCTCCCATCAGAACTTGGACTATCTTCAGGGGAAAGGCAGCTGAAACCTGCAGTAGGACCTTGCAGAGTTCAACCCTGCGGAGGACAGGGAGCTCAACTTGGGACTTGCAGCCAGAAATCTGCCTGAATCTCACGAGTCTGTGACTGGTTTACTGGGACTCATTGACTTATAACTACACACTGCTGCCCATATTGTCTATTGTGACAGCAGCGACATACCTTGAAGGAAGCCCTTCATTTTTATCTTTTATTTGTTGTTTTCAAAATTACCACTATTTTTTTTGCTCTTATTTTTAATTTATTTTCTTATTTGCTACTCTTTTAAAATTTTTATATCTCCTTTTTTTTCTTTTCTCTTTTCTTTCTCTCTCTCTCGCTCTCTGCCTCACTCCCTTGCTGTCCCACATTGTTCTTCATCTCCCCTTATGTTCCTGTTCTGCCTCTTAATTCCTATTTCTTCTTTATCTTTCTTTTCTTCTCTTTCCTTCTCTTGCCTCTGCCCTCTGGCCTCACTGATAATCTTCCCCTATACTTCTACTTACCTATTCTTCCCTCCCCAACTCCTTCTAACTCCCCATCCCAAAGGGTAAAGTTGCTATATTAAAGACTTTATTCACTATAAACATATGTTGGGTTGGTCCTTGAATTTGATTTAATTCACAAAGTTAAAGGAGATAGATTAATAACTACCACAAATTGTCATTTTCTAAGAGGTGCTTGATGCTATTGTGTTGCTGATTGTATCACTTAGGCTAAGGTGTTGTAATTGATCTAATCAGTTGTCCTTCCTGGTATAATGAAAATGTGACAGCCTCAGAGCCATTAGAGACTCAAAACCTAAAGACCAGTTATATCTGGAAGACACCTCTTAGAAGCAACCATTCCATAAGTGTTCTAAATACATCAACAAAGATACTTAAAATAAACAACTTCAAAATATCAACCCAGGAACTAAACCAAGGACAGTACCAAAAACAAAAATGAGAAGACATTTAAGTAAGTCACAAACTCAGATTTCTACCCCACAAAAGGCAAATTCTGGGGGAAGTGAGGTGGAAAAGTCTGAAAATCGACCACATGGACACCCTGAACTGATAGCACAGGAAGTAACAAAACAGATGAATGAGGCTCTACAAAAATTCAAAACAGAAATAATTTCCCAGATAACTACAGAGATGGTGAGCAGAGTGAAAGACATGATTAGAGGCATTAGAACAGAAACAGATAAAAATAAGTAGATGAGCTCAGAAACATGCTGGAAGCCATGAATGCCCAGCATAAGAAAGAAATGGAAACCATGATCACCCAACATAAGAAAGAAATGGAATCCATGAAACAGATTCAAACAGATATTCAGGAATTAAAATCTCCAATGAAAGCATGCTTAGCAGATTAAGAGAATCTGAAGATAGAATATCAGATATAGAAGACAGGATTGTGGTTAAGGACCATGAAAACATATTTCTTAAAAATGGTAAGGGACCACAAGAAACCAATCCAGCAACTACTAGATGATGCAAAGAAGAATAACATAAGACTGATAGGAGTCCATGAAAAAACAGGAGAAAGTACAATTGACATTTAAAAAACTGTTCACAGAAGTAATAGTAGAAAACTTCCCAGACAGGTGGAGAATTGGACATACAGATAAGTGAGGCATGTAGAACTCCAACTAGCCATGATCAAAAACAATCTACACATAGACATATAATAAGATCCCAGAAACCCAACAGAAGAACAAAATCCTATAGGCAGTTAGAGAAAAGAAACAAATCATCTACAAAGGAAAGCCCATCAGAATCACAGCAGACTTCTCAACCCAAACCTTCAAATCAAGGAGAGCCTGGAGTGAAGTATTTGAAGCTGTAAAAGAGAATAACTTCCAACCTAGGCTGTTGTATCCTGCAGAATTATCTTTCAAAATCAATGGGAAAATTAGATACTTCCACAACAAAGAACATCTGAGAAATTTCATGAACACCAAACCAGCACTCCAAACAATTCTAAACAATATCCTAGAAAAAGACAATGAAGTTCACAACTCCATGAGGCCCAACAGAGGGAAGCCACCAGGCAAGGTAAGAAACTAAAGGGAAAGGGGGAAAAATAAGAAATAAAAGAGCCAACAACAGTAAAACATCATGACAAGGATGAGTCAGTATCTATCAATTATAACTCTCAATGTTAATGGCCTCAACTCACCAATCAAAAGAAATAGACTGACAGAATGGATTAAGAAGCGAAATCCAGAAATATGCTGTATATAAGAAACACAACTCAAAAAGAAATTCATAGACTGAAAATAAAAGGATGGAAAACAGTTCTCCACACAACAGGAACCCAGGAAAAAGCAGGGGTAGCAATCTTATTTGCAGACAAAGTAGATTTCAAACCAAAACTAATTAAGAGAGACAAAGATGGTTACTGCATCTTTGTGAAGGGAACAATCCAAAAGGAAGAGATGACAATCCTAAATATATATGCACCAAATAAAAATGCCACCAACTATACAAAATAAATATTAATGGACATGAAAAACCAAATAAGCACTAATACAATTATAATGAGGGACCTCAGTACCCCACTATCACAAATAGACAGATCATCTAGACAAAAATTAACAAAATTCTAGAACTGAACC
>NW_004624799.1:6992535-7008087 GCF_000247695.1 Heterocephalus glaber | reverse complement strand
GAGGTGTAGGGGTGGTGGGAGGGGAAGGGGAAAGGAAAGAAGGGAAAGGAAAAATTATGAGAAAAGAAAAAAAAATGGAAATGAAATCTATGTAAATAGGGAAGGGTGGTGGGGGTGAGGGGGACACAGGTAATGGGGAAAAAAATAAGAACCGAGATTCATCATGTACAGGTACAAGCACCCAATGATAAATGTATAAACATATTGTATACCTAAAATGTACCAGTAAAAGAATTTAAAAGAAAACAAATTGGAAACATTCTGATTGTTTTCTAGCCCAAGGCCAGGCATGAATGGAGCAACTGCTCAGGAATTTTTATGGTCAAGGCTATAATTTCTAATGACAGTTATCTTTTATTCAATATCCACTACACACAAGGTCCTTTGTATACTTTTCATCAAATTCTGATATTCTTTCCTGGGGAATTTTATTAACCTGCATGTCTTCAGATTAAAACCCCAAGTCTTAGACAGAAACCAAGCAAACTGCCAAAGGACAAGCATAGCAGCACTGACAGGGCCTGATTTGATCCCTGGCTTGTATTATGCCAAAGTTCATGACTCTATGGAAAGTTACATAAGTTATCCAGAGGATTTGTCCACTTCACCTTACCTTGTCAAGTGCCTTCTGTGAATGTGGTAGTGAAGCTCTAACACAAAAAAGTAAGGACCCTTCTTCAGCCTATGAAATAAATAATGTGCAGCTGCCCCATCTGAGCAAGATTGGATGCACTGATACACATGATACATGGATGCTGGAAGAGTTTAAAATCTTGGAAAGATCAAGCAATGGGACTATGTGGTGAGGTAGGTTTTTCTTGGTTTTGAATTGGGGCTTAGGAAGAAAGTAGGAGGTTCCATTTGTGAGAGAGGCAAAAGAATGAGAACAGAATGATTAAAGACAAGGAAGGAGAAGGTCTGGTTTATAATGAGGCAGAGCCAGTGAACAGTTTGAGAGTATCAATAACTCTAAGATAGGAATGTGCAGCAGAAGGCTGATGTCAGATTAGGAGATGTCACCCACACCCCAGTTTCTATAATGCCCACAGCTCCAGCTTGAGGGTATCACTGATCTTCTTGAAGGACCAGGGAAGAAAATCAAAATGCATTTTCTTGGTGAACACAATGGTTATATCTGATTGAAATAGAGTTAACAGTTCTGTACTTCAAATAAAAGAATGGATTAATAGTTGATTATGGACTAACCAGGCAAATGATCTGCTATGTTCATCATTATTTCACTTTATGTACAAATGAAACAAATTCTGTCATGTTTTAGGAATAGCCTATAGAGGAAATTAGACACTGGTTCTGTCTTAAGACCCACGATTTTTGTTATTGTATGTAGAAAGGAGGTGGAAAGTATGCAATTAGCAATATACCTACATTCCCTTAGAAGGGAAGGGTGAGCTCTGATTATTTTTCTTTAAACCTATGATCAGGTAATTGAGACTCCAGATCACAGCCTCCATGCATTGCACCCCACCCAACTCCTGGCTTCAATTCCACTTCATGAAAGGCACCAGAATAAAATTCAGAGACACCCTGATGTGAAACCAAAAGGAATAAATCCCAGCGGGTCAAAAGTTGGGGTTTGAAGCATGTTGAAAGAAGTTGGAAAGGACCTTAAAAAAAAACAAAACACTCTTTTAGGGAAAACTGATTTTTATATCAGGAAGAATGAAGGACTGTTACTGAGGACAGGAGCCAGAGTCATATGAGACAGACTTAGTTAAACTATGTCAGGCTTACCTGACATCAGCTCTGTGGAGCCTTCCAGTGAGGCCACAGCTGATGAATGCCGTCTCGGTGGGATGGAGAAGAGAGCCAGGTTTCCCTGGCAGGAAGCTGACCCCACTTCTGATAGCTGTGGCTGCAGCAGAGGACACCTGGGAAGCAAGGCTACCTCCTTGGGGACTTGGGACTGGATTAAGGATGCTTCACTCTGGTTCTTTCTGACTTAAAACCCCAGAGGCCCTGGCTATCACCTTCACAACCAACAACTTGAGGAGTTTATAAAACATCAGATTAAATCCTAACATGTATGTGGATCCACATTCTCAACTCTATCCACAGCATCACTTCCTTTAATGTTACCTACATTATCCTGCAACCCAGGTTGAAAAACCAGGAAGTTGGGTTTGAATCCTCTCTTTTTCTGCATCCACCGACCGTATCCTAGCAGTCACCAAGGCTAGCAGTTACCAAGGCTAGCAGTTAAGACTTTGTGATATTTTCAGGGTTTATCCCTCATCCCGCCCTCTCTCTTGTCATTAGTTTAGATTCTCATTGTACCTCCAGAATATCACAAGATGGGCAGGGAAGGGGGGGCGGGAGGGATTTAGCTCAGTGGTGCTGCCACCGGCCTCGAAAGTGCAGGTCCGGAATTCGATTGCTGGTACAAAAACCAAAAAAACAATATCACAAGATGATATTAATTGGTCTCCCTGCCTCACCTCCCTAAGTTCACTCACTGTTACCAGAGTAACAATTCTCTCTCATTACATTCATTGTGTTACTCTCACAATAAAAAAATTTATCGTGGATCGTGGTTTTTCACGAGATTGAGGCAAGCAATGGTTAAGGGAGGAACTCTCCCACTTTTTCCAATTGTGTGACAGAGAACAATAACTTAATCTCTCTAAGCTTCAGTTTCCTCCCCTGGGAATAATAATGGGTAATAAAAATAGTCCAAGCTTCAGTGGCTTCTTGTGAAAATTAAATGAGATATAATGCATGTAAAATGCTTAGCACAATCCACAGGACACAGAAAGTACTCAATAAACATTAACCCTTGCTATTAATAATGGATGTAGCCTAGGTAGTGAGAAAATGAAGAAAAGAAATAGCCCAGTAACTAGAAAGGCTAAGGAAAATGATGTTAACTTCAAAACTGGAGAAGTCTGTCAGGGTTTGTTTTTGTTTTTGTTTTTTTCATTAAATTTATTGGTATTTTAAGGTATACAATACAGTTACATTTATCATTGGGATGTATCTTGGTTCTTATTTTTTCCCCCTTCCCCTGCCCTCCTTTCAACCCTTCCACCCTTCCCTATTTACAAAGACTTTGTTTCCATTTTTTCCTTTTCTCATATTTAAAAGAATGAGAAACTAGAGACATTTATAGCTAAATATATGCACATTGAGGCCATACTCTTAAGTGAAATCAATAGGACACACGTGTAAATATCAAATAGTTTCTCTGGTATGAGAAACTAAAAGTTTAAATAAGGATCAAAATGTATAATTGATAATGTGAAACAGGAAGAAAAGGTCTAATGGGGAAGGAAAATTCAGAGGGGTAGGAGATATGAGAACAGGTTTTAAAGTCAAGTTGAAAGAATCAGAGATGAGAGAATTGTATCTTGGAGAATGAAATTTAGATGATAAAGTACAGTGGACTGTGGGGGGCCTTGTCCCCCCCCCCGCTAGTACTCTTGAGTGCCTTTTATGGGCATGTCTAAGCCTGCTGCAAGTCTACCCGGCAACAAGGAAGTAGCCCCAGTACCCTCCCCTTGCTCCCTCCCTCTAGCCCTACGGTATATATGTTGTAGCAGCTTCCGCAATAAACAAGACTTGATCAAAAACCTGTCTTGTCTCCATCTCTTGTGTCCCCTGTCCTTTGTCATTCTCACTCCCCCTCTAGGGTCTCCGTTGACTTACCCGTGGGCCGGGACAGTGGACCCTCAAGTTACGACCAGCCCAACATAGGAACAACTAGAGTTCATTAGGTTAATGGAATATTCATCTGCCTCTTGTTGTCTATAGTGCATACCCAGGTAAACATCCAGATCTCAGCTGTAGTGGCTTATAACCAACTTGAGTTACAACCACCCCTTGGGAACCAGTCAAGTTTGTAAATCAAGGGTCCACTGTAGGTGGTAAATCTTGGAAAGGCTGATGAGATTGGGAGGCAGAAGGGGAGAGTTTTTACTGGCTATAAAAATTTGAATCCAACATTCTCAGATTTTTAAATTCTCAAATCTTCAGAGGTTCTGTTTCTACGAGGATAACTATAGAAAGCCCCTGACCACCTGGCAATTTTTATCACTTTTACTAATTAAGCGAACTTGAGCAAGTTACCTTTTAGGGGCAGAGTTCCCAGTGCTGCATTCTTGATAACATTAAGATATTATTTGCCTTTTCACTCTCATTTTTCTAATATGTATTTAATAAGTTTTCCAGGGGTTTTATGATGTGTGGTATCACAACATATTGAAATAATATGAAAACCTAGCATTTTTATTAAGGCAGACATTAAATAATTTCTCTAAACAAGCATAAAATTACACTACTCCACATCAAATATGTTATTGTTTTGGAATATGTGGTTTTCATTAAAAATGCATAGGCTTGGGCCAGAGATTTAGCTCAATGGTTTCTCCACTTGCTGCCCAAGCGTAAGGACCCAAGTTTGATCCCGGTACCAAAAAATAATGCATAGGCTAATGTGTAATGAATTTGTTATTTTACATTAATTAATATTGTTTAAATGCCTACTTTTAGAAATGAATCAGACACACATTTAAATATCACATTGTTTCTCTTGCGTGAGAAACCCAAAGAGTAAATAAGGATCCCAATGGATGATAGAGGGCCGGGGATTTAGCTCAGTGGTGCTGCCACCTGTCGTGCAAGCCCAAGGACCCGAGTTCGATCTCTGGTACCAAAAACAAAACAAAACAAAATGGATGATAGATATTGGGAAGTAAAAAGAAAATGTTCAAATGCTAAGGGGAACAAGGGAGGGTAGAGGGAAGGGAAGGAATAGAGGTAAAAAAAGAATGGAAGAAAAACTATAGAAACAAAGTTTTATAAAGGGAGAGGGGAAGAAGGCTTGAAAGGAAAGGAGGGAAGTGGGGAAAAAAGAATTAAGATATGATATGTACAGGTACAAATTCCCTATGGTGAATGTCATCATTATGTATGTCACAAGTGTACCAATAAAATTAATTTTTAAAAAATAAAGTATAAAATCGTGTCACTTTTAGTTTCTAATACTATTAATGTCTAATACTATTAATTATTGTAAACAAATCTTTGGGTTCCTTAGTCACTTCAGTGTAAGTCATTTCAGTCTCAGTGGGTTCTGAGACCAAAAAGTTTCAGATAGCTGTCATAAATGCTGCTCAAATAAAAATCAACATTAAAGCTAAATCTCACCCAAGAGTGTAATGTTTGGTATGATATAAAAAATACTTTCTCTGGGTGTTTGGAACTCTGACCCAATTTTCTTCTTCTTTTTCTCCTCCTCCTACCTACTCCTTCTCCTCCCCTCCCTCTCCTCTTAGTGTGCTGGGGATTGAACCCAGGGCCTTCAGTATGCCAAGCAAGTGTCTAATACTGAGCTACATTCCAAGCATTATTTCTTCATTTATAAGCACAAATGCATTAATTTTTTTTTTTTTTTTGGTAACGGAGATTGAACTCGCATCCTTGCGCTTGCAGGGCAGGCAGCAGAACCACTGAGCTAAATCCCCGGCCCATTGCATTAATATTTTTCTGACCAAGGTAGACTCAGGTCCCTGAAGTTGCCATTTGACATTAAACTAGTGGCCTCACTCCAGTACATAGCAGGGAAGTCTATAGACAGCATCATACCCCCACACCTAGGTCTGAAAAACATTTTTGATTGAATGTTAATAGCTAATGCAGTCCAAAATCTCATGTACACCAACCTGCCTCAGGCTGGTGGTTCATCTCAACAATATAATGACTTCTTGTATATATTTGTTTAAAGACAAAACCATTTTGCTTTTTGTGACTAATTCATCTAACTTCTAAATCCATATTTTTTTGTAGCAAGGTCACAGAAGAACTTCTGAAGACTGGCATAGCAAGAATTAAAGACCAGAAGGTGAACATGAACCAGTTAATAAAGGCAAAGGAACATGAAATGAATGCTTACTATGGCGTGGCTCAGAGGCAGAAGCAAGAAGAGGTACAACAGGTGCTTCAAGAAGCAGAGAAAACACACCAGGCTACTCTGGGCAATGTGGTGGATAAACTGGTTAATACCCAGAGGGAGTTGCTGTCCATAGCAAAACAACTGGGAATCATGGCAAACTGGAAAGATTTTCTGGAGGAGGAATTACAGGAAACCAGGGCAGCATTTCAAAAATACATCAATTATACTTTTCCTAAGCTTTCACCAAGACATGCTGATTTTATTCTGCCAGAAAGAAAGAAAATGCCTTCCCATCTAGTTACAAAGCATGAAACAATTCCAGAATAGAAGTTTTCACCTGAAATGTCTCTACCAAAGAGACAACATTCAAAGTCTGAATAAATTTACTCAAAACCATTTATTGATCTACAGTATTGTGCAGATTACTACACACAGTGTAAACATTTTGATGGAAAACCAAAATACTCAAAAGCACATTCCAGGACACAGCAAATGCCAAATCTAAATAAGGAGAGAAAACTTAGAAGAATCAAACTGGTTAGGAAGGGAAAATGATTCTTGGAGGGCTGGGAATTTAGCTCAGTGGTTCTGTTGCCTGCCTTGCAAGTGCAAGGACCAGAGTTCGATCCTTGGTACCAAAGAAAAAAAAAAAAGTAACGATTCTTGGAGAAAGTCTAAACACCTATCTTTATTTATTTCTACATTAGATATTATTATAGTGTCTGCTGCAGTTGAAAATAATAAAAGTCCATATTCTTAGATTGTTCCCACTGTAAAAAGGTGTACAACTTTCAGCAGAGAGATTATTATTGGTGAACTGCAGTAGCATTGTTTTTTTAAAGGAGTTTCCCTCATATTCAATAAGACAAAATTTAAATTCTAAGAGCCCTATATAAATTAATTCAGAAAGGACTCACTTTTTTTGCCAGTTGTAAAAGAAATTTTATCTCTAGAAATCAGATGCTCTGCTTCCAGGGATCAGGAGTCCTTTTGTGTTTATACTCAAACCTAGGGGTGTGTGGCATCATTTCCTGTGGGTCAAAATGCAGAAAACCTTTAAGAACCAAAGTGCTTTGGACCAAAACAGGTCAGCATTTACTAAATTAAAATGAAAGAACACTCGAGTCATTAAGTGTTCTCCAAAAATTTATCCAGTATAAAGTAACATCCTTATTCACAAACCTATATTGGTTATTTAAGGATTAAAAATGTGGAAAGCAACTTTAAGTAAATAAAAAAGTACTATTCTTAAGTACGCTTTATGTGGATTTGTCTACATTGACCAATCTTGGATTTCCTAATGATAAAAAAGCAATTTATTTACAACTGCATAATGAACTCCTCTTTGGTATTTATCTTCATACACTGCACTTCATACTTACTAGTAAAGGGCTGGATTTCAGGATAGTGTTTTCCATTGCTTTTTCATGTAAATTGTTCTCACAACAATCTTTAAGATAGAACAGAGATTGATGTCTTATTTTTTATAAATGACTAAAAACCACCATGCATTAAAATATGTATAATGTTAGTCACTTTAAACACAATATTTAATCTTCACAATGACTTTTGAAAGTAATCATTGCTGGGCCAGGGATTTAGCTCAGTGGTTCCACCGCCTGCCTTGCAAGTGCAAGGACCCGAGTTCAATCCTCCATACAAAAAAAAAAAAAAGAAAAGAAAGTAATCATTGCTCCCAATTGAAAAAAAAAAAGGAAGAAAAAAGGCTCACAGAGATTAACTGTCCTCACTACACATGGCTCATAAGAACCAGAAATCAAGGTATTCCCAAGTTTGGGTAGACAGATGAACCTTGAGGTAAGTTTCAAGGTTTTTCAGTATTGAATAGACAGAAACAGTTCTAACAGCATGCTAAGCATATTAGGCACATGAACTCCATTTCTATAATAACCTTTTAGGGTAGGAACTAGTAGCAGGCATTTTAAAGTGGCAGAATCTGGGTACAGACATTACATCACATCACTTTCTTGAAATCATACAGCTATTTAGGTGCAAAGCCCATTTCAGAGTCTGAGGATGTAGCTCTTGGGCCTGTGATTTTATTAGCCATCATTCTGTTCAGCCTGGACACATGTTTTGATCTGCACATGTGCGTGTGTGCATTGTGAGGACAGCCAAGAATGTGATCTGTCCTCTGCATTATGCATCATGTTTATCTTATCTAGAGGTAAGAGGATATTATATCTATTTACTGTTGTATCTAATTTGTTGGAGTTACTCCATAGTGTTGAGGAGCCAAGGGGAAAGGTCCACTAAAGGAGTTTGCTTCCTGGCTATAGTTAAATACTGTATCTTCTTTGGCATCCGTGACATAGTGAGTGATAGAAAGCCCAGTCACTACCCTAATTGTAATAGGTGATTGGTTGTGTCAACTTGAGTAATTAATGCCCAACTAAATATGCTCAGCATAGTTCTGGGTGTGGAAGACCCACCCTAGGGAGGATTATCACCACAATGAAGAAGGAAAGATTGCTTCTGTTTTCTTCAGAGAAGCTCCAGTCTTCTTTGCTAGCACCTTGGACATTGTCTCCTGGCTTCCAATACAGCTTCCAGTACTGCCCCTTCAGACTACCAGTGCGGACACTTTGGCCTCCTGATTTGGAGTTGCACTGGACACTACACTGAGCTCCAGGCCTTGACTGGATCCTTTGGATCCCCAGTGTGCAGATGCGGGGGGGGCTTACTGATTATGCCCAAAGCAATCTGTAAAGAGTTAACCCCAAAATTGGCTTGTTTTGAGAATCGAGTCTGGCTGAAGCTTAAGTGTGGAGGTCAGAGTGACTCACACCCAAATTCCATTCCCATGATTAAAACCTTCTTAACTAGAAGGATAAGGCTCTAATTACAATCCTGTATTTTGTCCATTCTGTTCCTAATTTGAAAATGCTTTGTCTACAAGCCTTGTCTACATTAGTATTCATAGCAACTGCAAGATGGCATGTCCTTGCATGTAGTTTACCTTTACCCCAATTTGATTATGAATAAAAATCAGTGGCTTGAACTGACCAACACCTTTGCTGGTTGAGCAGTAGTGGCCATCCTAGATCTCTGTTTCTCTCTCTTTAGTTCTTTTAGTGTTTCTTTCAGCACCAAGCAGGAGATCAGAATCCACTGCAGAGGTCTCTGACATGCAGACAGACCTTTTGTACTCTTCCACATTTAACTCTGTGGGTGGCCATTGTAAGCCAATTTTGTAAGTTCTCACTTACTTGTATATCTTGTATTATATCTGTTTCTCTAGTAAGCACTGACTGATGCACTAATCAACTCCTTTGGTTTCTTTCTGATTATATTTGTTCCTTTAACCTTTTCTTCTGAGTCATTCTCTCTCCAGTCCCCTTTGATTCCAAGAATGACAGATCTAATCAAAACACACCTGTAATGACAGGAATTGAAACTACCTCAAGCAAAGGCAAGCCTTGCAGAAGAGATCACCCCCAAGAGAGCAATTACTCCATGATGGGAACCTGCAGCTGCCTCCCTAAGCAGAAGCTGTTCTTCTCACAGTGGGAACCAAATTGTGCCCTCATTCAATGAGGGTTCTCCCAGAACCAGTTCTGGGATATCCATCAACCAGACCACTGTTCAACTGGGATTGCTTACTGTTGCATAGTGGTACTTCCAGCTGTGCAAACCCCCAGTCTTTGCCTTTGCCTTTCTTTTCTGTTAAACCTCAAGGCTCTGTCAGCCCCTAGAAGACAGACCTTGAATCCCTTTCTGTTCTTCATAGTATGGCCACACTGATTAAAGCTCTCTTTCTGCCCTTCACCATTACTCTGCTCCTTGAGTGGTGTTTTAGGATGAGTAGCTGAGCCTGGCCTTTTGGAACTTCCCAGAACTGAGGGTTTTGCCCTAAAACCCTGGTAACATGAGTAACATGAAAATTAGTAGCAGGAAAATTATTACTGGTTTGGCAAAAGGAAACTAGCTTCTTGGTTTTCAACCAGATTGGAAGAAATTAATATGGTATTTTGCTTCTATTATTTTCCTTGTTCATACTCTAACCCCTGTTACCACTCAAATCCCAATCAACAATTTCCTTCACTTACTTCCTTAAAGCCTCATATACCTGCACCATTTTTTTTAGTGACCTGGATTGTACACTTAATTTCTTTTTTTTTTTTTTGGTACCAAGGATCAAACACAGGTCCTTGCGCTTGCAAGGCAGGCATCAGAACCACTGAGCTAAATCCCCAGCCACTGTATTGATTCTTGAGCCCTGGCTCCTGCCAGCCAGAGGACTCCCCTGTCACTCCTATATAGCC
Source organism: Heterocephalus glaber (assembly GCF_000247695.1). The sequence goes on along the minus strand of NW_004624799.1, from coordinate 6,997,893 downwards.
ACAGTGCTGAATGCTTTGTGTTATAGTGAGGCAGGAAAGGCAGGGAATGGCTAAGACTGGCTGGGAAAGTAGGTGTGACCTGTCGATTGCAAAATCCTAGGACACGGGCAGAACGGTTTCCAAAGGACTGCACATGGACTTCTCACAAGAACTCCAGCAGGTTTGATAGGATTACCTGGACAGCAAGGGAAATATAAAAAGAGACAGTCGCTATTAAGTGCACTCTATCATGTCTCTTCACTATGGCCCACCCTATGCTGTAGAGTATATTTAATTTTTTTTTCCTTTTTTCCTACTTTTACTTGACCCAAACTCATTCCACAGAGCCTGTTTCTTTCTGCCTTTTCATAAATGTGAAACCTTGCCACCATTTTTTTTTATGCTCGTTTTGACCAATTCATTTTTGGGGACAGAAAGAAATTAGAAATCACTTCTAGAAGGAGACTCCAGCACCCAAAACCCTGTAACAATAGGGTGATCACAAGGGATTTTATCAAGACAGACCAACCTCATCCCACTCTCCATGGCCAGTTACCTTATTATCTGGAGTTGGTACCTAACACACAGAGGGGAAGATCTTATTTCAGTTCTCTTGTTCTCAGCTCTACCTTTCTCAAGGCCAAACTGAAAGATCATCTTTGTTCTCACCCAAATCCTTCACCTTGATTTAATCACCTCAGTCCACAGTTCTCTTTTTAGCTTGAATACCTTCCAGATAATTACCCTTGAGAATAAAAGTTCAAAGTGGATGTGTAACTTTTCATTAAAAGAAAAAAAAACAGAACAAAACAGGGTCTCTCTGTCTCTTATTCCTTTGGTTCTGATAAGGATGATCTTGATGTATAAAATAAGAAATAATGGAAACTATAGCAATTGCCATGTATCAAGCATCCATGGTATCTGATATTATAGTAGGCTCCATAATAACCCTTGTCTTACTGAAATCTCACAGTCATGCTACTCTTGCTCCCAGTTTGGAACAGAAGAAACTGAAACTCAGAAAAGTAAAATCACTTGCTAAAGATCACATGTGTTATCCACAACAGCACATCAGCCTGCTTTAGAGTCTAAATATTGAGCAGGTATTGATGCACAGCTTTCAAAATATATTGGCACTGTAGCAAGGAAATTCTGAATTATTGTGCAGAACCCTAACCCTTCCAGTGGACATGGATGGGTGCTGAGAATGAAGGAACCAGAACTGGATGCCTGCCCCTGCCCAAGTATGTGAAATCTCCTAAGTGAGCTGGAGGGGTGAATGTAGGGAAGGGTAAACCCTGCAGCTCCATTCTAACATCAAGGACAGATTCCCCTGAGGGGATCCAGGAGAGACAGCAATTGCCCTGTAGCTCAAAGGTGAGAACCTCAAAATGATGTGAAAATTTAAAGTGAGTATATTTTTGAAATCTTGGTGAGATCCTTACACTGAGTTCTAGTGAAACCTGACTGGAACTGATGTTAAATTAGGCTATTTTCAAAAAGAAGGATTTCTCAAGTGAACCAGTTTTCAGCATAACTTGACTTAAGAAAATACAAATAATTCTCCTGGTACTATTTACTTTGATTACAATGTGAAAAGTTATTGTAGACCTTAGATACTAAGCTCCATGTAAGTTATTACAATTGCAAGCTAGTATGGTTTATATTTGGATGTCTCCCCAAAAGCTCATGTGCTTATAGGTGAGGCTTTGGGAGGTGATTGGAACATGGGGTCACAATACTCAGTGGATTAGTTCTAAATGTGATGTGGGAAGGTGAAACCTGTTGGAGAAAGTGGGTCACTGGGGGCATGGCCTGAGTGTATCTCCCTCCCTCCTCCCTTGATCTCTCTCTGTGTCCTCCCTGTCATGCCATGAGCTTTTTCTCTGCTATGCCCATTTCCCATGCCACCCTGCCTTGGAACCAGCCAACTATGGACTGAAACCTCTATAGACTGAGCCAAAATAAACCTTTCTTCCTTAGAGTTGTGAGTGTTAGGAAACTTTCTGAAGACTTAGAGAAAGCTTATAAGAAGTGCATTTTTCTCAGCTGTCTTAGATGCTACCTGTATAACCTGAGTATATGCAGTTCTTGGGGCTTCTGATAACTAGAAACCTGGAGACCATCTGGGAACTCAACCTGAGAACTATAAGAAATTTACTGCAGTTTAATTTCTGGAAGTTATTCTACCAGGAAATGAACTTTGCTTGTTTTTAGAGGGAGGGGACTTTGTACTGGGAAACAAACGTATAGCATCACTCAGACAGATGGAGAAACCGCCCCCCCCCACCAGGCACAAAGCACAGGGGGTTGTGCTGCTTATTAATGTGGACATTTATGTTACGAAGAAGTCCCCTTGATAGTTTCTTTCTCAAACTCTGCTTCTATGACCTATTAAATCATACATACTCCAGTTTTTATTTCCACTGACGAGATGTAGACATTACAGTATTTGTAAAACTTAGGCTCATTTCCAGATTGGAGGATTTCAATATTCTGGTACCTCTAATAAACTCTTCTTTGTACTTGGCTAAGATTCCTCTTAAAAGGAAGGAAAAAGTACTCTATTTGTTGTTTGTTAATAGTATGCTAGGCAGCTTGTGGGTACTTCGTCTGTATTATTCATCCACCGCCTTAGAGCAACCTGATAAGAGAAATGCAGGTACCTCTAGTATAGGTATTCTGCCTCATTCTGTTTTCTGTCACTCCACTTGAAGACTGTGGAATCATTCAATACATTTCTACGTGATTTCAAATTTCACGATTGAAAATAATTTACTCTAGTTAATTTCAAGTGGAAGCACTGTAATCGTGAATGTTGGATAAAGTTAAGATTATCCTTTTATATGTAGCAACTTCATATTAAGTCTTAAATTTTGCATCCTTATGATATAGGAGGAAGAGATGTAACTCCAGAACTTACTAGGTTCTGAAACACAAGTTCGTGTTCTCTAAAATTGAAGAATGAATTCTAGGAACAATGGAGGTTAAGAGTAGGAAAAATTTATTGGGAGAAAGAAAGCTTCTGCCTAAGAGAGACAGAAGGGGGACTGGAAAGTGGGTTGCTGTCCCGGCCCGCGGGTAAGTCAACGGAGACCCTAGAGGGGGAGTGAGAATGACAAAGGACAGGGGACACGAGAGATGGAGACAAGACAGGTTTCTGATCAAGTCTCGTTTATTGCGGAAGCTGCTACAGCATATATACCATAGGGCTAGAGGGAGGGAGCAAGGGGAGGGTACTGGGGCTACTTCCTTGTTGCTGGGTAGACTTGCAGCAGGCTTAGACATGCCCGTAAAAGGCACTCAAGAGTACTAGCGGGGAGGGGCGGGGGGACAAGGCCTACCACAGGTTGCCCACTTACCCCACTTTTCAAAGATGATTTATACAGCAAAGTCATGTGGTGAGGTCGGTACAAAGTGAGACAAAACTATAAGACCCAATGGAAATTTACAAGGTGGGCATGAGGTGGGACAAAACCATGACCAACCAATAAGATTACAAGTACAGTCACCCAGGTAGTATTGAATAAATGGGGATCAAATGGAAGACAAATCACATACAAGGAATTTCCCATTTAGAATATCAACCGCTGCTACCTATTTTTAGAGGAAGTAGTACTTCTTTTCCTTTTTATAATGCTAACCAGTTAATGTGCCTCAATTGTTCTTCATGTTGGCTCCTTGCTGTGTTGGCTGCTAGAGGGCTGGTGCCTTAAGGGAGGCCCTGTCTAACCACCTGCAAGATATCTATTTTTTTTCTTTTTTTTGGTACCGGGGATCAAACTCGGGTCCTTGCGCTTGCGCAGCAGGCGGCGAAACCACTGAGCTAAATCCCCGGCCCCCAAGATATCTAATTAACTTACCTATCTGCAATACTTAGGTATAAAAGAAGAAACAACAGAGTTCCTAGTTGTTGACTGCTAAATGCCAGGCAGTGGATTTAACCACATTGTCTGCAATCCTGTCAATAATCTTTAGAAATAAGGATTAATTATTCTCACTTTAATCATGAAGAAACTGAAGTTTATCAAGATTAATTTACTTAGGGTCATGCAGCTGTAAAATGATGGGTCCTGTCCTCTAATGTCCTACTGTACTATCTCTAGTATATATTATTCTGATACATTTTAATATTATAGAAGCTAACATTTATCATGTATCTCTATGTACAATGCATTCTAAGAATTTATTATTATATAATATGAACTCATTTAATCCTTGCAACAACTATATGACATGATGACAATTATAACCCCCATTTTACCAATAAATAAACTGAGGCACAAAGAGGTTGATTGAATGTTCTTCCCAGAGTTCATTGAGCTGGTAAGTAACAAACTCAGAATTCAAGCCCATCTGTCTGCCTTATCCTTAATCACATGTGATATTTCTTACTTTATCACAGGAACTTTCCATCTTACCTACATTGGGTATTTCTTTCCCATCGTTGGATTTTAAGACTGAAGAGAACTTTTTCTGCTGAGAAGCCAAATCAAACCCTGAGGCTAGACAGTATCTTTGACATAGCATTGTATGCTGCACGAATATTTTGTATCCCCTTACCCCAATTCAGTGTCCTCATGAAGGCTATTTGTATCATTTGCTCATTTTAAGGAATAACATTTAATTATAAAATCAAACAACCCATAGATAATTCTATTATCATGGCTCTTAATTACATTAGATAGTAGCTTTTAATTCTATGCTGTAGCTTTTAATAAGATGTATGAGATATTAATTATTGATTTTATTTATTCAGCCTGAATTGGGAAGCAACTTACTATATGTTAGGTACCATGTTAGATGCTTGGAATCTTGGCACATATGATAAGCAGTAGCCCTTTCTCTTTGTGAACTCAGCAAAGTAGATGGAATGACAATAAATGCATTTGTATAATATGTTTAAAGGCTGAGGAAGCAGTAATAATGGGCTTGTGCCCCACTTCATGACTGTTACTGTGCTGTACTATGGGTATTAACAGTTGCCATCAGTAGCCTCCTTACCTGGCTGATATGCCTGCCTAGTGTTAAGTTCTTTCCACAGTGGTGAAGAAATGACTGGATTCAAGATTCCATTAGAGCATGCAACATGGATTCTACTATCTCAAGGACAAATTTTCTAGTTTTCATGTGGTTTTGTTCTTCTCAAGGTTCTCTGATGGCCAAGAGTGTGCAGCTTTTGGCCCTATTAGTTCAGACCAATGAGTTCCTACCTGACAAAGTACCATTTCTGGGTTCTTTGGATTACCAAAACGATCTCAGCCTCTTTTGAAAAGGGATCTGGAAATATAAAAGAAAATCATAGGATTGTGTCCCGGCCCGCGGGTAAGTCAACGGAGACCCTAGAGGGGGAGTGAGAATGACAAGGGACAAGAGACA
>NW_004624799.1:6965246-6978717 GCF_000247695.1 Heterocephalus glaber | reverse complement strand
AGGTGATCTGGAAGTCTGTTTTTGAGGCTTGTTTATGTGCCTTCTCATTTCCACAGGGGGGGGTGCTTCTGGCGCCCACGGAGCTCACCTTCGTGGCCCTAGGAGCCTGGGATGGCAGCGGGGGAGCTTCCTTCCAGGTTCTTGGACCGGCTGAGCTTCACTGCTCTGTAGGCTTTATTTTTTTAAGTGGATTGGGTAGAACTTTTATTTTCACTTTAAAAAATTAATCTCATAAAACGCCTGCTGACATTTAATGTGTGGATTCTTTTACTGTATTTCTTTTTCTCTCTTGCCTTGTGGATTGTATTTATTGATTACAGTGTTAAGTACATTGCTAAAGAATGAAAAGCTGCAAGACAGAATATGCACTGCACCTGTATTTTTTCATAGAAACCAGTTATTTGTCTAAATCTTAAAGAACTCAAGTGGAAAGTGCACTTACAAACTTAAAGGTCAGAATCACAAAACACAGTTTGAATTGGAATTAATGCAAGATTTCTCAAGATTTTAAGGTTTCTGTCTGCAAGGAGTTAATAAAAGGTATATTCTAGTAAGTCCATTATAATTACGCTTTTGAACAAACTACTGTAAATTATGCTGTAGCATGAACGGATCAGAGGGGGGAGAAATGAATAGAAGAATATTAGAGCTCTCTAGGCACAGAACCCAGAACAACAGGCCAAGCCAGTGATGGGAGTAAAACTCTGCCTACGAACAGAAGAGCAGAAAGAATGAACTCAGAGACAAAGAGAAAGTAAGAGACCTCCAACATACCCTAGGGTTGTTATTACTCTTTCTGCTGTTGCTACTGGTCTTGGTTTTGAAAGGCACACTGATGCTAAATTTGGGAAAACAAGCAGCAAGATTAAATTCTGACAATAAACACAATGATAGGGCACTAGCTTTTTCACTACAGACCAATAAACCAAAACAATAGTCCTGAGGCATGAATAGACATAAGAATCAATGACCCAAAATAGGATTTCCAGAAATAGAATCAAGAGCACTCATGCATTTTTTAATTTAGTGTATGCCAAAGATGGCATTTTGAAGTAGCAAAAAAAAAAAGATGACATTTAATTAGCAACTTGGGAGCAGCTGGATAGTCATTGAGGGCAGAAATTATTGACTCTTCTTTCATAATAGATGAAAATATATTACACGTGGATCATAAGTTTGTAAATAAAAATGAAACTGCAACAATGTGAGAAGCCATGTGAGAATTGTTAAAGAAAACAAATTGAAGAAAGGCTTCTATGTTTGACGTGAAGCCTGGAGGGGAAATGTTAATAAAAAGATAGAGAAATTCAGCTTCATAAAAAGAGCTTTTTTAATTTTGCTAGGCTAAAACCACAAACAAGCTCAAAAGACAAACCATGAAACAGAAAAATATCTGCATCTACTATTAGAGACAAGGGGTTAAGATCTGTACTGTATAAGGAATTCCTAAGAATCAATACAAAAGGGGGGCCAGGGATTTAGCTCAGTGGTTCTGCCACCTGCCTCACAAGTGCAAGGTCCCAAGTTCGATCCCAGGTACCAAAAAAACAAACAAAATAGATCAACAGTCCCATAGAAAAGTACATAAAATATAAATATAAAATAATCAAACATAATTGAAACATAAAAAATATGTTTCAAAATACATAAAAATATGTTTCAATTACTCAAGATAACTACAAATTAAAACTGCACTAAGAAGTCATTTTTATATATAAAATTGGTAAAGATAATAAAATAAAAACTTGGCAAAAGTATAAAAAATACTCATATTGCTAGAGGGAGCATAAATTAGTACAAGTTCTATGACATGTTCCTTGACAATATCTTTTAAAATTAAAAGGCATAGACCTTTTGACCCAACAATTCCACTTCTGGTAATTTATCCTATATTCTTTCACATACAAAATAACATATGGACCAAATTGTCATTATGGTGTGATTTGAAGGAAAACAAAGGTTTGTAAAAAACAAAGGATTAGAAACAATCTAAATAGAGGTCTTTATGTAAATTATAATACAGCTTTAGAATGAAATAATAATGTTTTTAAAAGAATGAAATAAATTATGTACTGGTAATAAATTTCCAAGATTTCCAAAATACATCTGTTGAATGAATACACTAGCAAATGGAAAGTCAAGATGCAAAATGATATGTATACATGTTATAATTTATTCATTAGCATATTCAGCAAATACCTGTATCTTCTATGTGTCAAGCATCATACTAGATTCTTGGGATATATAAATAAATAAAATAGGCAAAGTCCTCAACCATAGTGGAGCTTATCTTCTGGTAAGGGAGTCACTCAACAACAAATATGAACATTGTAGAGTGTATTAGAAACTGGTAAGTTTTATGGGTATGTAGGAAAGTAGAGCCAAGCACAGGAGATCAAGAGGCTGAGGGTATTAAATATACTATTAAATAGTATAGACAAGTTGAACTTCAGAAAGTGAGTTTTAAGCAAAGACTTGAAGGAGAGGAGGAACTAGCCAAAACAATATTTGAGAGAAGAGAGTTCCAGCAGAGAGAGCCATAAAAGGCCCTATGGCAAGAGCATGTCTGGTAAGTGCAGAGGCCAGGCAGAATAAGCCAGAAAGAGTAAGCAGAAGGTGAAAGAGGTAATGGGAGCCAAACCAATTCAGGACTTTCTAAAGACATGGATGTTTCAGGCTGGGGATTTAGCTCAGTGGTTCTGCTACCTGCCTCACAAGCGGAAAGACCCGAGTTCAATCCCTGGTGCCAAAAAAAAAAAAACCAGACATGGACGTTTCTTCTGTGTGACAGGAAACAACTACAAGGAGGAGAGCATCATTTACGACTTGCAGTTTAAAAGGGTCCCATATTGAGAACCATCAATATTATGCATATGTTACTATTTACATAAACTAATTTACATATATATTTATATATAGATAGATGCTCCCCAATTTACATGGAGTTACATTTCCAAAACGTATTATAACCTAAAAACATCATTAAATTAAAAATACATTTTGTGTTACCCAGCTCTGGGGCTGTTGCTTCTCAGAGTGGCTTTGTATCTCTTTCTTCTGTCAATAAACTTTACTCTTGCTGTTCAAGAAAAAAAAAATGCATTTTGTATACCTAACCCACCAAACATGTCATTTAGCAACACAGCACAATGTAACCCATTGGTTGTTTACCCTATTAATCTGGTGGCTGACTAGAAGCTACAGCCCACTGCTGGTACTCAGCATCACTAAAGGATATCAATGGCATCTTGTTGGCCTGGGGAAAGATCCACATTCAAAATTCAAAGTGTGATTTCTACTGAAAGCAAATTGCTTTCACAACATCATAAAGTAAAAAATCATAAGTTGAACTATTATAAGTCAGAGACTGTATAATACTTTATGTATAATATCTGTGTACTTCTCTATCGTGTACTTTTCTCTATATAGAATATCTCCTCCTCTAAACATAGACAGAAAAACTGGTCACTTTGTTTGCCTCAGAAGAGAACTGAGTGGCTGGGAATCAAGATTTGAATGGAGCATTATTTTTCATTGCATATCAGTTTTTTCTTCTTTGTTTTTCAATACTGGGGATCAAACCCAGGGTCTTGTGTATGCTAAGCATACACTACCAGTGAGCAACATCTCCAGCCCCCAATATAAATCTTTTAATTTTGAACCATATGAGAATATTATACTTTAAAATCAATATATTTTAGAAATGATGCAAATTGCAAGCTATATTATAAAACTGCTGCATGCCTGTGCCTAATACATTTTCCATTGTTCAATTTTTTAATGCTGACTAAAGGACAAATAAGTTTAATTCTAAAAATATTGATTGAATACCTACCATGTATAAAACACTAAAATTTTAAAAACATCACCAATGTTTTTCAATGTGATAATGTGCTGAATGTGAATGTAAATCTAAATCAGTCTTCTGGGACTAATTGCAAAAGTCACACCTTAGTCTTACAGGGTTCAGAAAGCAGCTGATTTTATAAAGCACACCTGCTAGGACTTTTTAAAAAAATACAACAGAGTAAATAGGTATCACCTGACATTTCTGACGCACAGAAAAAAAATTAAAAATTATCCTGTGACTCAAAAGTAAATTAAATGTCTAAAGATAGGAGTTGTTCATATACATTAAGGAAAAATAATGCTCTTTTAAATCTTGCTTAATATTTTCTGGACCTCTAAAATTTTAAATTTAGAAGGCTATAAAGAATCAAATAATAAACACCTATGGCTCACTACCAGAAATAATAAATGTCAACAACAGATAGCATTTTCTTTTCATAATTTAGTAACACAAATAAAATATTATAGATAAAATTTGAGTCTTTTTTATTCTCCTTCCAGTCCCATTCCTTTTCCTCCTAAGAGATAACTTTCATTCCAAAATGTGTGTCCTTAACTTTTAGCTTACACATTTGTATCCATAAATCAGATATAAAGGTTAAATGAGTGCTGTTATTTTGTACACACCATTTGGCAATTTGCCATTTTTCTTCACCTAACCTTAAGTTTCTGAAATCTATTCGTGTTGATACCATAATTATTTTATTTTCTAGAGAGATGTGAAATCACACCCATTTCAATTAGCTATTTTCCACAAGGAAACTGTATCTGAACTAGAATTGGATTGTTTTCTAAATGCTCTAAAACATTAAGACAAGATTCCTAAACTGTACACCAAGTGACCCTAGGACTCATAGGAGTACAGCAGGATATTTTTTAATTTTAAGGGAAACACAGAGGCATATTTGTCAAGATACCATGCTGTTACGGCTTGTATCTAGATGTCTCCCCAAAGCTTCATGTGCTCATAGGCGGGGCTTTTCAGAGGTGGTTGGATCTTGGGCAGCGGTGGCGAACCTATGGCATGCATGCCACAGTAGGCACACAGAGCCCTCTCTGTCAGCATGCAAGTCAACTGTATGAGTTGTTTGTGTTTTTGTTTGTTTCTTTGTTTAACCTTTTTTTGGTACCGGGATCAAACTCGGGTCCTTGCGCCGGAACCACTGAGCTAAATCCCCAGCCCTGTGTTTTTGTTTGTTTGTTTTGTTTTTTTGGTACCGGGGATAGAATGTTGGGACCTTGTGCTCGCAAGGCAGGCAGCGGAACCACTGAGCTAAAAACCCAGCCCTATGAGTTGTTTTTTCTAAACTAAAACCTCAGTGCTCAGGTTTCATTGCAGCGTTAGCATTTTGCAATAAATAAATGGTTTTGGATTGCAGTTTGGGCACTGGTCACTAAAAGGTTTGCCATCACTGATCTAGGGTGTGTGAATATGGATTATGGGTACATGATAACTGGATCAGACCACTTAACTGGATTAACATAATTCTGGGTGTGGCTGGATGATTTACTTAGGACAGAAGACCCACCCTGGGTGTGAGTGGCACCAACCAGTAGGCTTATAGCCTGAACGAATAAAGAGGAAAGGGAGGGGTTGAAGGGATGGGAGGGGAATGGGGAAAAAATAAGAACCAAGAGAGATTATGTAAAGTACAAATCTCCAATGATGAATGTCATTATATTGTATACCTAAAATGTACCAATAAAATTAATTAAAAATTTTTAAAAAGGAAAGGGAGGCTTGCTGTTGCTGCTTGGTGCTTCTTGCCTGCACTGCCATGAACTGTGTCCCTTCTTTCATGTCACCCTTCTTTGGAGCTAGCTGACTGTCAAAAGCCATTCTACATAATTTTTGGGAAAAAAATAATTTCATAATTAAAGTGTGAGACCAAAGCAACTCCATTTTGCTAAAATCCACCATTCCCCTAGCCTCTCAAATTAATGGTTAAAATGTGTTTGCTCTGGGACAAAAGATACAATCTGTAACAAATCAAAGTTCCTAAATCAATTACTCAGCCATCTGTTTGCCCAGGAAATAAACGTTCTGGGCCCCCTATTTGTAAAACAATCTGTCAGTGTGCCGACCATCAGTACATAGTGGTCATGACCATTAGCCATTGTGTCTACTGGCTGCCAGTACTTGACAGTCAGCCACTAACCTTTGTCCCTCTTTTCCCTCATAAAACCTTTACGTAATCACCCCTCAACCCCCACTGGACTTAGCCAATCAGAAGTATACACTTCATGCTTACTAAATGCCAACCAATCTTGTGATTGCTAAATGGAAAATCCCCAAACCTTGCTGTAACTTTAGTAAAAACCCCACTAATTTGAAATGCGGGGCTCTCAATTCTGATCCACTGCGTCGGTGATGGTTGGGAGCCCCTGCTCGAGCTTGAATAAATGACCCTCATGTGCTTGCATCAGAAACGGCTTCCTGGTGGTCTTTGGGGACTTCGCAATCTGGGCACAACAAAAGTATGACTATAACTAAGGCCTGATGTCACCTTGCCTGCGAGCTGGCTATGGCATGTGGAAACATAACTCCATTTTGCTTCTGGTCACAAATTGAAGCCTCAATGGTCCAATGATACTGTGAAACTCAAGGTAAGAGTACATCAGCTGAAGACAACTGAGTTCTTCAAGAACCAAGTAGTAATAAAAAAAGAGAAAGATTTCACCTAGGGGAAGGACAACTTCTTTATTAGCCTGCTATCTCTTCCTACCTACTTACTGCCTTCATCAACATAAGATCCTCATCAGCGTAGGATTACCCTTAGCCCCTAAGCCACCTGATACTCCCTCTAATTATTGTGTATACCCAATAAATAATGGCTAGCTGGGAGTGTCTTTGTCCTTGCCCATTCTGAAGCACTGACCTCCCAGCCCACCATGTACTTTGAAATTACCCAAGTCTCTATTGTCTTTCTTTCTTTACTCCTCACCATCTCCCTTTCTAGGCAGTCAGAGGATTGATCACCCTCTGATAGCTGACTATAGCCTGAAACTTCTACAAACTGTGACCGTAAACCTTTCCTTCATTAACTTGTGGATGTTGGGCATTTGGCCCCTGCAATAAGAAAAGTAACTAAGATGCATGCAAACTACTATATTCAGTTATTTAGGCCCCTTAGGTAATTATTTTGGTGTAGGTCCAGAACTTCTTTGAAAGAAATTCTTTAGGCCTAGAGTTTCTATGAAAAAATTATCAAGACTCCAAAAGTGCTAGAAGCCAAGAAAGTTTGAGAACTTTGCAATCAGAATTTAAAAATCTATATGCACCCATTGTTTTCTATAAGGCCTCACTATCTGGTGTATAAACAGAGGACGTACAGACAGAGCACTTCAGAGAACTGACTGGCCTTTTGATCCTAAATTTCCTTTATTGATTCAAAACAGTGAGTTATAATATGGAGCACCTGGAAGATACGGTTTACTGTTAAAACCCTAAGTCTCTGGCAAGCTGCCTCAGATGAGCTTCTAAACTACTTCAAATATATGTACCTCACCAAAAATATTCCTTATACTATGATAAAAGTTAAATGTGCACCTGGCTACTTACTTGTCCAACAAATAGGGCCAGAGGTGAAAGAGCATCAGGGAGGGATAGGGATGTTGAAAGGCTACAGCTGAGGAGGAGAAAGAAGCTCTCAGGGATAGATTTTAGTAAAGAATCTGCATGCTTTTAACTCACAAGTGGTATTTATGGTGTAACTTTTGTTCCATCCCTCTCTAGAACCAGAAGCTCAGCCTGAAGAGTGTTAATTGAATACTTTGTCCCACTTTTCATTTAAAAGCACGGCATGAGGGCCCCTGTTTTGGGAATGCTTGCATTCATGCTTAGACGTCACTAGGGATGCCACCAGGGACATGTTGAGGTTTTTTGCAGATCGAGAAGACAGGAAAGGTGGCAATGCCATTGCCCTCCATCATGAATATATCAGCACATCTTCCCCTTCATGGTCCCAGGGGAGGTCCCAGTTTGTTTCACTGGTCTCTATTTTACATAAATTCAACTTAGTAATTCTGTCACCATGTAAATTTATTTCTCTTTAAACATAAAATAGCCTATAAGAAAAAGATTGCCATTTTTTAGAGGGTATAAGGAGATTATAAAAATCTTTAAAGGAGATATGAGAAAGTCTGGTGGTAGAGGAGATTTTCTGAACTTGAAGTGGAAAACACAGTAGCATTTAAAGGAAAGAGCTTTCAAATTGTAACAAAATTAATTGCTTGTGCTGCTAAGAAATCTGAGCTGAAAATATATTGTTTTTTCTTCCTGAATAAGTGCTATCCATCTCTCAAAAGACCATCTGTGGTAATTATGATGTCACTTTGGTAGAAATTTGAGGACATTAGTGGATCAGATGCCTTGAATCTTAAAACACCAATAACATTTTAAAATCAATGATTATATAACATTTCTATTTTTCTTTGGGGAAAAGGCTCTTCTAAAAATACCATCAACCATAATCTCTTTCAATTATACATTCAATGTAATGTTTCCATGATATTAATGTCATATTTTATGAGCCATCACAGGAAAATAAATCATTTGGAAACTTTTTGTGGATTATTTGCATTTAAAAGTAAAACCAGCTTTAAGGTAATGCATAGTTTTGTAAAGTCAGAGACCTCTTCAAGGTCTGCATTAGATTCAGAGTCAAGTTTACCCAGGCTTACATAATCACAGTGCTTGAATAAGTACCTGGCAGATGGTTCTTATTTTTCCTAGAACTCTGATTTTGAGTAGAAAAACACTCAGCAGTGGCATATTGAACATCATGTCATGTATTATGCTAAGGGAAAATCTGGTACTAAATGAGAAAAGTGGTTTAACTCCTAAATGAAGTAGAAATATATATTTTTTAAAAATTTTAGAGAATTTAGACTGGAGACAGGTTCAATCATTCATTAAACATTTATGGGAAACCTACCACATGTAGTCATATGCTTGCTTGTGGGGGCTGTGAGATACATCAGACAGTAGTAGTGGGATATGATGACCATAGCAGTGGGATATCATAAACCATGATAACAGCAACACAATATCAAATCTAGGGAGTGCCCAACAGAGGCTTTAACAAAAGTTACGGGAATTCAGAGAAATCTAGTGGCTAATCTTGAGTTGGGCTTTGAAAGACTATTCCAATTTCAGTTGGCAGATTTAGTGAGAAGAATGTAGCATAACCTAAGCAGAGGAAAGGCACTGTTAGGAAAATGTAATCTAATGTAATAAAAGAAGGTTGTTAGAAATAAAGATGGAAAGAAAGATCAGAAGTTAATCATGGAGGCTTTTCAATACCATGCTTGGGAATCAACCTATGACTTTAATATATGAATTTTAATATGTATAATATGAATTTTGGAGAAACACCAACACTCAGATCATAGAAATAACCAGTCTCCATCCTGCAGCAAATGGACAAAGGGGGAACTATCACCCCAAGAGCATAGTCATCTACAGTATCCCTCACATGTGAGAGAGACAGGTCCTCCTACAGGAAACAGGAACTCTGAATTCTCACCCCACAGGAAACTTCCACCTCCTTTTGTACGCAGTTCTTTAAAGGCCTGACTTTAATATCCATTTTGTTCAAGGGTTTGGAGAGTGTAATGTTATGCGCTTTCCTCATTTGTCTGATTATTCTGGCCTTAAGTAAATTTTGACTTAAATGTTTCAGTTTTGCTTTGGGATTGCTGTGCGGTTAAAAAGCAAGTAAAAACAAGGTGTTCAAGGGGAGCAGCGCCCCCTTGAGGCCAGCTCAGCGATGGCAGCAATTAGTAGTGAGATTGTAATCCTAAACCTCTTCACCAACAGTTGGCCTTATGCAGGCCTTCAGGAGAGTCTCACTCCTGCACGACTCCTGCAAGATTAGTAATTGTTGCTGTATGGGAGAAGGCCGTCTTCTCCACATTATACCCTCCATGATTTCTAAATTATGCAAGTAGCCATCTCATATAGAAGGTGTGAGATGATAGCATATATGTCAAATACAGGCTGGAGTCTATGGGGCCAAGTTACCTTATCTCTATGCTTCAGTTTTCTTATCTAGAAAATATGTGTAAAAGTACCCCTCTGAAGTGATTTATTACAAGAATTAAATAATAACATTCATGATAAATTCCCTATTATTACTATAGTGTCTTGCCAGACTTTTTTTTTTTTTTTTTAATTTGCCTGACTACTGGGGAAAAACTATCTTCTTTCTTGGGTCTTCTGGTTTCCTCAAAAATATATAAACTGTAGTAAAACTCTGTATATCAGTGTCTACTATCCTAGCATTAGGCTAAGTACTGTGGCAACATCAAAAGAATTTTATTTTATTTTATTTTATTTTTGGTATCAGGGATCAAACTCAGGACCCTGCACTTGCAAGGCAGGTGGTAGGACCACTGAGCCAAACCCCTGGCCCATCAAAAGAATTTTAGAAAGTATTCCTCATCCATTGGGTGCTTCCAAGTAAGCAGCGGTAGGGACAGACAGCAAGAATTTAAATCTTGGTGCCACTGCTTAATAGCCCTGATGGCCCTGAGTAATTTAAATTTTTTCTAGGCCTCATTTCCTTTTTCTGCAAAATAAGGATTATAATAGTAAAAACCTCATAAGGTTAATATAGAATTAAATGAGTTCATCAAAGTAAGGTGCTAACAGGAGTGCTGGAATATGGTAAATGCTGGATTTTTGTATGTATCATCAGTGTGTCTGAGAAAGTGCCAGTAGGAAAGGTGGCTCAGGGAGAGAGCAGAGGGATAGAGGGACTGCAGGACAGGTCACCGTGGTTTAGAGAGATAGGGAGAAGCTCCAGGAGGTTAGGCTCAAATGAGCTTGTGAGTTGAGTAGGATTGGGACTGGTAAGAAAAGACAAGTTTTTGGAGGAACAGCATTTTCAAAAACACTAAGAAGGAAATTGGCAGGGGCATTTTTTACTATAGACCATATTGTTAATTCCAATATACCAGGACTCTCTTTGAGTAATTGCAATGTGTAATAAATAGATAAGAACTTAATGAATATTTTTGACCTGCAAAAGAGTCAGGGTATTTTGGATTACTTTCCACTAAAACCTATTTTATGTTAGCATCCTGAATTTTTCAAAGTTCTTGATGTAGATGTTTGCATTTAAGTATATGCAGCTCTATGGTTGAGGGGGGAAATGGAAAAATTTGTAACTATCAGGTCCTATTTTGACGATAGGTGGCTCCCTTGCACAAATGACTTTGTGATCTATATAGAAAATCATTTAAGTCATTTGAATAGTTGTCACATTGTAAATCACCAAGGCTGAATTTGGAAGCAATTATTCACACTATTGTAAAAGATCTCATTAATGCAGCAGGAAGGAACTTCTGCTTTCTTGGAAGCTATGCTGACCTTTCAAAAAGAACAATCTGATCATTTTTCCATCTCAGAAAGAAAGACCCTGGGCATAAACCTTCCCACTAATTCTCTCATATAGGCTTCCATTCATCTTTAACAGTATTTCACTCATACCTGCCGTAGACATCACAGATTTGGATTTGTAATGACCCCCAAATTAGGGCACAACTTTAGTAATAGCACTCACAGCCCACCACAAACATTTTCATTTCATTACTGTTTGATATTTAGACTGTACAGACCTCTACTTTACCTTATTATCAGATATAAGTAGGACTAGAGAATCACTTGGACTCTTCTGGTTGAAAATCCTCCTTTTGTGATTTTATAGTTGGAAGAAACCAGACATGGTACCAAGCTATCACTCCTACCTTCGCCTCTCTAGGCCAGTTGTACGCTCTAAACCAACCCTCTGAATTGCCCATAGCTAACTCTGGCCACTCCCAGATGTCCTGTGTAGGACAGGTTGGGGACTGCACTACACTGGAGAACCCTGGGAACTTCTCTAGCAGCTGCACTCACAGAGCACACCACTTCTACTTAGACTGTGTATTTATTGGAGAAGTAGGATGAGTCCAAAGCACCCATCCTCAAGCCTCCCCTTGGTGTCAGCACTGCTCTGTGCTCCCTGACCCTCCTGCCTGACAGAATGATTGGGAAGTTTTGATTCAATGAGCAGATGGAGAATAGAGGGCCTAAGGGGTTTTTGAACAGTTTTCTCTCCACTGAAGTGTGCCCTGTTTTCACTCTCGCAATCTTTTCCATGTTCTAAATCTGTTGACCTTTCTTGAGTCATAAAGAAGATCATAAGATCCCTTTGAGGATCTGTTAAAATCAGGCTTCTCTTCAGCCAAAAAAGTTCCATGTCAGTTCCTCAAACAAAAGCTGGAATGCTGTGTCAGATCTTCAGTCTCCTCTGTGGACCTCTGAAAACCTTTGTCTTCCAGAAAGGGCTACTGTTCCTTAATAACCACCCTATCTGTTGTATTACCTTCTTTCTCTTTTTATGATTTTTTTTCTTGCAACAACTGCTAATATTTCATGAGTGCCAACCTTGTTTCAGGCTCTCTCCTAAGAGTTTTCTTTTTTTAAAATAATTTAACATATGATTGCCTAGTGCACTGGCACACACCTGTCATCCCAGCTACTTGGGAGGCTGAGGCAGGAAGATTGCAAGTTCAGGGCCCACATGTATAACTAGATAAGACCTGTACCAAAATTTAAAAAAAAAAAAGAAAAGGGGCTGGGAATATTGCCCAGAACTCCCTGGGTTCAATTTTCATTACTGAAAAGAAATATATCATTGATAGATACTGCATTATTGAACAGATGAGGACAAGTGAGGCTCATGGAATTTAACTTTTCTAATATCACACTGCTTATATCCAAAGTCTAAGTGCTTATTCACTTCATGCTATTAATACATGTCTTTTCTGTTTGATTAGATTAGCATATGTTATTTGACAAAGTCTTACATTAATTTTTATGATTATTGTAATAATACAAACTGGTGGTTTACAACAACAGAATTATATTCTCTCTTGACTCTGGAGGTCACAAGTTTGAGTTAAAGGTCTCAGAAGGCTGTGTTCCTTCTGGAAACTCTAAGGGGAAAATCTGTTTCTTGCCTCCTCCAATTCTGGCAACTGTAGCATTCTTCAGTCTCTCGGTTTCTCTCTCTCTCTCTCTCTCTCTCTCTCTCCTCTTTCTTCTTGATATTTCCCTCTTCTCTTCATGTCTATCTTCCTCTCTTTGCATGAATATTGGTAATGGCATTTGGCACTCACCTAGATAGTCTCATCTCAAGACCCTTAACCTAATTACATCAGAAAAATGCCTTTTCAAATAAGGTAACATTTCAGGTTCCAGAGATCAGGACTTGATATATTCAGGTGGCAATCACCATTAAGTTCATTAAATTGAAATGTTTTAAAATTCAAAGTTACACCTGCTACTAACTTATAATGACTAATTTCTCAGTTTCTATTCCATCCTTGCTTTTCCAAATCCCTCACTGCATTCTATATTTCTTTCACATTTTGTTCTCATCACAAATTTCCTACCTTTGATCCAACAAGTGTCTTCTCACAACTTTGTATTTTATATCCTTGTCTCAGGAATTTCATTTTAAAGAGTTTCTAATATGGTCTACTGTCTGATTTTTTTCAAATGTGTAATTTTATTATCATTCACTAAACAAATACATACACAAAAATTAAAATTATTCAAAGAAAAGCAATG
>NW_004624799.1:6918121-6938673 GCF_000247695.1 Heterocephalus glaber | reverse complement strand
TAGGTCATCTGGAAGTCTGGTTTTGAGGCTTGTTTACATGTCTTCTCATTTCCATGGCAGGGGGAGTGCTGCTGGTGCCCATTTGGCTTACTTTTTCTGTGCTGATACCAGTGCTATGTTGGCCCAGAAACCTCCTCCTCTGCACTGGGAGTGGTGGCACGTCACCCCAGATGCCTTCTCCTCTGTGCTGGGAGCACTTCAGTGATTTTCTTTGCCTTTTCTGATCAGCTTTAATTCAAAGCCCAGTTTGTCTGAAAATAGGTTAGCTATTCCTGCTCTTTTGGGGGTTCCCATTGCATGGAATATTGTTTTCCATTCTTTGACTTTCAATCTGTGATTTTTTTTTTCGTTTCTTGTTACAGCATATTATTGGATTGTGTTTCTTTATACAGTCTGCTAATTTGTGTCTTTGATTGGTGAATTAAGGCCATTCACATTGATGATTATAACTGACAGAGATTGACTTATTCTGTCATTGCATTATTTTCCTACTGCTGATTCCCTTTCTTTCCCTTCTACTTAATTGCTCACTCTGCCTAGTTCATTCATTCTATTGGGCTTTTTGACATTGTTATCTTCATTATCTCTTTCTAGGATATCATTGAGAATTTTTTGGAATGCTGGTTTGGTGGTCATGGATTTCTTTAGGTGCTCTTTATCATGGAAATATCTTATTTTCCCCTAAGCTTTAAACAATAATGTTGCAGGATATATCACTGTAGGTTGGAAGTTGTTTTCTTTTAGGGTTTGAAATACTGTACTCCAAGCTTTCCTTGACTTTAACGTTTGTGTTGAGAAATGTGCTGTAATTCTGATGTTATTTCTTTAACAATTTGTTCCTTTTCCCTATAGCTTTTAAGAATTTGTTCTTGTGTTGGATTTCCGGTATTTTGACTATGATGTGTCTTAGGGTGATTCTTTTCTGGTCATGCCCTTTTGGGGTTCTATATTCCTCAATTATCTGTATGTTAAATTGTTTTTCTATGTTTGGAAAATTTTCTGCCAGTACTTTGTAAACAGGTTTTTTATACTCTTTGTGCTATCTTCTGATTTTTCACTTATTCTAATTAATCTTAGATTAGCCTTCTTTGTATCATCTAGCACCTGTTTGATCCATTTTTCATGTTATCTTATTGTAGGATTTGTTGTTGTTTTTTTTTGTTTTGTTTTTTGCTACAGGTCTCATTGCTATATAACCCAGGCTAGCTTGAACTTGTGGCAATCCCTCTGCCTCAGCTCTCCCAGTGCTTGAATTATGGGCATGTGCTACCACATTTGGCTATTTTGTGTTGTTTTGAAGAAGCTGTCTCTCATTAATTGATCATCAACCATAGCCCTGTCTTCTAAATCTTACACTATGCCCTCACATTGTTCACTTTTGCTGCCCATATTTTTAATACATTTGTTATGGATTAGTTTAGATGTTCCCAAAAAGTCTCCTGTGGTCTTAGGTGGGGCTTTTTCAGAGGTGACTTAATCTAAAGTATGTGATTGATTCATACTGCAATGTTAGGCCCATGGGCACTAGGATTAAAGGCATGAGCGCTACGTGTGCTAAGTAGTCTGAATAAGATCAAGGGAGCAGAAAGATGCTGTTAAAGTCTCATGTTGCTTTTCCTACCTTGTGGCCACCATGAACTGTTGTTCTCTGAGATTCCCCTCTGCCACCATCTGCCAATTATGGACTGAAACGTCTACAAACAGTGAGCTAAATAATCCTTTCCTCCCTTTAACTTTGAGTGTTGGGTACTTTGTCTCAGCAATGAGAGAAAAGGAACTAACACAGAATTTGGTACTGGAGAAGTGGAGTCATTGCTGTGACATTACCTGGCCATGTGGCTCCAGAGCCTTTGGAACTGGCTTGTAGGAAAGGGGAAAGTTTGGAAAAGTTCAGAGATGTTGGCTGAAAATGTAGAGCTGGAAGGCCTTAGACTGTACTGTATGGGAGATTCTGGTCAGAGTGCAGAAGACCAGAAAGCTGATAAAGACCAGGCTCAGGTTTCTGTTGGGAAAAAGAGCTTCACTGGCTGTTGGACTCCAAACAGTGTGTGTTATGCCTTGGCAGAACGTTTGTCTGCATTTTGCTCATGTCCAGAAACTTTATCTGAGACTAAGGGTGGTGGACTAATTAATCTGGCAGAAGAAATTTTAAGGCAGTCTAATGTTGAGGCAGTGGCATGGCTGCTTTTGGGGCCTTTTACCCAGATGTTGAGAATCAAGAGCAAAGAGCCCAGTAGAATGATTTAAAACATTTTGAATTTTATCAGAAAGGAAGCTCCAGTAATGTTACTGCCTATAAAGATGCAAAAAAGAAGATCTTGATTGCTGAGAAGAAATAGAATAGAAAAGATGCCCGAGGGCATCAAAAGAAGCAACAGGGCTGCACCTGTTTCTCAAAATTGCAAAAGTGAAAGACTTTGCTTTGAATAGAAAGCCCCAGAGCACCATGTTCCAGAATGGTGGCAGCCTAGAATTGTTCCCTGGAATTTGGTTCATAAGGACTCAATCCCTACAGCCAAGAAAGAGGGAAGACTGGCTACTGCTCCAGCTGGCAGCAGATCTTGGCATCATCCATGTGGCACTGGTTTTAGGCACATGCAGAGTAGAATTATAGAGTCAGGAAAGCTTCCACCCAGATTTCAGAAGGCCTGGAAGGTCAGGCAGTGTGCCTTTGAGAGGGCAGTGTGTGAAGCTGTGAGTGTGAAGCCAAAGGTACATTGGAGACACCAGAAGTTTGGAGAAACCAGAAGCATGGATTGTCTGAGGAAAGCTGCAAGGAGGGAACAGAACTGGCCCAAGAGAAAAGCTCTGGGAGTTACAACCATCTGCAGAGCCAAAGGGGCAAAGCCCTTTGGTGTTCACAACTTGCCACATATTTCCAGGGATATTGGAAATAGAACTGTGTGATTTAGTGTTTGCCCTGCTGGATTTTGGACTTGCTTTGTTCCCATTCCTTTGTATCTCCCTGTCTGTAACTTTTGGAATAGAATTGTCTGTCTTGTGCCATTGAATGTTGGAAGTGTTTAACTTTTCATTTGTACAGGGGCTTGCAGCTAAGAGTTTGCCTTAAATCTCAGAGGAGACTTTGGACTTGGACTTTTCAGCAATGCTGAAACTGTTAGGACTTTGGCAACTCTCACAGATGGACTAGATGCCTTTTGTGTAAAGGGATATTCATGAGTCTTTGGGGGAGGCAAGGGTGGAATGTTATGGCTTATGTTTAGAAGTCCCAGAAAAGCCTCCTGTGGTCTTAGGTGGGGCTTTTTCAGGGGTGACTTAATCTAGACTATGTGAATGATGCATGGTGCAGTATTAGGACCAATGGCACAAGGATTAAGAGTGTGAATGTTACTCTCCCTAAGTAGTCTGAATACGATAAAGGGGGCAGAAAAATTCTGTTAAAGTCTCTTCTTGCTTTTGCTACCTTGTGGCCACCGTGAACTGTTGTTCTCCTCTGAGATGCTCCTCTGCCACCTGCCTTGGAGCTAGCTGATTATGGACTGAAACCTCTACAAACTTCAGCCAATTAAACCTTTCTTCCTTTAACTTTCAGTGTCAGGTATTTTGTCTCAGCAACAAGAAAAGTAACCAAGACACCATTGAATATCTTTATAGAACTTTTACAGACTCAGTTGTTTTCTGTACTGGACATTCATGACTTGCATCTTTTTCTTCAGCTCCTCTAGGTTTCTATTAGTGTCTTCTCTAGACTCACTAATCCTTTGTTTTATAGGATTATCTCTTTAATTATATCTGCTTTGAATTTCCAAGTGACTTATTGATCTGTTTTGTTACCTCTACTATTATTGTTTTAGATATTTCCACAGTGTGGGTTTGATTTTCTTCCCCTTTGATCCATCCTGGATTGCCTTTGGGGAAATGGGAGGTTTGGTGGCGTTTGTTCATTTTTTTGTGCTGAGGTTTTGCAGATTGATTGTAGTGAGTTCTTTATTGCTAGTGTGGAGACTTCTTTAATTAATTCTTTTCAGAGTCATCTTTTGGGTGTAGCTCGCTATTGGCCTTTGTCTCTGTCCTAGAATCCCACTAGCTTCATTTATTGGGAGGGAGGAGAGATCATAGCCTATTTGGCCCAGTACCACTTCTTCAGGAATGGGTTGCATTATTGTATATGACCCTCAGACAATCCAGGAAATGGGATATAGAAAAGAACAATTGATTGCAACAACCGTGTCACCTTGGCTAAAGTAGTAAAATCAGCAACAACAGCAATGTCAAATACAAACTGGATATCAAGAAACCCTAAGAACTAATAATGTACCACCCTTAACCATAGAAAATAAATCCCTACTTACAGTATAAACTCTAAGACAAACTAGATATTGATCAACAGTAAACGTCTACTCAACAGAACAACTTTATCTCCATTAACAATAGAACACTGCTCAAATGTAGTAAGGTGTAGTTAACTACCAGCAGATTCATAAAGTTTACTGGTTATACTAGTAAGGATAGAAGTTGTGGGCAATAGGAACATGAAAAAACTAGAATTCAAAAAATTAAGCAATGGAAGATAGGAAAGAAATAAAATTGAAATAAAGGATACTATTAAGACACAAAAGGAAATCAGTAGCACTAGAAAAAAATAACAGTTAAAATCCACAAGAAAAAAGATAATTAATAATAAATATAGATTAAAATAGAGGGAAAAAAGGAAAAATAATAAGGGAACAAATTAAAAGAGAATAAGAAAAGAAAAATGATAGAGAAAAAAGGAGAACCTAATCAAACAAAGTAATGATAAAAAGGGGGAGGGGAGAAAAATGGAAGATAAAACTCCAAATGGCACACACACACACACGCACACACACACACACACACACACACACACCAGCAAAGGAAAGAAAAATTAGTAAAAAGAAAAGAAAAAAAATTCTTATGTATTTCCAGATAAGTGGTTTTCTTCCAAAACATGCAATCTTTGGAATCCAGTAAGCCACATTCTTCTCTGGCTTTCTTTATAGCCTGTGGGTTTGTGTAGTGACCCTTCTATTCCAGAGATGCTCCATCTATAAACCCTACTCCAAGCTGAGACATATCCCTGCTCGTGTTGCTACATGGGGAAGCAGTCAGACCACTGGCCTCCTCTGAATGCAGGCAGTGGGGCAAGCAGCTTAAGAAGACTTCTGGATTCAATGCCATCACCTTCAGATCCAAACAGCTCTAAAAGCCAGCTCTCACAACTGTGCTCCCACCTCAAAATACAGCATTTCCTTTCCTGGCCTGAGCTTGAACTTCTCAGGGGATCTCAGTGGACCTCACCATCTCACCAGTCTGTCTCTCATGGCTGTATCTCACCCAATCACTGTGGTAGGGTAACACTTCAGTCTTTTGAAGTATTGCTGGTTCATCTGGCATTTCTCCCTGAAACAACCAATCCTTCCGGGCTTACCTCTTCTCATGGTATTGGCTTCTTCCTCCATCAGGTTGGTTGTTTGGCACTCACCTGTGTGGCTCTGTGCATTTTAGGACTATTTGCAACAATGAAGTATCTCCAATATAAAGTGGAATCCAATCAGGATCTTCTATTCTGGATTTTGTCTTCATCCAAGATCAAGCCTGTTGGTTGATTGGCACTTCTGCAGCCCCAAACAGAAAGGAAACAAAATTCAGAGTTGGCTCAGAGTTGGTATTGGCTGTGGCCAGGGCACAGAATCCATGGGTATAGAGTTGGTTGGGGACCAACACATGGGTCGGTCCATTCCACTGGGTTGTAGGTCTGTCCATTTAATTACATGTCTGCTTAATAAGAATAAATGTCTGTCTTCATAGCCACACACATGTGTAGGCAGGATAAAGTACTATTGTTTGTAATCACTGTGTTTTATTCATCAAGTCTCACAAGCACATGTAACATCTGATACAAATGTGTTCTGGATTTACTATATGTGGTGGGCATAGGAGGTGGAGTTACCACTGCACTGCAGCCTCCTCTACATAGTGTTTTATTGCCACCTACAGGCCACATTCAACTACTGCATAATCAAATCATGAAAAATATTGCTGAAAGTCACATAATATTAAAAGCTTATGATCTCATGGGACCACAATACTAACTGTCCAAGGCTGCATGCAGCTGTGGACCATGAGTTGAACATACCTGGTTTGGAGGGTCCCAAATTGAAGTATCTTCTTGGGAATTGTTCCATAGTGTTCCATGGGGTGCAAGGGAATTGCAAAGAGGAAATTAAAATTTGAGCTCCATCCCTTTCTTCCATCCTTATCTCCATTACCTGCTCTCTCTTAAGAAGCCCCTCAGCCTCAGGGCCAGTTAGTTCAGTGCCCACCTTCTGAAACCATGGCCCTGCTGGAAGCTTCCCAACTGTAGTTTGAGGAATGCAGGAAAGATAAGACTGGGAGCAATGTCTCCACCTGAGGAGTGCATTAAGCAGTACTTTGGATAGATGGGGATCCCACGGTGGGGGAACCAATGCTGGAATCAGAGGAAGCGTTTCTTCTAAAGACTTGTCCTTTAAATGCTTTCTCCTCTCTCAAATTTTAATTTTATTTTAAAGACATTAATATACAAACATCTAAAATTACTACCTTTTTCACCCACCCACTCTTAGACTTGCTTCCTTAATCTAAATACTCTGCCAAGGCACTTTCATCCTAGGCTCTATTGTCAGGTGCTGGACTCTCAACAAGATATGTTCCCTGCTTTCCAGGAACAGAGAAGAAAATAGACTTCCATAAAGTATTGAGAGCTTTGTCAGGTGTAAGTAGGTGTACACTCAAAGAAGGTGAGATGGGAATGACTGCTTAACAGGTATGGAGTTTTCTTCTCAGTTGGTGAAAATATTTTGGGACTAGATAGTTTAGATCCTCGATCCCATTGTTGAAGAGTCAAAGAGAGAGCATTTCATAAGAGAGATAGCTTCTGAGGACATGGAGAAACTCAACAGGTAAAGAAGAAAAAGACGTTCAGATAGAGGGAATAATCTCTATGCAAAGGCCTGCAGGTCAGGGAGAACTGGAAGTTTTGAGACAACAAGTTAATTCACATGGCCACAGAATGGAAAGTGTGTGATCTGATGAGGGAAGGGAGAGGGGTATGAGAACTGAGGTTAGGTGGAGGAAGCTGAGTGTGGCATCCCTGGAGTTTAGATTTACCCCAAGGAGACAGACACCTTCACAGAATTTAAGCAGGAGAATGACATCATCAGATTTATAATTTTAAAGGGTCATTTTAATATAGGCAAAGAATCAGGAATACAAAACTGGAGGAAGGAAATTCAATTTGTTGTTGCAATAGCCAGGCAAGACAAGATCATGACTTTAATAATTGAAAGAGTGTTCTGGAATAGCAGAAAGAAATGCATGGAGACAACAGAATTTGGGTAAAAAAACAAAACCTTTACTTGAAAGTGTGTGGGACCACCAGAAACTCGTCTGATCAATGTCCACGCCATCCTTTGTTTTAACATTTCCTTTTATATCTTCTTTTAGCCATTACCTCATTCCTGGTGGTCTTAGTAAAATTTGTTTCCCTTTTACAACTAGTTCCTGTTAATGGTTATAGTCACAGACATATAACAAACAGGTGGCACTTAAAGCATATACTTTGTAAACTCCCCAAACATTTCTACTTTGTTTTTCTCCAGGTTAAACGTTATCTACAGTTAGGTTACAGCTCAAAGGGTCAGTTAGCCATCATCTTAAACAACAAGAGTTATGGGAAAGGTAAATCTTAAAGGAATGCATTACTTATTCTACTTCAGCTACCTTAATAACTAACCTATAGTTTAAATTTTCTCTATCAAGAGAAATGGGCATAAAGAACATGAATTAATTCAAGAGGTACTAATGACATCTTACTCATTAGTTAAGGACTGGGGAGATGGGTGTGGGAGTTGGGTGCACAAAAGACAAGATAAATTAACTTAAAAAAAAAAAGCTACACTCTAATTATGTCTTCATGGGTAAATAAATAAGCAGGGCATATCAGAGTTCATCATGGGAGGTTGCCATGTGTTATCAATATGTTGATCCTCGACTCTAGAGTTGAGAATCACTGTCACAGAAGAAAGGTTTTTGTGCTGTTGAGCCAGTTTTCCTTTAGGGCCCTGTGCATGAAATTGTGCCAGGTTTATAATTCTAGGAAGGATCACTATTACCCCTACTTTTTAAAGAGCCTTAGATTTGATTATAATAGAATTCACTGTTTCACTTATTTTTTCATTATGATTTCTGGTAAGTTTGATTTACTTTGAAATATGTGAAAGATCAGGACTTTACATACCTGTAAAGTATGTTTCCTGCCCTGATTTCTGGATCCTTGGAAAAGGAGGCAGGAGACAAAGAATTAAATCTTTTTTGCTTATTATATATCTTACCCTTAAAGATGTTGACAGTCACAAAGAAAAGTAGATTGTTGAGGTTAAGTAGATTGTTGAGGGTCTGATAAATGAATTGAGAAAGCTATGCTATCTATCTTTGTATCAAAAACTCCACTAGGAGTTCTGCCTTTTTACATCTGTGCCCATGTAAGTAATGTGTAAAAAGGAATCCCTGTAAGAAAGACAATTAAGAAAAGATCTTGTGATCTTCCTGACGAAAAGGATAGGGGAAAACAGACAAAAACAGCACATAAGTATACTTTGAGAAACTGGAATAAGGGTGACTTGCATTATCTTGCTTGCTTCATAATTTTTCTCATTACTACCCAGAAAATTTTGCTGCCCTCTTCATTATCAAGCCTCTTTGTTGAGAAGAAAAGTGAAATTGGAAATTCTAACACTGTGATTTTCACAGTTTAAAAATTGACATAGCATATAGATTACATAGACTAACACAATGGCTGTGTTTTTAAATAGCATAGCTAATTGTATAGCATATAGATTATAACGGAGAACAACAGAGAAACAGGGTAAAAAGCACAATATCTTCATTTTTTAACTTTAAGGATTTTTATTAAAATACAGGCATATTTTAATGAGTTAATAACCAAAAAGCATAACTAAAACTAGAGGAGTTCTACATTATTGAGCCTTTCTTTTTATTTATACATTCAAAAAAGCTCAGTGTAACACATGTGCAGTATAGGGCCTGGGATGTAACTCAGTGGCACTACGCACCTGCCTGGCAACGGCAAGGTCCTGAGTTCGATTGTGATACAAAAAAACCCATATACGCAGTGTAGGGTAAATAATTATAAAGATAACGACCAAGTGTCTACAACCCAGAGGTGGGTTTAAAGTTAGGATTTTTTGGTCTAGTGCTGGGAATGAACCCAGGGCCTTGAACATGCTGGGCATGGGCTCTACAATTGAGCTTCATCTTCATCCCCCAAATTAGAGATTTTTAGACCAAGAGTCAACTGACACTTGCATGATTTTCATGGATCTGTAAATTCTCTAAAATTATATGCAAAATCAGAGACTTTATGTGTGGAGAGTGAAGGGTTGAAACAACCCTGAGCCTTTTGAGATTCTTGAGTCAGCTAAGAACATAATGACTGCTGGACAAGAAAGTAACATTCCCGGAATTGTAAAAATATAATTGACCTTTTCCCTGTAAAAATAATTAGTCACCTGGTCACGAGGGGAGGAAGGGAGGGAGGCTGTGGGTGATGAAGGAGGATATATAAAAGGCTCAATAAAGTGGGAAGGAGAAGGCCCTCGCTCTCTCTTCTCCTTTTCTTTTCTCCCGAATTTGTGTTGTTTATCTTAATCCTCACCCCTCTCCTCAGGTACTGTTCGACTAGTGACGGCTGGCTCTGTCATTTATGCATTTTTCTGAGAAAAGAGTTGAGAACTTTTCTCAGAACATAAAGAATGTTCTGAAAATTTCAAAACTGATGAGAACAAGACTAAGATAGCTCTATGACCTGGTAGCTTTACTGTTCAGACTAATATCTTATATCCTCTGAATCTTGATTTACATATATGTCAAATGAAATGACAAAAATTCACTCTTTTGTGAGGCTGTTTTAAGAAGCAGATGAATTATTTTGCATCTATGAAATAGTTTTGTAAAGTATTCTATCTAGTGTTAATCTTGTATCTGTTAGTAAATGGAAATTTTAGTTTAGGTCTTCACAATATCTAAAGAGCTGAGAAATTGCTTTTGTTGATCCAGGCTGTATTAAATATCCTAGTGTAGCATAATAACAATTCATCTGGCAACACCCCCGTTCCAGGCTATTCTTGCCATGTTGCTCCTGAAGTACTGAGCAATTTCTGAAGAAAATTGCTTAAGTGGGAAGATTGCTTTAACTTTAACTTCATGATGCCAATCCTCAGATGAGCATTAATCACTTTCCAGTAGCTTCTAAAAATTACTGGAATTTTCTAGGAAGCCCAGTCTAGCCTCCTACTAGACTATTTCCTATTTTCTTCTCTCCAAGGCTTTTCAAGTTTCCCCTTCTGGCCATGAAGGTATGACAAGGACTGGACTTAAATTCCTGTCACAAACAACTACAAAACTGGACAAAATATAGAAAGCAATTGTTTTCAGATATTGGAATACAGATAGCATAGTGCTATGATAACTGAGTAAGAAGAAAGACATAAGTTAATAGCATGACTGCCCCCAAATTTCTGCCTATAAGTGATGTCCAGATCCTGGGCAAAGGAAAGTAAATTCAGTGTCTGGGGACCTGGACAAGTTGAGAAGATAGTAGATCGGAGTTCACAGATGCTGGAATGGCTGGCATTTTCAGATAGTTTTGGAAAAGATGAAGTTGTGCAAATAATACAAGGAAAACAAACAGAACAGACCACATAAACATGAGTGTTTGTTAAGTACTTAGCTATGTATGCCTGCATTGAAAATTCACACTGTTATGTATAGACTAGGGAGTTCTCAGCTAAATGATTCCCAGAGCTCAGAGAAGATGGGAAGGTATTCAAGCTCTGAGCAGCCAGAATGGTGTTATGGTCTAGATTTAAAATGTCCCCTAAAAGTCTTGTCTTTAGAAGTGGGGCTTTTGGATGGTGTTGGTTCATGGGAGTGCGATACTTATCAGTGGGTTGATGACTTCAAAGCTGAATGTGATATTAGGAGACGCGGCCTGGTTAAGGGTTGTGGGTCATTGTGGGTGTGACCTGGAAAGGTATATATTTTTTTCTGGTCCTACCCTTTTGCTTCCTGACTGCCACAAGCTGAGCAGCTTTCCACCATGCTGTTTCTGCCCTGGAGCCAGCACATGCACTGAACTCTCTGAAACTGTGAGCAGAAATAAACTCCTCCTTTAAGTTGTGGGTGTTGGATATTTTGTCCCAGCAAGAGGAAAGTATCTAATACAAGTAAAAGTCCTCAAGGAAAACCAAGTAATTCATTAAAGATTGCTGAGCTTTTATTACTTAGTGGTAGGGAAAAGTTTCCCCTGGAATGAAGACTACTGTAGACTTGTCCTAGTAAATATATTTCTTAGAGAATCAAGCTGACCCACAAATAACTGGGAAGGGAGGGAAAAAAAGCTCAGCACTTCTTAGAGGTAAACCACATAGTTCAGATACCAATGAGGTTAACACTCACAATGTCAAGCATCCACTAAAAAATGATTAAACATGTTAAAAAGCTCACCTAATCTTTTCTTAAAACTTTAGGAAAAAGAAAAATAGACACCTCCCTGTAAAAGTTTGATAGTCTTCGGCATCTTAAATTTACTTAGTCATAAGGAATTAAATCTTCAACTTTCTTGAAGGTTTACCTTTTCCTTTGAATAAAAACATTCAATAACACAGAGCTCATTTTCCCCTTCACAATTGGTGACCCCTATTTATTTTATTTCAGGTTAAATCCACCATTGTATGTAGATCTCTAACTTTGTGTTCTGAAACAATACTTAATGTGGATTGTCTTCTGAAGAAACTGAGAGGGATTCTCATGCTCCTTTTTCTCAAGGTAGATATACTCAGTTCCTTTTCTTTTTTTCCCTGGCAGGATTATTCTTGCCATTATTTGGATGTACTCTGTTTTCTTCATGTTTCTTTTTAAATGTCATTGCTGCCATGTTAAAATAAGAAAAAGTTCTACAAAGACTAGAAGCCTATAAATCATTGGAATATAAAATTTGTTTTCATAGTGATGTTGTCAGTAACAACAGTGATAAATGTAAATAGCATTTAAAATTAATTGATCCTCTTATCTACCCTAGACATTGTAGTATGTGTTTCCTGAGGATTATCACATTGTCAGAAAAATTCTATGAAGTAGATGTTGTTACACAAGTGTCACAGAGAAAATATAAATAAGCAATATGAAAACAGTAACTACCTACTGATCATATAAATGCAGATATATCCATATCCTTACTATTTTCATGTAAATATAAGGATGTATCAGTATAAAAATCATATTTTAATACTTATTCATTTCATTTAAAAAATATGTATATAAAATAAGTGTTTATTTGAGTGCTTATAGCATACTAGTTTCTAGTCTAAGCATTTTATTTTATTTTTAATCATATTAATACAATTAGTTATAGAGAATAATTGGTTTCATTCTGGTATATTTATAGATCCATACAATATACTTTGAGTATTTTAATTTCTCCATTACCCCTTTCTTCTTTCATCATCCCTCCCCCGACCCTCTTCCTCTTCTCTAATAGTCTCCCTTCTACTTTCTTCTCTCTTTCTCTGTCTGCTCTGTCTGTCTCTGTTTCTCTCTCTTTCTAAGGTTCCATATATGAGAGAAAATGTTATATTTGACTTTCTAGGTCTAGTTTATTTTGCTTAACATCATGATCACTGTGAGACCAAAGCGACTCCATTTTGCTAAAATCCACTATTCCCCTAGTCTCTATTGCCTTCACAAATTAATGGTTAAAATGTGCTTGCTCTGGGACAAAAGACACAATCTGTAAAGAAGCAAAGTTCCAAAGTTAATTACTCAACCATCTGTTTGCCCAGGAAATGAACGTTCCGGGTCCACTATCTATAGAACAATCTTGTCAATGTGCTGACCATCAGTACGTGACAGTCGACCACTAACCTTTGTCCCTCTTTTCCCTCGTAAAACCTACATGTAACCACCCCTCAACCCCCTATGGGCCTAGCCAATCAGAAATATACACTTCATGCTTGCTAAATGCCAACCAATCATGTAACTGCTAAGTGAAAAATCTCCAAACCTTGCTGTAACCACAATAAAAACCCCGCTAATTTGAAATTCGGGGCTCTCAATTCTGATCCGCTGCGTCGGTGACAGTTGGGAGCCCCTGCTCGAGCTTGAATAAACGGCCCTTGTGTGCTTACATCGGAATCGGCTTCCTGGTGGTCTTTGGGACTTCTCAATCTGGGCACAACAATCACCAGTTCTATTTTCTACAAGTGACATTATTTCATTCTTCTCTATGCCTGAATAATATCCCATTCTCAAAAACAGATGGGCCATCAAGAAAAAAATCAACAGCAAAACATCAGAGTTAGGTTACACTAATAAATCAGATGAATTTAACAGATATCTACGGAGTGTTCCATCCAACATTAGAGAAATATACATTCTTTTTGCAGCTTATGGAACTTTCTCCGAAACAGACCATATGTTAGGCTATGAAGCAAACCTTAGCAAATATAAAAATACCAAAATAATCTCATACATGCTATCAGGTTACAATAGAATGATACCAGAAATCAACAAGAGAAACCATAGAAACTATGCAAATACATGGATAACAAAAAATACACTTTGAATCATCAATGGGTGATTGAAGAAATTGGGGAGAAATTAAAAACTTCCTAGAATCAAATGCTAATGGAAACACAACATACCAGAATCTGTAGAATACAGTGCAGGTGGTCCAGAGAGGAAAGTTTAGAGCTCTAAGTACCTGCATTAAAAAATTTGAGTGATCTCAAGTAACCTAGTGATGCACATTAAGGTCTTAGAAAAACAAGAACAAATCACATCTAAGCCAAGGAAAGGAAAAATGTAATAAAAAGTAGAGCTAACATTAATGAATTGGAGAGTGAAAGAGTATGAGGGATCAATGAAACAAAGAGTTGGTTCATTGCAAAGATAAGTAAGATCGATAAACCTCTAGCCAAACTAGCCAAAAAAAGAGACCCAAATAAGTAAAATTAGAGATTATTTTAATGCCTGTTTAACATTTCATTTTATCAACATTCCTTAAATATCAAGTATTTAATTTCCAATGTTGTGCCATTTATAAACCTTGCTATTCTAAACATTTATTTTAACACAAGCTTCATCCATATTCCAAGAAATTTTTCTAGAAAAGGGAAATAAGTAAAATCGTTTTGTACTGTACAACGACTTATTATATTCTTGAATTTTTGTGGTGATTCATTTCCTAGAAATCTAGAAATACCCTTAGCAAAGTATAGTATGCATATTTGCTTATAATTTGAGAATACTGATAAAATTATTGTTTAAAACGTTGATGCTCTGCTTGTCTTCAATACTGTTTCACACTTTTAGCCTGAGCACTCTTTGTGGGGTTTTTTGGTTTTTTGTTTTTTGGTACTGGGAGTGAACTCAGGACCTTGCACTTGAGAGGCAGGCGGCGCACCACTGAGCTAAATCCCCGGCTCACAACGTCATTCTTAACGAACAAAAATCACATCCTAACTCCAGACGCGAATGTGTGCTTATGATATGCTTCTTTAGTGGGTCGTTTTCTCTTCCAGCATCTTGGAATGACCTGTTACTGACCTTCTTTAAATAACAGGACATTAAATAAAGCTGAATTAATTTTTACTTTTTAAAACTAGATACTTTTATAAGAACTCCATTATACTTCAATTTTTTCCTGTTCTCATGAGTTCTTCCTCCCACTCTCCTGCTCCCCTTTTAAACCATTCTATAAGTTCCCACCTTAGCAAGTAAACATCCTTGTTTAAGGAATTGCGTGTTTGACAACCTTGACCACTGAGGTGTAATGATCTTGCCCCGGATTTGGGTACTTTTGTTTGTTCTTTCTCTAATTCTTTCCGCCCACTCTGGGAAGAAACTTTATTGCAGTCTGTTCTCCCCCAGCCCCGCCCACATCCGGACCCTCCCCCTCCTGCCTCAGCGTCCCATCTCCATGGTAACCCCCGCCCTGGAGGACTCCTGAGCCGGATCTGGTAGCCACAGCTTCTGGTTTCTATTCTGGCCATGGTTGGCCTCGTCGGGTTTCTGTGCCCTTGAACTGCAAGTGCACTCCGAGAGGAGAAGAGCGCGGTGCTGTGGGGAGTGCCGCTGGAGTATCCGGCCGACCTTGAGCCTAAACAGCTGTCACTTTCGCCCAGGTCCGCAGGTCAGACCTCCAACCCCCACCGCCCTGGCCCCTGAGCCTTCGGGTTCTTAGGATCGTGGGTGTGGGCAGCCAACAGTCCTTGGGTTCCAAGCTACTGTTTCTGGTATTGGGTTGTTTCAGTGGTGGGGACTGAACCCAGGACCTTCGTACTGAACTACATCCTTTTTATTATTTAAAAATTTGAAACAGCGTCTCGCCAAATTGCCCAGATTGCGTTGGAATATGTGATCCTCTTACCCCAGCCTTCCAGAGTGCGGGGATTACCGGCCCCAACTACTGTACGGTTTGCTTTAGGCCGCACATCTTTCCAACCATTGCATATATAGACCCATTAAGCCCTCACCAACCCCGAAAGAAGTAACAATGGTGTCCGTCTTTTTCAGTTGAAGAAACTGCCTCCTAATGAACAAGTGCCCCACTTCTCATAGATAAAGACAGTGGTCAGGTCATAGTGGAATTCAGCCAAACCAGTCTGGACTACACCAAAAGCTGCTTTACCCATTCCCCAGGACGCTGCTGATGTTAGCAGTACCTACCTAGTATTGCCTTTGTTATACTCCACATGCGGAGTTCCCTTGTGCTACGTAAGCAGTAGGAAAATCAGGAAGCTTGATCAAAACCTGCCACACTTCCTTGATTTATAATAAATGAAGTTAAGGGCCGAGGATTTATCTCAGTGGTTTCTCCGCCTGCTGCGCAAGCACAAGGACCGGAGTTCAATCCCCGGTACCAAAAAAAAAAAAAAAAATGAAGTTAATAACCAGGAGTTATTTTTTTCCATGACGTGTAACTCTCATAATATGTTTTGAATTTTTTTGTCTTTATGCTTTAGAGTCCATATTCCAACTTGGATGTGCAGAAAAGAGAATTTAGATTATCTGAGCAAAAATTTTCCTGTCTGAAATTCTCTTACAGTTATGAAAGGTCATTTAGTAGATGTGCTGGAATAAAAATTTTATCTTTCAAGCCGCACAGTATTGGGTTGGGCTTCTCATCCCCCCCACCCCCATACTGCTTATCCTTTTTAAATTTAAGAACACCATGATATAATTTTTTCTTTTGGTACCGGGGATCAAACTCAGGACCTTGCCTTGGCAAGGCAGACACAGTGCTGCTGAGCTAAATTCCCGGCCACCATGATATAAATTTACTTTTGATGGCTACCATCGTTTAAGTAAAAAGGAAATGGTTCAATCATTTGAAGTCCCAGTTGCTCTTGCTGCCTTCAATAATGTCTTTCATTTTTAAAAACTTAATGAAAATACAGGAGGGGTCTAAATACTAATAGTAAAGTAATAATAAGTTAGTAAATAATATGACTCTCTACAGATATAATAATAGTGGAAAAATCTAAAGAAAAAATATATTGATGCAATTATAAAAACTAATAAATTTTATTTAGCCAGAATGCCTCCCACTCAAGCAGAAAGTGTCATAAAGAATATCATACGAGAAATAGGACAAGAATGTGCATCCCATGGGGAGATTGTTTCTGAAACTCTGGTTGCTTTTATGGTAAGAATGACTATTTGTGCAAATTATTTCTTTATTAGAAATGTTTAAAATTCTGTCAACCATCCCTAGATGTGTTTCAGCTGAAAACATTGAGATAATGGGACAAGTTAGTGAAAAGTGTCTTTCAAAAGTCTGTACAGCATTTCAGCTGTAGATTTATGATGACTGATTTAGAAGCTCTTGATGAGTTTTAGCAGCATCAGTAATGCTGTGCTGTGAGGAATTTCTTTATCGTGTATTTTTGTTCATTGTTAAAATTACTCATCGCTGTGGTTTCTCTTTTCTTGCTTTGGTTAACAATACATAATGAAAAATGATAAAATACATCATAGTTTTCCAATGTAAAATCCCACTATTGCTTTCAACCCTTTTCCCCCATATAATTTTTCTAGTACCATATTCAAGTTTAGTGTTTATTTCTTCCTTTCTTCAACCTCTAATGAAGGGTTGGGTGATCAGAAAAATAGTTGAAAATTCAATTTATGACTAATCAAGAGATAACTGTTTAAAAATGGGAGGATATTAACCTAAATTTATAATAATATGAAAAATTACTTAATGGATTCTTTTCCTACTCTCAGGTGAAAGCTGTTGTTCTGGATCCAAGTAATGGCTTTAACATAGATAGAACCCTCGTGAAAACTGATGTGCAGAAACTTGTTAAGGTGATTGTCTAAAGATCCTAAAGTTTGGAATTATTTATTTTCCATTTAAAATGCAATATTTTGTGTTATTCATTACTGGCTTCAATGACATGAAAAAGAAACCAAGTAGTGGTACAAACAAATAAGAGCTTTCTTTTTTCTCTTAAAGTCTGGAGATACATAGGCTGTTCTTTCTGACTTCCTGGGATACCTCCCCTTTCATATGGCTTGCATCCTGTGGTCACAAGATAGCTCATATCTGTAGGCAGAAAGAACAGGGAAGGCAAAGGGAAAAATTTATGTGACGATTAGATTTGTCACTTAATATCCAGAAAATAATAGTTTTCTCAGAATCCCTCAAATCTGCGTACATTTATTGGCCAGAATGGAATTGTAAGTGACTCTGGGACATTTCCGACCCCCCCACCCTTCTTTCTTAGGTAAGTCTTTGCCCTAGTCCAAATTAGGATTCTGTTAGTAAGAAAGGAGGGCCATGGATACCAGGAAAGTAGCAGTATTTCCCCAAGTATTTTTGTGATACCTTTTTATTAATCTGTGGCATTGAGAACATTATAAACTGGTTTGTCATAGGCCGAAGCTGTTAAGTTAAATGATTCTAAAATAAGATTCATATAATTGATTTAATTTATGTTCTTCAATTCTAAAGGAAAAATTAAAATCAGAGCATAATAATCTTATAAGACAAGTAGATATGCCTGAAAATCAGTTTTAAAAACTAAAGAAGAACTTTAGATATATGTTGTTCATATCTTAAATTTGGCTCATTGAATCTAATAATCAATGTTATTTTTTTCTTCTGGATTTAATGGATTCCTTTCTTCATGTAAAGGGCTTGAACCAAGCTTTTCTAAACTTACATGTGGACATTCTTTGGCCTCATGAAAATGTCAGGGAAAAATTTCATCCCTTCCATCTTCTCTCACAACCAGCACCTCACCTACTGAAGAGTGGAGTTGTCTGTAGATGCTTCAGAGGTCAAGGAGGTATTTGGAAGCCTGGAGCCAGGGCATATGTTGTTAAGTCTGCAGTAGTGACTCCATGGTATCACAGGTCAGCCTAGAGCTAGGATGTTCTGACCTGATTTTAAATGTGGTATAAATCCTGTTCTTAACCATGAGTTAGGGACATGACTGTGATGGTCAAGCAGAAATTTTATTGGCAAGCCATGGAGGAGACTCAGGAGGTACAAAAAGTAAGTTTTTCTCCTTTTCACAGCTCCAAAACAGTTATTTTTGTCTCTCCAACTCAACTAAGCTAGAAAGAATCAAGCTCTTCTTGCGGTAATGGGCTTCAGCCCAGGGCCTTTGCATTGAGCTACATCCCCAACCCCCACAATTTTTTTTTTTTTGAGACGGGGTCTTGCTAAGTCACTAAGCTTGTGATCTTCCTGGCTCAGCCTCTCAGAGTGCTAGGGCTACAAGTGTGTGCCACCACACCTAGTGTCAACATATTTTTAATGTGACAGGTACAGAAACTCTCAGTGTATAATTCAAGTTACCAGAAATGTTTCCTTTTTTTTCAATTAAAAGT
This sequence comes from Heterocephalus glaber, assembly GCF_000247695.1. The sequence goes on along the minus strand of NW_004624799.1, from coordinate 6,919,731 downwards.
CATGTGGATGAGCTAATCTTTTTATTTGTAAAGTCTGCTTTTCGAACAATACCTATTTCTGTACTGGAAGGGACCCAGGTTCACAGATTTCCTTAAAGACAGAATGTTCTCAGTCTTGCATTCTACTGAACTAAGCCCCCATGTCTTTAGTTCTTATTTTGAGGTAGGATCTCCTAAGCTGGCTTCAAAATTGCTATCCTCCTGCCTCTGCCTCATGAAAATATCAGGGAAAAATTTCATCCCTTCCATTTTCCCTCATGAGTAGCTGGGATCACAGGCACGCACTATGCCAGAAGAAGAAATTTGGAACACAGGGTAGAGCCAGAGAAATTTCATGAGGAGAGGGCAGTACTTGCAGCAACGTTTTTTTTATAAAATGCGTGTGACCTCCAGCATCAGTACAGTGTTGACCCAGGCTCGGATAAATAGCAGTGAGTATCTAGAGGAGTTCTAGACTGATGTATGAGCTTCATGGAACATTTACTCACATTTAGAGTGCTCAGACTAAAATATCAGGCTTCTTGCCCTCGACTAGCTATTAGCCACCTGGGTTTTCTCAAGGAAAATAACTTATTACTTAGTACGTGCTGCTGGTTGAGTAAACTATAAAGCCTGAAGTCCTCAAAGGGAAAAATAATAATAAAAGGGCCGGTTGGTGGATAAATATCAGGAACCATTGCTTTGATGTTTCTATTTATTTTTTAGAATAACTTGGAAAATACTTGAGTGTTTCAGGAAATGTAATAGAATCTTTTGTTGGCTATTCTTTTCTAGCTTTGTGTGACTCGGCTACTGGATAGTAAAAATCCATCCCTGGACACAATTAAGATGCAAGTCTATTTTGATATGAATTACACAAGTCGAGGTAATGTATACCAACCCATTTGATTCTTTCAAAGAGGGTTTTATGTTGTATTTCAGGTAAGAAAGGTATTTGACAGTGACTTTATTTGTTTAATGAAATTAACTTTTTGTCAATCTTTTGAATGTTTTCCAACTTCAATGTGTCAGGCAGTTTTCTGTTACTACAGCAAATACCTGAGATAGTAAGTAAAGAACAGATTTATTTTGGCTCACAGTTTTAGAGGCTCACTCCATGATCAGTTGGCTCTGTTGTTTTGGGCCTGAGGTGGTACATCGTGGTGAGAGTGTGTGGCAGAGCAAAGCCATTTACCTCTTGGCTGGGAAGTTAAGAAGGAGAGACCTGTGTCCTGCCAGCCCCTTGGAGGGGTTGCCCTCAGGGGCCCAAGGATCTTCTTCTATGCCCTCCCTCTTCTGGGCTCACCACCTCCCAGTGATGCCTAAGACTGGGAATAAAATCTTAACACATCCCTGCCTCCATCCCAGGCTCCTAGGGCAGAGAAGCTCAGCCGGTCCCAGCACCCCGAAGGAAGCTCCCCCACTGCCATCTCAAGATCCTAGGGCAGAGAAGATGAGCCACGTGGGCACCAGAAGCACACCCTCCTGTGGAAATGAGAAGACATGTAAACAAGTCTCAAAAACAGACTGATAGATCACCTACAGCAACCCCAAAGGGAAACGAGATGGAACAATCTGATACTCAACCACCTGGACTCTCTGAACTGGCAACAAAAGAGGATCTGGGAAAA
>NW_004624799.1:6889107-6900078 GCF_000247695.1 Heterocephalus glaber | reverse complement strand
TGGAAATCTGTTTGTATCTGTTTTATGGATTCCATTTGTTTCCTATGTTGGGATTCCATCCTGTTTCTCAGATCCTCTTTTTTTTTAATCTGTGTCCTCTCTAGATTTATTAATCATGTCTTGCACCATGAGCACAATCTTTGCTGTTATCTGAGTAATTATTTCTGATTTCGTTTTTCCCAGATCCTCTTTTGTTGCCAGTTCCGAGAGTCCAGGTGGTTGAGAATCAGATTGTTCCATCTTGTTTCCCTTTGAGGTTGCTGTAGGTGATCTGGAAGTCTGTTTTTGAGGCTTGTTTACCTGTCTTCTCATTTCCACGGGTGTGGGGAGGGTGGGTGCTTCTGGCGCCCGTGTGGCTCAGCTTCTCTGCCCTAGGAGCTTGGGATAGTGCTGAGGGAGGTTCCTTCTGGGTGCTGGGACCGGGTCAGCTTCTCTGCCCTAGGAGCATGGGATGGTGGTGGGGGATCTTCCTTCCGGGTGCTGGGACCTGCTCTGAGAGTTGGTTCTTTGAAAGATTAAATAAAACACACAAAACCCTTAGCAAACCTTATCAAAAGGTGGGGGAAAACTCTCCATCCATGCAACCAGGAATGAAAAGGGTGAAATCACAATGGATCCTGCAGAAATCCAGATCATAAGTATCTACTTTGAGAACCTGTACTCAAATAAGATGGAAAACTCAGAAGAAATTGACAGATTCCTAGATAATGTGAATATCCAAAGTTGAATCAAGAAGATATAAAACTTCTAACTAATCTAATATCAATTAATTAAATTGAAGAAGTAGTTAAAAAGTACCAACAAAGAAAAGGCCATGACCTGACCAATTCACTGCTGAATTCTACAAGAACTTTAGTAAAGATCTAATGCTACTACTCCTCAAATTCTTTGAGTGAAATGAAAAGGTAGCAAGACTCCCAAATTAATTCCTGGAAGCAAGCATTACCCTGACACAAAAACCAGCGAAGGATCCAGCCAAAAAAGAGAGCTACAGGCCCATCTCTTTAATGAAAATAGATGTAAAAATTCTCAATAAGATACTGGCAAACAGAATATAGCAAGTCATCAAAAAGATTATACACCATGACCAAGTAGGACTCATCCCAAGGATACAAGGATGGTCCAACATATGCAAATGAATAAATGAAATACACCACATTAACAGAACCAAGGACAAAATACACATGATCATCTCAATAGATGCAGAAAAAGCATCTGACAAAGTGCAACAGCCATTCATGATAAAACTCTACTCAAAATTGGAATAAAAGCCTTTTTCTCAATCTAATGAAAGCTGTCTATCACAAACCAACAGCCAACATCATTCTAAATGAACAGCAAAAGAAATCTTTTACTCTAAAATCAGGAACAAGACAAAGATACCCATTATCACCATTCCTATTCATTGTAGTCCTGGAAACATTAGTCAGAGCAATTAGACAAGAGCAAGAAATTAAAAAATATGAATAGGAAAAGAAGAAGTTAAATTATCATTAGATGATACTCTACATTGAAGACACCAAAAACTCCATCAAAAGACTCCTAAAATTAATGAACAAATTCAATAGCATAGCAGGATACAAAGTCAACACTCAAAAATTCTTAGCATTTCTGCACACAAATAACAAACTTATTAAGATAGAAATTACAATAGCATCAAGAAAAATGAAATACTTAGGAATTAATCTAATGAAGGAAAGGAAACACCTTTACATTGAAAAGTACAGTACTCTGAAAAAGGTGATCAAAGAGGATATCAAAAAATGGGAAGATGTCCCTTGTTCTTGGATAGGCAGAACGAATATAGTGAAAATGGCCATACTTCCACAACTGTTATACAGATTTAAAGCAATTTCAATCAAAATACCAATAACATACCTCACAGGACTAGAGAAGACAATCCTAAAATTCATATTGAACCAGAAGAGACCAGAACAGCAAAAGCAATGCATAGCAACAAGGGGAACACAGGGGACATCACAATCCCCTATTTGAAATTATACTACAATGCTACAATGAAAGAGCATGGTACTGGCAAAAAAACAGAACAAAAAACAGACCCAATGATCAAGGGAATAGAATAAGTGATGCAGAAACAACTCCAAGTACACTCAGCTACCTTATCTTTGACAAAGAGGCCAAATACCTTCACTGTTAAATAAATGGTGCTGGAAAAACTGGCTTTCCACATGCCAAAGATTGAACCTAGACCCATATCTCTCACCATAAACTAAACTAAAATTGAAATGAATCAAAGGTCTAACTTTAAAATTAGAAACACTTAATCTTCTGGAGGATAGATTAGGTAAAACTCTTGAAGACATAGGTGTAGGCAAAGACTTATGAACAAAATCCCAGTTGCACAGGAAATATTACAAACAATCAACAACTGGGGTCTCATCATATTAAAAAGGTTTTTCACAGCAAAAGAAACTACCAACAGAGTGAAGATATACTCCACAGAGTGGGAAAAAATTTTACCAAGTAGTCCTCAAAGGACTAATATCTAGTATATTTAAATAACAAGTCAGACACCCCAAACTCAAAGACCCAGTCCAAAAATGGGTATCTGAAATGAGTAGACACTTATCAGATGAAAAAGCACAGACATCAAATAAATATATATAAAAAAATGCTCAGCCTCGGTGGTCATTGGAAAAATGCAAATTGAAACAACATTTGGAGTCCATCTCACCCCAGAAAGAATGGCTATCATCAAGATGTCAACCAGGGCCAGGGATGTAGCTCAGTGGCACTGCACCTACATTGCAAGCTCAAGGTCCAGAGTTCGATCCCCAGTACCGGGGGAGGGGGGGAATTCAACCAATAACAAATGCTGGTGAAACTGGGGGGAAAAAGGAACACTTCTTCTTTATAGGTGGGAGCATAAACTGGTACAACCTGTACGGAAATCAGTATGGAGATTCCTCAAAAAACTAAAACTAGAGGTTACATTTGACCCAGCTATTTCCTTTCTGCTCATTATCCCAAAAGAATTAAAAGCATCATAGCACTATGATACATACATGCCCACATTTATAGCAGCACAATTTGTTTTTTTCTTGGAGAGAACCCAAAATATTACTTTAATTTAACATCGAGAGTGCCATTGTAACAGCACAGGGAAGAGGTAGAGGAGAGAAGATGGTCAGGGTTCCTGTTCCCTAACCAGCCTAGGTTTTAACAGCAGAGCCCCCAGTGGCCTAGAAGCATCACCCAGCCTTCAGCGGAGGGGTAGGGTGGGGCTAGCGAGCCTGTGGGAGGCCTGGCGGGCCAGGGGCGCCCCCTAGCGCAGGTCTTCAGCAGTGAACATGCCCTTGGCCCTGCGCAGGATGGAATCCTTGGCAGTGTTGTATCGGTGCTCCTTGGATGGGATCTCCAGGACAGCTGGAATGGAGTGCTGGTGGGCATAGAGGGCATGGGGAACCATCTCTGCGATGAACTGGTTGATGAGGAGGATGCCCATGTCATCCCGGTTTAGAAATTGCCGGAAAGTGTCTTCGATCTCATTGATGGTTGTATTCTTCTCTACCACCAGGAAATTAGGGTGGTGATTCTTGTTAAGCTCCCTTATGCCGCCCAGGAGAAAACCAGTGACGGTGTCTTCATCTCCAATCACTGTGATTAGCTTCCCCCTCCCCACCATCTCCGCAGCACGCAGCGCTCACTCCAACACCTGAAGTCGCCAAAGCCCTGCCCCCGAAGTGTGTCACCAAACCGACCTCAGCCCCTCCCTTCAGTCATGCACAGTTCCCGCAGCACAATTTATAATAGGTAAATCTTGTAAACAGCCCAAATACCCATCAACAGATGAATGGATAAGGAAAATGTATTAATATACAATGGAATGAGTGTTACTCTTCCATAAAGAAGGATATACTTGAGTCATTTGTAGGTAAATGGATGTACCTTGAGACTACAATTTTAAGTGAAATAAGACACACAAATTTAAATATTGCATTAACAATATGGAGGATAGATATTGGGAAGTAGGAAGAACTTGTTCAAATGGGAAGGGGAACAAATGAGGGGGAAAGGGGAAGAGAAGGAAGAGAAAAAGGATTAAATAAACAAAGAATGGAAGGAAAAATCGAAACAAAGCTTCTGTAAATAGGGAGGGGAAGCACGGTTAAAAAAAAGGAAAGGGGAATGAGAAAAAGAATTAAAATATATTGTGTGCAGGTACAAATTCCCTGAAAAATGGGAGTAGTATGGCAAATATGTACTAAAATTTTTTTTTAAAGAAAATGGTGACATATTTATGATTACCATCGTCATTGTTGGTGCCTCAGCAGAACAGCTCTGCAGCCAGTTTGGTAGGGAACAAACTGAAGAGATGCTGTTTTTCCAGACAGAATCTCATTGCATGCTCCTTGCTGCTCATGTTACTGATAAGGTTAATTTTCTTGTCTCAGCACTCCTGATGGCTGCTTTATACTGACTTTTCTTAGGGCCAGGATGAGTTTTCTTAACTTTCTGATTCTTTTCTGCAGAGGCTTTATTTCTGTTGTTTTGTTTTTTTAGCTTTTCCATCAATCTGGCTTAGTCATAGTTAAGGTTGATGATTACAGCATAGATACTTGTTTAATCAGTATGCTCTCCAGGCTGTTAAATATATCAGTTTATATTTAGTTGAGATTTCTTTCTTGAAATCTATAGGTAATATTCACATTATTTGAATATCAATTAATAAAAGAATTGAAGGATGATTTTGACTCTAAAAGATTCTCTCTTAGCAAAGCTACATGCAGGTTATATAAACATTTTAAAAATCCAGTATAGCTTGGGTAGTGAATTATGTTATTTTGTTCTAATCAGGCCTTTATCTGCTTCAGTGAACAAACTAATGTATTCTGGAAAAGGGAGGCATGATCACAATTTTGTTGACTGTCTTACATAAGAGAGCAGAATTCCATCCTCTGGGGCTATTTACAGGCAAGGAGGCTAACAAGGAGAAAAAACTGCTGATTGTTACTGTGCAGGGAAAAGTTTTGCTTGTCTCAATAGTTCTGAAAACCTGTAAGTCAAGATTTTTGTGGGCTGGGGATTTAGCTCAGTGGTTCCGCCGCCTGCCTTGCAAGCGCAAGGACCTGTGTTTGATCCTTGGTACAAAAAAAAAAAAAAAAGATTTTTGTAGACCCATGGCTCCAAACCCCCCCCTGCTTGCAAGATCTGTTTACAGATGAAGCAGAAAAGCATCCTGATTTTTCCCTGGTAATACAAGTAAAAAATAAGTAATGTGTACTTATTTCATTTTGTTTTATTTTTGTTGTACGTTTAATATGAGATCTATCATCTTAACACACTTTAAGAGTATAATACAGTATTATTCAGCATAGACACTGGTGTTCACTGTAGTGCTCAGAGCTTGTTCAGTACACATAACTGAACAGTCGTGCCCGTTGATTAGCAGCTCCCTGTTTCCCCTGTGTGTCCTTAGAAACCATCATTCTACTCTCTGCTGCCTTGAGTTGGACTATACTTGTTAAAGATTGTTCACAGAAGGAACTTATACATTTTCAGGATTTTTGTTTTTATTTTTATTAGTACCTGTTTTTGATACATGATGATTACATGCCTTGTGGGGAGTTGGTACATGTACATAACACATCTTCATTCTTTTTTTCATCCCCTTCCTCTCCTCTTTCCCCCTCCATCTCTTGATCCCCTTCCCATTTGAGAAAGATTGATCTTCCTACTTCCTGTTATCTATCTTTTATTTTGCTCTTTATTTATATTTTGGTTTCTCATATAAGAGATACCATACAATATTTAAGTTTGTGTGTCTGTTTTATTTCACTTAACATTATGGATTCAAGGTGCATCCCTTTTCCTATAAATGGCTCAAGTTTATCCTTCTTAATAGCAGAGTAGTACTCCATTCTCAGTAAATACTATTTTCTTTTTCCATTCATCTTTTGGTGGACATACAGGCTGCTTCCAAGATTTAGCTATTTTTTTTCTTTCAGTTCCTTTTTGATTCTCTTTCTCTTCCCTCCCTCCCCCTCCCGCCATCTCTTGTTCCTCTTTCCATTTGAAAAAGCTCTCCCTACTTCCTATTATCTGTCCTTTATTTTGCTCTTTATTTATAATTTAGGTTTCTCTTGTAAGTAAAAACATATAGTACTTAAACTTATGGGTCTGATATGTTTCACTTAATATTATTGTGACAAGATGCATTCATTACCTATGAATGCCTCCAGTTTATGGGAGAGTAGTACTCGATTGTGTGTAAATACCACATTTTCTTTATCCTTTCATCTGTTGAAAGATATATAAGCTGCTTCCAAGATTAAGCTATTATAAATTGTGTTGCTATAAACATGAGTATGCATGTATCACTGTAATATATCTTTAACTCTTTTGGAAAAATACCTAGAAAGAGACTAGCTTGATCAAATGGAATTTCTATTTTTAGGTTTTTTTGAGAAATTTCTGTACTGATGTTTCATAGTGGATAACCACTAGTTTACATTCCCACCAGCACAGAAGAAGGGTTCCTTTCTCTACTGACTTCCTAGTATTTGTTATTATTTGATCTCTTGATGATAGCCATTCTTTCTGAGGTAAGGTAGAATCTTGATAGTGTTTTAATTTGGCCAGAATTGCTGAGCATTTCTTCATGTATTTATTGGCCATCTGTCCTTCTGAGAAGGATCTATTCATTAAAGTTGCCCATTTTTAAATTGGGTCTTTTATTTTGGGAAGTCTAATTTCCTTGAATTCTTTATATATTCTAAATACTACTCCTCTACTGAGAAATCATTGGCAAATATTTAGATTCTCTCTTCATTTCCGTAGGTTGTCTCCACTCTGTTGGTTGTTTCTTTTGCTGTACAGAAGCTTTTTTAATTTGAAAAATTTTAAAAACAGAAACTAGAAGCCAGATGTGGTGGCACACACCTGTAATCCCAGCACTTGGGAGGCTCAGGCAGGAGGATTGCTGTGGGTTTGAGGCCAGTCTGAGCTACATAGTGAGTTCAAGGCCAAGCTGAACTACATAGCAAGATCTTGTCTCACAAAAATTTAAAAATAACAACAACAAAATAACACACCAAAGAAGCTTTTTAATTTGATATAATCCCATTTGTTGATTCTTGATACTATTTACTATGTAACCAGAATTTTGTTCAGAAAGTCTTTGCCTAGCCCTATGACATCAAAGTTTTATCTAAGTGAGCACGGTGGCATATACGTGTTATCCCTGCACTTGAGAGGCTGAGACAGGAGGATTGCTGTGAGTTCTAGCCAAGCCTAAGCTACATAGTGAGTTCAAGGTGAGCCTGGACTACACAGTGACAAAACAAACAAACCAACAACAACAAAAAAAGAGTTTTATCTATTTTTATCTTCCAAAAAGGGAGAAAAAATAGATATACTGGTATCAAATGCTTTCTCTAAACATTGACTGTGCTATGATTAAAAAAAGTTTTAAGTGATACTATCCCTAGAGGATTAACAGTACAAAGAACTCTACCTTTGTGAATAAGTTATTTCTGGTCATTTGTAAATGGAATAAGTGTTCTAGAACATGGTCAGGAAAAACCCAAAAACATTGTCTGCTTTCATACTCTGAATACACCCTGGAAACAAGTGTTATATATCAAATGCCACTTCTTTGGGGAACTTAGAAAGATATATTTCTATTTTTTGTTATGTTGCACAAATCTAAAATGTATTTAAACACTGCATTTTTATATTTTATTCCTAAAGGAAAATTAATAAGTGTGGTTCAAAAAAGTTCTGTGAGACAGATAAGAGACCTGTCTGTTAGAAGATATTGTGAAATAAGAAAAAAATGTTCAAATGGGAAGGGGAAGTAAGGAGTGGGAGGGGGAAAGGAAGGAAGGAAGAGAAAGGAAAAAGAGAAAAGAGAAGAAAAAATGGAAACAAAGCTTTTGTAAATAAGGAGGAGAAGAGGGCTTGAAGAGGGGAGGGAAAGGGGAAAAAAGAATCAAGACATATCATGTACAGGTACAAATTCCATATGATGAATGTGTTCATTATTTACATCTATAACATTTTGGAAAATTTTTATCTGCTAAAAAATTATTTATATCTAAAATGTACCAATAAAATTAATTTTTTTAAAAAGAGAGACCTATTAGGATAGACATTATTGTATGGAAGAATGAAGCAAGAGAAAAAAATGCTTAAGTAGCAATGTTGGTAAAATTAAAGCAAGTGCATGTTTTATTTATGAATAAAAGTTTTTGTTAGGTGAACTACAGCAATATTTTTATTTCTCATAAAATCATTACCTTTGGAATAATTTATAATTTATTCATTTTGTTGTTTCAAAATCATCTAGTAGTCAGGTGTGGTGGCACACACCTCTGATCCCCACTAGTACTTGGGAAGCGGAGGCACAGGATTGCAAGTTCAAGGCCAGCCTGGGCAATTTAGCAAAAGCCAAAGTACAGAAGAAATTAGGAGATGAAAAGGGGTGGAGATGTAGCCCTTGTTTAGCATGAGTGAAGCGCTGGGTTCATCGCCAGTACCTCCCCCACATGCACACACACTGCATTACCTGGTAGAGAATATAATTAAGTTACAGATACCTGAGAATTCAAATGCACTTTTTTCTCTTCAAATAAATTTTATTTTTTTACTAATAAATCCACCCCACTGCAATTTCTGCTCCCATTTTAGGCAATGTGCTATGCTGGGTAAGGGCTGAGCTCTGGGCTCTGGGCTCAAATGATTTAGGCATAGAACTATGATTCTACCCCTTGTTAGCTGATATACTTAGGCAATTTACTTCTATTCTTTGGGGTTTTTAAATTTGTGCTTATAAATATTTTATATGGTGCTTAGCACATAGTAAGAAGAAATATTTGTAATTATTTCAAATCAGCATTTAGCAACTTATTTTCTGATCATTGTGTCAGAAATATACTGCTTTTCTTCATTTCCATTTCTTTTTCGTTTGGTCTTTCTCTTTCTGTCCTTCCTCCCAACTTCCTTTCCTCCCTCTTTCCTTCATTTCTTCTCCCTCCCTCTCTTCTCCCCCCATCCCTTTTTTTCACACTGAACTACTTTCCTCAGCCTTTTTTCCTCCCTAAGAGAGTCTGTATACATTGTCCAAGCTGGCTCAAATTTGCAGTCCTCCTGCCTCAGTCTCCCAGAGTGCTATGGTTATTGGCATGCACTACCACACTGGCTTTACTTTTAATGCTGTGATTTTTAAGGTTTTTCTGTAATTTATTAAATCTTGGTATCAAAATAGTTTTCAGAAGGTCACAAAATACTTTTCAGATGAATTCTTCATTACTTTTATCATTTTTTTTTTTTTTTGGTACTGGGGATTGAACTCAGGACCTTGTGCTTGCAAGGCAGGTGTGGTGCCACTGAGCTAAATCCCCAGCCCTTCATTAGTTTTATCATTGAAGAATGGGAAAATAACAGCCATACAACTATGCAAAGTGAATGCCTGGGGATTCATTTCTCAGGAATGCGACTAGGTTTAAAAGAATAAGGGAGAAATTATATCTATTGTATTGCAAAAGATTCATAGATCCCACAAGTATTTCTGGAGCACTATTCACATGCTAGTACTCGTCTAGGTGTTGAGGATGCCACAAAGGACAGAGTCCATCCTGTCCTTGAGTTTTCCTCAAAGGAAGGTGGAGAGCAGCCGGGCTTAAAGCATACCTGGTTTTTATAGTGAGATTATTACAAATTAACACAGATTATGTTTTCTTCACAGTCAGATGTAATTTCTTGTGCTCAAGAAGTGGAAATGATGATGAAGCAGTTAGCAGCCCAACTGGAACAATTGAAAATGACCATAAGATCCAAGACAGCTGTCCCGACATCACAAGTCTTTGTGAGTATTTGTCATCAACTTTGACCTAGTTAAAGGTGAATATCCTTCGGAGTCCTATAAAAGTAGATTAGAAGTCCCTATAAGTATACTTAATTACTAAAAATATAACATTAATTTTATGCAAGTCGATCTTGTTCTTTGTGGTTATTTTGAGGTGATAATCTGCTTTATGTTGAACAAAAGCATTCTCTTTCATAAGCAATTGAAAGTAAAGGAAATGTAGGCCTACACTATGAGAACCAAAATACCAGTACTGGCTGTCAAAAGAAATAATCCATAGCACAGTGCTGAAAATGTGTTCATAGTTGATAGTCAGAAATTTCCTCTAGCACAGAGGTGATGTAACCTGTGACCTTTCTCAAAGGACAAATAATACAATCATCATTTGTTTGCCATGCATGGACTTCCATTGACTTTCTGATTATCTTCTGTGGACAAACTTGGCAGCTCTTACCTGAGCGAGCAGGCATAAAATGTACAAGAAGTATTAAATAGAGCATTTGAGATACTGATGATTTCATTTTCAATATTTGGCTTTAAAAACCAAGAATCAGTTAATTTTTTCCTTTGTTCTATAAGTCAGTGACCTTTATTGTGAATAAAAAAACATCTAAAATCTTTAAATCTTTAACTAAAATCTTTAACTTGCAACTCACAAGACATGCCCTAAGAAGTATCTCTATACTTCCTAGGTTCTCATGAATCACTATTGGTCCAGAAAAATCTACTACAATGATTCATATTTAGCCTTTTTTTTTCTCTTCATTAAGTTTATTGGCACATTTAAGGTATAAAATACATTTACATGCATCATTGGGATCTTGTACCATTACATGAGTATCTTGGTTCTTATCTTTTTTTCCCCTTCCCGTGCCCTCCCTTCACCCCCTCCACCCTTCCCTATTTGCAAAGATTTTGTTTCCATTTCTTTCCTTTTCTCATATTTTTTCTTTTCACTTCTTTCCTTTCCCCTACCTCTCCCATTTCCCCTGTTCCTCTAGACATTTATTTCCTATTACACAATATCGATTATACATTTTTAAACTTAAAATATCAAGACCTAGGAGACATTACCACAGATTTTACAGAATTTAAAAGGATATAGAAAGCATATTACAAAAATCTGTTTTGAAATAAATTTG
>NW_004624799.1:6862501-6876294 GCF_000247695.1 Heterocephalus glaber | reverse complement strand
AAAACAGCAAATAAATATATGAAAAAATGTTCAACATCACTGGTCATTCGAGAGATGCAGATGAAAACAACACTGAGATTCTACCTCACCCCACAAAGAATGGCTGCTATCAAGAAATCAACCAATCTTTCAGTTCTTTTTTTGTCCCCTTTCCCTTTCCTCCAGCCCCCTCCCTCCACCTCTTGTTCCTCTTTCCATTTGAAAAAGCTTTCTCTGCTTCCTATATCTATCCTTTATTTTTCTCTTTATATATAATTTAGGTTTCTCCTATAAGAGAAACCACACAATACTTAGACTTGTGCATCTAATATATTTAACTTAATATTGTGGTGACCAGGTGCATCCATTACCTATCAGTGCCTCAAGTTCTGTACTCCATTATGTGTAAATACCACATTTTCTTTATCCATTTATCTGTTGATGGGTATATAGGCTGTTTCAAAGATTTAGCTATTATGAATTGTATTACTATAAACATAGATATGCATGGATCACTATAATACGATGTCTTTATCTCCTTTGGGAAAATACCTAAAAGGGGACTGGCTGGGGCAAATGGAATTTCTACTTTCAGTAGAATCTCCATGTGAATTTCCAGTGGTTGTACTTTCTGATCAACAATTAAGATGGGTTTCTTTTTCCCACAATTCCACCAGCATTCATCATTATTTGATTTCCTAATGGCAGTCATTCTTTCTGAAGTAAGATAGAATGTCAATGTTATTGTAATTTGCATTTCTTTAGTGGCCAGCAGTGTTCAACATTTTTTACATGTATTGGTTGCCTGTACATCTTCTAAGAAGCACGCATTCATTTCAGTTGCCTGTTTTTTGATTGAATCTTTTATTTTTGAGGATCTCATTATTATTATTATTTTTATTTGGTACCGGGGATTGAACTCAGGACCTTGCACTTGCGAGGCAGGCGTGGTGCCGCTGAGCTAAATCCCCAGTCCATGGATCTCATTATTTTTGTGTTCTTTATTTATTCTAGATGTTAGTCCTCTGTCCAAAGAATAGCAGGAAAAAAAATTTTTTTTTTTGCTGTCCAGAAGCTGTTTAATTTTATATATTACTATTTGTTGATTCTCAGTACTATTACTTGTGCAATCAGGGTTCTGTTCAGAAAGTCCTTATTTATACCTTTGTTTTCAAGAGTTTCACCTATTTTGTGTTCTACCAGATTGAGTTTCTGTTTAACACTGAGATCTTTGATCTATTTTGATTTTAGTTCAGTACATGTTGAGATATATGGGTCTAGACTCGATCTTATGAATATGGATATCCAATTTTCCTAGCACTATTTGTGAAGAGGCTGTCTTTCTTCTAGTGTATGTTTTTAGACCCTTTTTTGAATGTGTCTTAGGTTGTTTCTCCTTCCTCTGTTCTGGTCCATTGATCCACAAGTCTCGTTTTGTGCCAGTATCATGCTGTTTTTATCATTGTAGCTTTATAGTATCACTTCAAATCTGGGATTGTGATTTCTGCTTTGATTTTGTTACCCAGGATTACTTTTGCTATTCTGGGTCTCTTCTGTTCCATATGAAGTTTTGTATAGTGTTCTTTAGATCTGTGAGGAGTACTGTTGGTATTTTGATGGGGATTGTGTTAAATCTGTATATCAGTTTTGGAAGTATAGCCATCTGGACTTGGTGGTTTTGCCTATCCAGGAACATGGGATATTTTTTCTCTTTCTTATGTCTTCTTCAATCAACCTTATCAGAGTGATGTAATTTTCATTGTAGAGGTCTTTAACTTCCTTTGTTAGATTAATTTCTAAGCATTTTATTTTTCTTGATGTTATTGTGAATGGTATTGTTTTCCTAATTTTTTTCTTACTGAGCACATTATTAGTTTCTAGAAATGCTATTAATTTTTGTGTTGATTTTTTATACTGCTATATTGCTGAATTTGATTATTAATTCTAGGTGTCTTTCAGTGGGTTTTCTGAGTCTTGTATGTATAGGGTCATGTTATCTGCAAATAATGATACTTTGACTTCTTTCTCCCATATATACATATCCATCCATTTTATTTTTTTCTGTTGCCTGATTGCTCTGCCTAATATTTTGAGGATCATGGTGAACAGGGTTCATGATAGTGGACACCCTTGTCTAGTTCCTGATTTTAGGGCGAAAGCTTTTAGTTTTCCCTTATTTAATATGATGTTGGCAGTAAGTGTCATAAATGGCTTTTATATGATTGAGATAAGGTCCTTCTATCCCTATTGTCATCAGTGTTGTTTTTCTATCATGAATGGATGTTGGATTTAGTCAAATGCCTTTTCTGAATCTATTGAGATGATCATGTGATTTTTATCCTTGCTTCTGTTTATGTGATGGGTTACATTTATTGATTTGCATGTGTCAAACCATCCTTGCATCCCTAGGATGAAGCCTACTTGGTCATGGTGTATGATCTTTTTGATGATTTGTTTGATGATTCTGTTTGCCAGTATCTTGTTGAGGATTTTTTGCATCTATGTTCATTAGAGAGATTGGGCTATAGTTCTCTTTTTCGGTTGGCTCCATGTCTGGTTTTGGAAGCAAGGTAATGTTGGCTTCCAGGAATGACTTTGGGATACACCTTCCCTTTCCATTTCATTAAAGATTTTGAGGAGTCTTGGCATTTGATCTTCCCTGAAGTTGTTGTAGAAGATGGCAGTGAATCCATTAGTTCCTAATATTTTCTTAGTAGGTTATTATTCCTTCAATTTTATTGCCTATTTTGGGGTTATGTAGGGTTTTTAAGTCTTCTTGGTTCAGTTTTGGTTATTCATATATTTCTAGTCATCTCTTATTTTTTTCTGAGATCTCCAATTTATTGGCATACAAGTTTGTGAAGTAGTTATTAATAATCTGGATTTTGGGAATGTCCTTTAAAGAGAGTGACCCCAAATAAATAACCTAATGATGTACCAGGGTCCTAGAGAAACAAGAAAAATCCAAATGCAGAGCTTGTACAAGGAAATAAATGAGATCAGACCAATATGTTTCATCCTAGGGATGCAAGTATGGTTCCACATGTGCAGATAGGAGCAGAAATCAATGAAATGGGGGTAAAAGAACAATACAGACAATGCAGAGCTGTTTCATTGAATAAACAAAATAAACCAACCATTAGCTGATCTTACCAAAAAAGGAAAGAAAAGATAAAAATCAGTGCAATTACAAATGAAAAAGGTGAAGTCTAGGTTAACTTTCAAATCAAACAATTCTGCTTC
Organism: Heterocephalus glaber; assembly: GCF_000247695.1. The sequence continues at coordinate 6,873,072 of NW_004624799.1, read as the reverse complement.
CTCCTTTTGTTGTAAGACATTGGCCTTATCTGTTTAGTGTCTCTTTGCCTGTGGGCCAAATGGTGGATGTACATGTTTTTTTTGATCAATCAAAAGGTTACTCTCAAAAATGTTCAATATTTATTTTTCTTCATATAGTGAGCCAGTTTTCCTAACATAAATTACTAAATAATATATGCTTTTCTCACTAAACATAATGCTTCTGTATTATATTAACAATTTTCTTATCAAATGGATTTCTTTCTAGCCTCTCTAATCTCTTCCATTGGTCTATTTTTCTGTCTCTGTGCTGATAATACACTGTTATGGGTTATAACTAGATGTCCCCCTAGCCTCACACTCTCATAGGTGGTGTTTTTCACAACTGGCTGCATCTAGGGCCTATGATATTGGGATTAAGGGTGTGTGGTACTAACTTAATCCACTGACTAGAATTAACATAGTTCTGCGTGTGGATAATGGAAGCCCCCACCTGGGTGGCACCAATCAAGGGAGAGGGGGAAAGCAGACTGCTACTTACTGCTTGCTGACTTCTACCTGCCATGAACTATTTCTCCTCTGTGATAGCCTTCTGCCTAGGAGCCAGCCAACTATGGACTTAAACCTCTAGAAACTGTAAGCTGAAATGCACTTTTCCTCCTTTAACGTGTGGATGTTGGTATTTTATCTCAGCAATGGGAAAAGTAACTAAGGCATACTCTCTTTCAATTATTCTTTCTTTGTAGTACAGTTATCCCTTGGTATCTGTAGGGATTGGTTCCAGATCCCTCAGATACCCAAATCTTTGGATTTTTATGTCTCTTCTATAAAACAGTGCAGTATTTGTATATAACTTACACTTATCCTCCCATGTACTTTAAATCATTCATAGATTACTTATAATACATAATGTAAATGCTAAGTAAGTAGAGTTATACTGGGTTGTCTAGGGAATGGTGACAAGAAAAAACATCTGCATATTCAACACAGACATAATTTTTTCCCAGATATTTTTGCTTTACCGTTGGTTGGGTCCACGGATGCACTATGTACAGATAGGGAGAGCCAGCTGCATATTTGATTATGTATCTGATAAGGAAGCCCTCCTTTTTTATTTTTTTGGTACCAGGGATCAAACTCAGGACCTCATGCTTGCCAGGCAGGCGCTGTGCCGCTGCGCTAAATCCCCAGCCCCTGGAAGCCCTCCACTTTGTCTTTATTTTTCCAAATTGTCCATGTATGTTTCTTAGTAAATTTGCCAAGTGCCTACAAAAGTTTCCCTGGGATTTAAACTAGAATTGCATTAAACTAAAACAATAGAAATTTTATGTATTTATTAATTTTAATTGCCTCATTCATAAAATACCAAGCGCTTAGTCTTTTCCTCTAGTTAATTAATTATGCCTTAATACAACTTTATGATTTTAGTGATATTTTATTCTTCATTTATAAAACAGTTGTTAAGATAGCTTTAAAACATATTCAACTCTGATCCTATAAAAAGTATGAGTTTAAAAAGAAAACAAAACTACTTGTGCAGAAATGGATATCTGAAACTTATATTTGGAAAATATTTATATAAGCCAAAGAAGATATAAAATGTATCGCTATCTAAAACTATCGATAAGCAAACATGTGTATCCAGTGTCTCCAGCAAGAAAACAAACATTCTCATATTTTGTTTTGTTTTGAGTCAACCTTCTGAAAACTTTTTTTGGATTTTTGAGATAGAGTCTCACTATGTAGACTACGTTGATTTTGAATTCACTTTTTAGCACAGGCTGACCTCAAACTCTCTGCAATCCTTCTGCCTCAGCCTCTCAAGTGCTGGGATTTACAGGTGTGCACTACCACACCCACCAAAACAAATTTTTTTGTTAGTACATCATATTTGCTGCATGTAGTACTCACCATTCATCAGGGAATTTGTACCTGTACATAATATATCTTAATTTGTCTCCCTTTTTTTTCTGATTCCCCTTCTTTCCCTTCAGGGCTTTTTTCTCTCCCAATTTTGAGAAGCTTTGTTCCCATTTTTTTCTTCCATTCTTTGTTTTTTTAAATCCCCTTTCCTTTTCTTCCTTCCCCCTCCAGCCTCCGTGTTCTTCCCATTTGAACATGGTCTTCCTACTTCCCAATGTCTGTCTTCCATTTGGTTCCTTATTTTCCCTTTGGGTTTCTCCCACAATAGAAACACTGTGGTATTTGGGTTGGGGATCTAGCTCTGCTGCCCGCCTCAAAAACACAAGGTCCTGAGTTCAATCCCTGGTACCAAAAAAAGAAAAGAAACACTGTGATATTTAAACTTGGGTGTCTCATTTATCTTACTGAAAATTATGGTCTCCAGGTGCATACATTTACTTACAAATGACTCAAGTTTATCCTTTATGGCAGAATAGTACTCACTCCATTGTGTATTAATACCACATTTTCTGTATCCATTCATCTGTTGATGGGCATATGGGTTGTTTCCAAGATTTACCTGTTATGGTTTGTGTTTAGATGTCTCCCAAAGCCTCACACAGATGAGGCAGGACTTTCTTTTTCAAAGGTGGCTGAATCTGGAATGTGTGATGCTGGGATTAAGGGTGTGTGATTACTCCACGTGAGTGATTGGTTTGGCACTGCCCTAATCCCAGTAGTCCCCATAAGATAAAAGGGGCAGAAAGCTGTTAAACCCTCTTGTTGCCTTTGCTGCCTTGTGCAAGCCATGTTGTTTCTCCTCTGTGATGCTTGTTTGCCATCCCAGCCTTGGAGCCAGCCAATTATGAACTGAAACTTCTACGAACTATAAGCCAAATAAACCGCTTCCCTTTTAACTTTGGGTGTCAGGCATTTTGTCTCAGCAATGAGAGAAAAGTAACTAACACAGAAGATTGGTACCTGGAGTGGGGCCATTGCTGTGATGTTGCTTGGCCATGTGGCTTAAGTTTATAAGCCTTGAGAATCAAATTGGAAAGGTTTTGAGAGAGCAACCAAAGAGGCAGCCCTGGTAAGCTCTAAACTATATGGGAAATTTCGGTCAGAGCCTGGAAAATCAGAGTACTGATGGAAATGCTGCCACTTAAGATGAGGTTCAGGAGGCCTCTATTGAAAACTGCATTGACTGCTAGATCCCAGGCAGTGTATATTGTGCTTTGGCAAGTAGTTAGTGTGCATTTTGCTTGTGTTTAGAGACATTGCCTGGGTGGCAGAAAATTTCCATGCAGTATATTGTTGGGATGGTGGCATGGTTACTGTTTAGAGCTTTGGCCGGATCTGTGCTGGAAATTAAGACTGGAGAACCAGCAGGGTGATTTGAAGCGTTCAGCCAGAGAGGCTCCAGTGCAGGTATGGATTACAAGGACGAAAGAGAGGAGAACGTGGTTGTAGAGAAGAAACAGGACAATGGAAAAATGACCTGAGGCCTTTTACCAGACGGGAAGAGTATATTTGGATTGCTGGAAATCACATGGGACCTCCTTTAGTGTAGCCGCTCCTGTTGTCAAAGTTATGGGAAGCAAGGTTTGTGATTTTAATAGCTCTCTCCTATTAGGATTTTAATGTAGTAGCATGATGTTGATGTATGTAAGAATGTTTTTTAAGTATTGTTAAATTAGGTACATAAATGGAAACCCACAGCTTTAAAACTTGAAGCCATAATGTGGCAATGAGTGCAATATATGTAATGGTATTAATGTAAATCTGAAGAGATCAAGATATATTAACTTTCCACAAATCTGCTACTGGAGGCTATGGATTAAGGAAATATGTCTCGTTATCAGGTTGACCAGAGGTGGATTGTGGTGGATTAGCTAATGGTCAACTTGGAATGCCCAGCTGTACTGAATCAGTGTGGTTTGGGCAGGGAAGATCCACCTGAGGACTGTTGCCAATAGCCATAAAAAGAGACCTGGAGGGGAGGATTGTGGGCTGTTGATTTTCTAGGAAAAGCTAGCTACTGTTGGTTTTCCCGATGTGAACTTGGCTGTTCTTGGAGGAGGAGCTCAGGGCCTCCCTGTCGCTGAGAATGACTGCTGTTTTTGACAGGGGAGCTCTGATCTTCAGCATGAGCATCATTTCCTGGCTCCAGTATAGATCCCTCAGGCTGGTGGCACAAATCCTTCACCCTATCTGCGCAGGTTTTCTGGGTTCCATCACTGGCGTTTGGGCCTTCCGGGTGCAGACCCTCGATATGGACATTCATGAGACATTCCCATGGGCTCTAGGCCTCTGTCTGGACTCATGGAGAACATTGCCTTGGACTTTAGGTCTTCAGCTAGGCTTATGTGGTACGTTGTGGGATCCAGGCCCTCAGGTGGATTCTTTTGGGTCTCTAGTGTGTGGGTAGATCTCTTGTACTCCTCTGTATTTGACTTTTTGGGTGACTATTATAAAATACTCATATAAATTATGTGTTCTGTAATAAATCTATTCCCTTGCAAACCCTAACTGCAACATTACCTATTATAAACTGTGCTGCTATAAACATGAGCATGCATACATCACTGTGGTCTGATGTGTGTCTTCCCTCCGTTGGTGGTTTCTTTTGCTATGAAAAAGCTTTTTAATATGATGACATCCCAGGTGTTGATTGATTTAATATTTCCTTTGTGATTGGGGTTTTGTTCATAAAGTCTTTGCTTACACTTAAGTCTTCAAAAGTTTTACCTATTCTATCTTCCAAAGATGAAGTGTTTTTAAAGTTAGACCTTTGATCCATTTCAATTTTAATTTAGTGTATGGTGAGAGATGTGGGTCTAGGTTCAATCTTTGGCATATGGAAAGCCAGTTTTCCCAGCACCATTTATTCAACAGGCTTTCTTGCAGTGAAGGTGTTTGGCCTCTTTGTCAAAGATAAGGTAGCTGAGTGTACTTGGAGTTGCTTCTGCATTATCTATTCAGTTCCCTTGATCATTGGGTCTGTTTTTTGTTTTGTTTTTTTGCCAGTAACTTCTGTCTCTATCACTGTAGCTTTGTAGTATAACTTCAGATTGGGGATTGTGATGTTCCCTGTGTTTCCCTTGCTGCCATGCTTTGCTTTTGCTATTCTGGGTCTCTTCTGGCTCCATATGAATTTTAGGATTGTTTTCTCTAGTCCTGTGAGGTATGCTGTTGGTATTTTGATTGAAATTGCTTTAAATCTGTATAACAGTTGTGGAAGTATGGCCATTTTCACTATATTGGTTCTGCCTATCCAAGAACAAGGGATATCTTCCCATTTTCTGATATCCTATTTGATCATCTTTTTCAGAGTACTATAGTTTTCAGTGTAAAGGTCTTTCCCTTCCTTCACTAGACTAATTCCTAAGTATTTCACTTTTCTTGATGGTATTGTGAAAAAGGTGTTATTTCTCTAATTTCTGTCACAATGAGTTTGTTATTTGTGTACAGAAATGCTATGGATTTTTGAGTGTTGACTTTGTATCCTGTCAAACTACTGAATTTGTTTATTAATTTTAGGAGTCTTTGGGGTCTTCTATGTACAATATCATGTTATTGGCAAACAATGATAATTTAACTTCTTCCTTTCTTATTTATATTCCTTTTATTTCTTTCTCTTGTCTATTTTCTCTGACTAATGTTTCCTGAACTATATTAAATAGCAGTGGTGATAGTAGGCATCCTTGTCTTTTTCCTGAATTTAAAATGAAAGCTTTAATTTTTTTGTCTATTTAGAATGATGTTGGCTGTTGGTTTGTGATAGATGGCTTTCATTAGATTGAGATAAAGACCATCTATTTCAATTTTGAGTAGAGTTTTGCCATGAATGGCTGTTGGACTTTGTCAGATGCTTTTTCTGCATCTATTGAGATGATCATGTGTTTTTTGTCCTTGGTTCTGTTAATGTAGTGTATTTCATTTATTCATTTGCTAATATTGAATCACCTCTGCATCCCTGGGATGAGTCCTACTTGGTCATGGTGCATAGTATTTTTGATGATTTGCTTCATTCTCTTTGCCAGTATCTTATTGAGGATTTTTCCATCTATGTTCATTAAAGAGATGGGCCTGCAGTTCTCTTTTTTGGCTGGATCCTTCTCTGTTTTTTGTGGCAGGGTAATGCTTCCAGGAATGAGTTTGGAAGTCTTGCTTCTTTTTCATTTCCATTAAAGAATTTGAGAAGTAGTAACATTAGGTCTTTACTAAAGTTCTTGTAGAATTCAGCAGTGAATCTGTCAGGACCTGGCCTTTTCTTTGTTGGTAGTGTTGAATTACTTCCTCAATTTCATTAACTGATATTATATTATTTAGAAGTTTTACATCTTTTTGATTCAACTTTGGTAATTCACATTATCTAGGAATCTGTCTGTTTCTTCTGAATTTTCCATCTTATTAGAATACAGGTTCTCAAAGTAGGTACTGATGATCCTCTGGATTTCTGTGAGATCCATTGTGATTTCACCCTTTTCATTCCTAATTGCATGGATTTGGGTCCTTTTCCCCCTTCTTTTGATAAAGTTGGCTAAGGGTTTGTGTATTTAATCTTTCAAAGAGCCAACTCTTCGATGCAGAGATACTTTGTATTTTCTTAGTCTCAATTAATTTCTGTTCTGATGTTTATAATTTCTTTCCTTGTACAAGCTTTGAGTTTAACTTGCTCTTTTTCTAGAGTCTGTTATTTCTTTGAGCTCACTCTGTTTTTCTGATATAGGAATTCACTGCTATAAATTTCCCTCATAGGACTGCTTTCATTGGGTCCCATAAGTTGCAGTATATTGTAAAGGCATTGTCATTTAATTGTAGAAACTATCTAATTTCTCCATCAATTTCATCTGTGACTCATTGGTTGTTCAGGAAGGTATTAATTAATTTCCATCTGTGCAAGCAGTTTTTGTGTTTTCTTTGGCCATTGATTTCCAATTTCACTGCACTATGAGCTGATAATATGCATGGGATAATTTCAATTCCTTTGCATTTACTTCAGCATGTTCTGTGAGTTAGTATGTGGTCTATTTTGGAGAGAGTCTCATGTGCTGCTGCAAAGAATGTGTATTCTGTCGTTACTGGGTGTAACACTGTGTAAATACCTACTAAATCCTTTTGTTCAAAGGTTTGGTTCAGCTCTGATTTTTTTTTAATGTTTTTTTGTTGATCTGTCTATTTGTGACAGTAGGATATTGAGGTTCCCCATTATAATTGCATTAGTGTTTATCAGACTTTTCATATCCATTAGTGTTTGTTTTATATAGTTGAGTGTGCCGTTATTTGGTGCATATATATTTATGATTGTTATCTCTTCCTCTTGGATTTTTTCCCTACTAAGTATGTAGTGACCTTTGTCTCTTGTGACCAGTCTTGGCTTGAAATTCACTTTGACTGCAAATAGAATTGCTACCCCTCCTTTTTTCCGAGTTCCTGTTGCATGAAGTATTGTTTTCCATCCTTTGGCTTTTAGTCTGTGAATTTGAGTTAAATATGTTTCTTGTATGCAGCATATTGTTGGATTTCATTTCTTGATCCATTCTGCTCATCTATTTCTTTTGATTGATGAGTTGAGACCATTCCCAGTGATGGTTATAACCGATAGATATTGAATTGTCCTTGTCAACATATTATTTTCCTATTGTTGATTCCCTTTCTTTCCTTTCTACTTAATTTCTTGCCTTGCCTGGTGGATTCATCCTATTGGGATTTTTGGAATTTTTGTCTTCCTTGTCTTTTTCTACAACATCCTTCAGAACTCTTTAGAGTGCTGGTTTGGTGGTCATGAATCTCTTCAGATGTTCTTTAACTTGGGAGTACCTTATTTCTCCATCAATATTGAAAGATAATTTTGTGGGGTACATAAATCTAGGTGGTAGGCTGTTTTCTTTTATGGCTTGACAAACATTGCCATGTTTCAGAACTACCTATGTGGTATTCTTTTTTCTTCACCTAGCACTTTATGAATTTGATGTTATTCATTTGTTTTTGCCATTTATGCATGTATTTGTAAACAGTGTATTTCTGTGAAATTATTTCCTTTTGTATAATTTTCTATTAGTTGATTTATCTTTTCTGTAATAATTTGTTTTTTCAAAAACATAATTGGCTTATCAGTTTTTTGTTAAATATGTTTTACAGATATATTTTTTCAGTTTGTAGCCTAACTTCATTCTTTTTTGTCTTTTCATATCAAAAAACTCTTCCATTTTAATGTGTAATTATAATCCTTTTTTCTTTGTCTTAAAGTTTTCATGTTTTGTTGATAAAACCCTTGTACTACAAAATTACAAAGCTATCCTCTTACATATTACAAAAGCTATCCTCTTACATATTTTTCAAAAACATGGATTTGCCTTTCACACTAGAGTCTTTAGTCCACTTGGAGTTGATTTTTCTGTCTGTGGGAGGTAAAGACCAAATTCTAAACTTTTTCTATTGCAGCAACATTTTCCTGGATCATTTGTTCAATAATCTCTTGTTGCTCCATTGGTTTATTTCACATAAGGAAGTGTAGATTTATTTTTTGCTTTCTTTTTTTTTTAATTCTTTTATTGGTACATTTTAGGTATACAATATGTTTACATTTATCACTGGGTGCTTGTACCTGTACATGACTTATCTTAGTTCTTATTTGTTTCCGCATTACCTGTGCACCCTTCACCCCCTCCACCCTTCCCTATTTACATAGACTTTGTTTCCATTTTTTTCCTTTCTCATAATTTTTCCTTTCCCTTCTTTCCTTTCCCTTTCCCCTCCCACCACCCCGACACACCTTTGGACCTTTTCCTATTTCAAATTATCAATTATTCATTTTAACCATTTTAATTCTTATTTATATTTTCAGTTCCTCACACTAGAGAAACTATTTGGTAGTTACACATGTGTGTCCTATTTATTTCACTTAAGAGTATGGCCTCAATATGCATCCATTGAGGTATAAATGTCTCTAGTTTCTCGTTCTTTATGGCTGAGTAGTACTCCATTTTTTTAAAAAACCACATCTTCTTTATCCAGTGTCCAGTCAATGATCACTTGGGCTGTTTCCAAGCTTTAGCTATTACAAACTGTGCCGCTATAAACATGGGTGCACATATATCACTGTGGTATGATTCTTTTAATTCTTTTGGGAAGATACCCAGCAGGAGAATAGCTAGGTCAAATGGAACCTCTAGCCCTAGTTCTTTGAGGTATCTCCACACTGATTTCCACAGTGGTTGCACCACTCTGCACTCCCACCAACAATGGAGAAGGGTTCCTTTCTCCCCATACCTCCGCCAGCTATCTAGAATATATAAAGCATTGAAAAAAAATCAGACCCCCCAAATTCAAAGACCCAATTCAAAGATGGGCATCTGAAATGAACAGACATTTCTCAGACAAAGAAGTAAAAGCAGCAAATAAATATATGAAAAAATGTTCAACATCACTGGTCATTCAAGAGATGCAGATGAAAACAACACTGAGATTCCACCTCACCCCAGAAAGAATGGCTGCTATCAAGAAATCAACCAATTTTTTGGCTTTTTTTCAAATATTCAATTTAACAATAATTTCTTTACTGTCATTGTGCCATAGTTTTATAGTAAGTCTTGATAGCTGCTGGAATATGTTCTCCCACCTTTTAAAAAAAATTCTTGGCTATATTGTATGATTTGATTTTATAGAAATGTGAGAAGTATATTATCAAGTTCTATAAAAAATTTTCATGGAATTTTAACTGAAATTTTCTTATATATGGATAAGTAAGAGGTGACTTTTTTTTTTTTACAATATTAAATGTCTATGTTGAACTTCATTCTAGATTTATAATTTTTCCTAGAAATGACTTATATAACTTTTGTTAGATTTATTCGTAGTGATTGTGTATCCCTGGCTGTTATTTTATTTTATTTTAAAACATAAATAAGGCTTTAATTTGACAAAATATAATATAATGCCGTCTGTTATCCTCAACTGAAGTTTCCCAATTACTTCACTCCAAACCTGGTAGTGTTATTTCTCCTTTGTGAGCTGTTTGTTTACAGCCTGAAGCAACTGCTCTAAGTGTGCTATAGTCTGATTTAGACTTACAGACATCATCTCCTTTTCAGAAGACTCCATTTCTGGAGAAGGATGGTGTTTTTAGATTTGAATTTTAATTGATTGTTTATATGATATAAATGAGTTAAATTCTGCATATTGTTTTTATATTTCACAACCTTACTAAACTCCCTCATTAATTATAATAATTATTTGAGAGTCTATTTTGATACTTTGAGTCTTATAGTTTTGTTTTTCTTTAATATGGGCAAATATAGTATCTGCAAGTAGTAATAGTTATTTCCTCCAGATTTCAGATATATTTATATATATGTATATATAATCACATATATTTGGCTTTATTTTGGGAGTAGTCTTGAAGGATACATGATAGTGAGCAAGAAAGTCAAAGTACTATTAATGTAGGGTAAAATTATTTTAAAATAGTATACATAAATAAATAACTGCAATCTTTTTTTTGTATTAAATTCTTTTATTGGTACATTGTAGGTATACAACACGATTACATTTCTCATTGGGAATTGTACCTTTACATAATGCATCTTGCTTCTTATTTTTTCCCCATTCCTAGCCCTCCCTTCACGCCCTCCACCCTTCCCTACTTACAAAGACTTTATTTCCATTTTTTCCATTTCTCAGCATTT
>NW_004624799.1:6842544-6854914 GCF_000247695.1 Heterocephalus glaber | reverse complement strand
CCTCTGGGCCGGGAGCAGCGGGACTCAGTACCTTGGTCTGGTGGCCTGGTGTCCTCTGCGTCTTTGTAGTGTGGAACCAGGTGGCTGCCTGTCTACAGAGGGGTGATTCGATGTCTTCCGTGTGACTCAGGACCTTGGTAGGGCATGCACAGACCTGCCTGTCTGCAGGGGGCTGATTCGGCGTGTTCTGTGCCACTGCAGTCATTTTTTTAGTGCTTGATTCTTGGGAGAAAAGCTTTAAATGTTGTAACAGCAACTGTATGAAGTTGAAATTGGTTTCAATAACATTAATAGAGAATATATTCTAGAAAATGGATTCAACTGGATGTAAAATTATGGCAGCAAGTTTATATCCCATATATTTAGGCTGAATTCATATCTAATGACAAGAAAGCCTGTGGGGCAATTTTGGATGATACCTAGAGAAATATTACAATGCATGTAAATTATAGTGAATTGCATTTACAAGTCTTGTAAAGTTTCATATAACAGAAGGTTTTTTTCTGCAATCACTTCAGTGTTACAGTGACAGTGGCATAGAATGCTTACAGAAGAAAGTATTTATGTAAGATATCTAGCTGTTATAGTTTAGATCTGAAATTTCTCCCAAAACATCATGTTTTGAAGGTTTAGTTTCCAATACAGCCATATTCAGAGGTGGGTCTTCTGGGAAGTTATTGGATCATGATGGGTCATGTTGTGGCTGTACCCTCATGATAAATTCATTAATAAATTGATAGTTTAATGGGCTACTGGGAAGTGGTGGAAACTTTAGGAAATAGGTGTCATAGGAGGAAGTAGATCACTGGAGTTATGCCTTTGTAGATATATTTCGTCTCTAGTCACTTCCTCTCTCCATTTTTCCCTCCTGGCTATCATGAGGTGACCAGCCTTTTTGCCACATCCATCCACTGCCATGTTGTTCTGCCTTATCACAGGCCCCATAAAAGCAACTCAGCCAACCATAGACTGCAGCCTCTGAAACCAAGAGCCAAAATAAATCTTCCCTCTTTTTATATTTATGTCAGGTATTTTGTCATAGTGACAGAAAAATAATACAACTTCTTGATATAGTAATACATACAATTCAAAATCATTACACTGTCATTAATTCCAGGGCTCTTTGCAATGAGTAGGTGTTGGTTATGGAAAACATGGCCTCTAGGTATCCATCTTTTGAAAGCAGCCACTGCTATCTATGTGTGTTCATTTGTTTCTTTTTTTTTTTCTTAACTCTGCCGTTGTTATTGCTGCTTAGCAAAACTGGTAAAAACAAAATTGTAATCATTGAACATTGTACTCTGGGAATCAAGATGTATAAAACCTTTAGTCTTTTTGGGTGAAGAAAACTACTCTGTGATATTTACAGCCCTATTCCAAACAGAATGGTCACAAATTTTTTTGCTTAAAGACTTCCACAACTTTCCTGACCAAGTCATCATAGGCTATCTGACTTAGGTTTGTCTCAAAACTAAAATAAAAACTCTCATTCTGGATAGTCTGATAAATTTCATCCAATATCATTGCATTCACAGAATACTCTAAAGAATTGAACATTGAAAAACAGTGGCAGTACCTGGTATAGATACTAAATAAACTCTCATAAGTGGCATACTTTGCAGAAACACCATCTTTCACATAGAACTATTAGCCACTTTCCCATTGCTGGGACAAAATACCCAACACCTGCAACTTAAAAAGGAGAGGTTTATTTTGACTCATGTTTTCAGAGGGCTCAGTCCCATGAATGGCCAGCTAGCACTGAGGCATCATGGTGTAAAGTGGAGCACAGGAAAGATGCTTAGGTCATGGTGGCTGGGAAGCACAGCAGGGGAAGAGTGCCAGAGAGAAAGTGTTTGGGGCCCGTATATGGTAGCAAAGTCATACCGCATGACATAAATCAACACACTAAGAAGTGTGCTTTACTATTCCTCTAAGCAGATCCCAGACCAATCAAGTTGACACAGTTAATTACCACAAACTGATCTAAAACTGCTGGGTCAAAATCATTGATCAGGATTTCTAGGATTTTATTGTCTGATTAGCCAGCTCTCTGGGAAATCCAGAGTATATAAGTGTCAGAAGTCATAATTCATGCATACCAATACAATATGGTGTTCCAGTTGGGAAAACTGCATTTAAAAACTATTTCTTCCTGAAAATTCTGGTTCAGGTACCCTTAGTGAGAAGACATCATGAAATTCTCAGGGGAATCATAGAAAAGTTGAATTGGGTCAGACCCACAGTAATCCTTAGAAAGCTTTAACATGGGAACCAGTATTTTCATAAAATGTAGTACAATACATCCTCAAAATAAAACAACTTTTGGAGGCAGACATTCTACTTTCATTGAGTACATAAGCTTCCTTCTTGTCAGTTTTTGCTACACTTAATGATCTAACATAACACATCCTTCAAAAATATTTCACACTCAGATCTTGGAAGGGTGAGAAGATCTCCAAGTCCTTAGTTTGCATTGGGTTGCTGCTAGGAAAACCCAAATCTCCAGTAGCATTTTGGTATCTGTGAAAAAAATGTGCAGCTTCCCTCACCATGAGACTAGAGAACAAGAACAGTCAACCACAGAAAGCCGGCAAAGTTAAATCCTTTTTCCTATACTGCTGCAGATTGCCCTGGCTACGTTACTGAAGTTCTAGCCCCTCCCTTTTCTTGGCTAGAATTTTTTAAATAAAGGATTAAGGCTGGGGGTGATGGGATTGCAAGTTGAAGTATAATTGTTAAGAAAATTGCTGGGCATAGTGGTGTGCACCTGTAATCCCTCCACTCAGGAGGCTGAGTCAGGAGGATCACCATGAGTTTGAGGACAGCCTGGGCTAACTAGTGAGTTCAAAGCCAGCCTGAACCACATAGCAAATCTTGTCTCAAAAAAACAAAAACAAAACAAAACAAAAAAGGATTTATAAAAATTTCCAAGCTTTTTTTGTGAGTGAAAATTATACTTGAATCTTAATGTCATGGAGCACAATGTGCAAGCCTATATATATCTATATATCTATATATCTATAGATATATATATATATCTTATAATTTATAAAACCTTTATAAACTTACTACACTGACAAGCAACAATACAATATTGACTAGAAGTGGTTAAAATGAGCATCTTTGCCTTTTATCTCAAAAAGAGTATTATTGACATTTCATGATTGTGGTTTGTTGTATTTTTTTTGTGGATTTTGTTTTGTCAAGCTAATGGTTTCTTCTCTACTCTTTGCTGAGTGATTTTTATGATAGTTACTGAACTAACAGGGGTGATCAAACTATACAGTAAATGTTTAAATAATATTTAAATTTTTATTACAGCAAAGAGACAATTCCATTAATCCTCCTCAGAATACTTTTCTTCAAACACACATATTCCATCATTCTTGCCACTTTCTGAAGCAGTTCTGCCAGTCATCTTTTGTGAGTGACCTTACAAGGTAAATAAAAAAATACAGTGAGTATTGCTGCTGAAAGGCATCCAATGAAAAAAAAGACAGGCTTTTAAAAAACACTGTGGTGTGTCCTCATCCACTTTATTTACTGGATCTGGTACCACTCAACTTTTTAATTTTATTTGTACATGTTTGCAGTTCATTTAGTTTGCAGTCATCTTGACAAATGATTACATGTAAATATTACAGGCTCCCTTCCCCTCCTTCCCTCCTCCTCCAGTTCCCCATCCCATTTTTCATTCTTGTTGATATTATTTGTCTTAGTTCACGTTAAATAATATGTTTACATTAATTGGGGTTTCCTATCCCCTCCTCCTCATCCCTTGCCCTTGTTCTCTTGGACCACTTGCCTGTTGCAAGAGATCTATCCCCTTGTTCCTGTCTATCCATCCTTTATCATTTTCTTTGTTTGTACTTTGCCTCAGTTGAATGAGAAATACCACACAGTGCTTAAGCAGTATACCATGCAGTATTTAAGCAGTATATTATACAGTATTTAAGTATTTGTGTGTCTGGTTTATTTCACTGAAAATTATATTTTTCAGGTACATCCATTTTCCTATTAATGTATCAAATTTGTCATTTTATAAATACCCAAGTAGTATAGCAATATATATAGATACACATTTTCTTTATTCAATCATCTGTTGATGGGTATACAGGGTGCTTTCAGGATTTAACTATTATGAATTGTGCTGCTTTAAACATTGGTATGCATGTATCACTGTAGTATGATCTTTGGAGAAGATACCTAGGACAGGAATGGCTGGATCATATGGAATTTCTAGTTTCAGTTCTTTTGAGAAATTTTCATACTGATTTCCATGGTGGTTGTAGTAGTTTACTTTCCCACCAATAAAGGAGAGTTCCTTTTTCACCACATCCTGCTACTTGGCTAAAGTTAGTTATTCTAAAAGGTTTTGGGTAGGGTAGGGTTCTTTGGGTCTTCTATGTAGAGCATAATATCATCTGTAAATAATTATAATTTCAGTTCTTCCTTTCCTATATGTATCCCTTTTCTTTCTTTCTCTTGACTAATTGCTCTGGCTAATGTTTCCAGTGCTATGTTGAATATAAGAAGTGATAGTGAACATCTTTGTCTTGTTCCTGATTTTAGTTTGCTTAGAAATGCTTTTAGTTTTTCCCAATTTAGTATGATGCTGCCTATTGGTTTGTCATAAATAGCCTTTATCATATGCAGCTTTGGTCCTTCTTCACCTGTTTTCTTCAGGGTTTTTTTTTTTATCATGAATGGGGTGTTGGATTTTGTCAAAAGCTTTTTCTGTGTCTATTGATGTGATCATACGGTTTTTTTACCCTCTGTTTATGTGATGTATTACATTTATTGACTTACATATGTTAAACCATCCTTGCATCTCTGGGATGAAACTTACTTGATCATGATGTATCATCTTTTTGATAATGTGCTGCATTCTATTTGCTAGCATATTGTTGAGGATTTTTGAATCCATGTTCATTAAGGAGATCAGCCTATAGTTCTTTTTTTTAGTCGGGTCTTCATCTGGTTTTGGGATCAGGATGATACTGGCTTCCATAAATGATTTTGGGAACACTCCATCCCTTTCAGTTTCTTTGAAGAACTTGAGGTGTATTGGTGGATATAAAATCCTTAAAATTTTTGTAGAATTCAGCAGTAAATCCTTTAGGTCCTGGGCTTTTTTGAGTCAATAGATTCTTTATTACTATGTCAATTTCATGGCTTGTTATTGGATTTTTAAGTATAATTATATCTTCTTGGGTTAGTTTTGATAGTTTGTGTGTCTAGGAATCTCTATTCAAAATTTGCTAATCTGTTAGAATATAATTTTTTGTAGTTACTATCTTCTGGATTTTGACAATGTCTGTTGTGATTTCACCTTTTCAATTTCTAATTGCACTAATGTGACTCTCTCTCTCTCTCTCTCTCTCTCTCTCTCTGAGTCTGCTAAAGGTTTTATCTATTTTATTTATTCTTTTGAAGAGGCACCTCTTTGATTCATTTTTTTAAAAAATCTCAATTTCATTGATTTCTGCTTTCATCTTTATAATTTCCCCCTTATTTTTGATTTGGAGTTGGCTTGTCGTTTCTCACATATCCTAGATTTCTCATAAGGTTATTTATTTGGACTTCCTCTGTTTTCCTAATGTGAGCATTGATTGTGATGAATTTTCCTCTTAGAATTGCTTTCATAGTGACCCGGAGGTTTTGTTGAGTTGTACAGTCATTGTCATTTACTTCTAGAAATTTTTAAATTTCTTCTTGGATTTCTTCTGTGACCCATTTGTTGTTTATGAGTACATTGTTAATTTTCCAGGTGTCTTTTCTGAAATTTCTTCTGTTATTGATTTCTATTTTCCTTGCACAGTGGTCTAATAGTATGCACACGATAATTTCAAGTCTTCTATATTGACTTAGGGTGGTTTGTGGACTAGTATGTGATCTATTTTTGGTACAGTACCATGTGCTGTTGAAAAGAATGTATTCTCCATTGTAGAGGTGCGGGATACTTTGTATATATCTATTAAATTCATATGGTCAAGGGTGTGCTTCAGCTCTGATATTTCTTTATTGGTTTTTTGTTTAGTTGATCTCTTTGCAAAAGTAAAGTGTTAAAATCCCCTACTGTGCATTATTGGTAATTATTTGATCTTTTAATTTCAGTAGTTTTTGTTTTATGAAGATAGGTGTTTGAGGTTTTGGTGCATCTGTTTATCAGTGTTATCTCTTTGTTGAATTGTTCCCTTAAGCAGTATGTCGTTACCTTGTTTGTCTCTTCTAATCAGTTTTAGCTTGAAGTTTACCATGTCTAATATTAGAATTGCTACCTCTCTGCTTGTTTCAGGGTCCAGGTGCATGAAATGTTGTTTTCCATCCTTTAATTAATCTCTCTCAATGTTAATGGCCTCAACTTTCCAATTAAAACACACAGATTGGCAGACTGGATCAAAAAACAGAATCCAACAGTCTGTCGCACTGAAAGATATTACTGACATACGTTGGTTATTTACTATCATTGCCTTCTTTAACTGTTGGTGAGTCCTTTGTTTTTCTTTTCCTGATTTTTTTTTTGTTGCTGTTTACTCATTGACCTCACTAATTTCCTTTGTGTTTTTAGCTGTGTCCGTTTCATGATTTCTGTTGAGAATATTCTTAAGTATTTTTTCAAGAGTTGGTTTAGTACTTATATTTTGACCTGGCCTTTTTTTGGTACCAGGGATCGAACTCGAGACTTTGTGCTTGCAAGGCAGGCAGTGAAACCACTGAGCTAAATCCCCGGCCTGAGCTGGTCTTTTTCATGGAAATACTTTTTTATTTTGAAGGATAGCTTTGCTGGATAAGTTAATCTGGGTTGGAAGTTATTTGCTCTTAGAGCTTATAATATTTCACTCCAAGCTCTCCTGGCTCTTACAGTTTGTGTTGAGAAGTGTGCTATGATTTTAATTGGTTTACTTTTATAAGTGATTTTTTCCCCCCTCTGGCTGTTTTTAAAATTCTGTTTTTATGCTGGCTATCTAGTAATTTAATAAGACTGTGCCTTGGTGATCTTCTTTTGTTGTCATAATTGTTTGTTGTCCTATAAGAATGCTTACTTGTATTTTAAAATCTTTTCTTATATTTGGGAAATTTTTTTCTATGATTTCTGTAAACATGTTAATAGATCCATTTGTGCTATATTCTAGTTTTTCTGTCACTCCAATTAGCCTTACAGTAGTCTTGTTATTGCCATCTAGTAGTTGCTAGATAATCCTCTCATTCTTTTATTTTCTTTTTGGCTTCTTTGAGCTCTTCATTGTAATTCACTATTTTTTCCTCATGGTCAGACACTCTGTCTTCATATTGGTTGTTTCTGAAATTAATGAATTCTGTAGTTTTTTATTTCAGGTATTTGACATTTTTTTTGAGGATTCCATATCCTTGTTCAATCTGTCATTCAAAATTTGAACTGTTTTGGTTAGCTCACCCAGTTTTTACCTGTTCCCCCCAAATTCACCATGGGCATATTAAATGAAATTGCTGTGAACATTTGGTTCATTTTCTCTTTGAACTCATCTATTTTCTTCATCCCTTCTATGAACTTTTCACAGAGTTCTGCTACCTGGTATTTGTTTTCTTCTCCCTTTGTGACCCTTTGCTGTGCCTTGGGAGAGTTGGATGAACTTGAAGATCTTCTGTTGCCTGGCTTCACCATGCTCATATGTGTACCTGTGATTTTGTTACATATATTTTGATATATATATTTATACATAAATATGTGAGATATATATATGGTATTGCAGGTTGAGGACTAGAAAAGTAAGGAGAATTTGTGGTTTATATGGAGATTTTTAGTAGGATGTTGTGTCCCTATGAATAATTTCCAGCTTTGTGTGTCCAGTGGAAGTATTTACTCCTGTTATTTACTTTAAGTGATTTTGACTCCATCTTTATGTTTTGGTGAAAGAATTACTTCTGGTTATAACAGCATCAACAAATTCAATCATATAACACTTCTATACGATAGTCCTTGCAGTTCCATTTCTTCCCTTTGTCTATTCTTTATGCACACTATGACCATTTATTATTTGTGATGGTTCTGCAATGAGGTAGGTGAAATGGAGGGAGGAGAATGGAAGGTGGTTGGATCAGGAGTGTAAGACACTAAGGAGGAGGTATGTAGGGAAAGATAGTAGCAGAGGAGCAAAAACGTTTGATGTGGGGTCTGCTTCTATTGGAGTACTTTTAGTTGAGTTGAAAGGTTAGTATTGAGAGTTTACAAGAGGATATTTGTGGGGGAAAGTGCAAGATATGGGTGGAAGGAAATTTACTTTGTGACGAGGGGAAGCTATGTGGTTGTCAGACCTGATGATAGAGAGGACAATAGGCTTGGTAAGATATAGGACAGCCAAAGGTTTAGGATGGGGAGGATCAGGGGTTAATACTAGAGAAGAAAGGAATGACTGTGGGGGAGCTAAGTATGGAAAATTAAAATTTGGGAGGAGGAGTTAATGTATTTGGAAAAAGAATAAAGAAATATAGTAATAGCATTGCTTTGGGGATTTGAGGTGAAGAAGGTAGATAGGGAGCTGAGACAAGAGAGAGAACTTAGACACCTATTAAATCGGGGCAAATCGAAGAAAAAATACACAAAAGTAAAAACAATAAAGAAAACCATAAAGGAACATAAACCTACATCACTTTTGAGGCAGGTGACAGTACTACTGAGCTAAATCCCTGGCCCAAACCTACATTACTAAATAAATCAATAAACAAAGAAAAATTCAAACCTATAAATATACAATGGGAACACAGATTACATATTCCAATGACACAATGTATATGTGATTCACATGCACCTTCTTTGCCAGACAGTCTGAGTGCTCACACCCCAATAACTCCTCTGAATCTTCCACTGCAATACTGAATCTAACTCACATTCAGTACTTCTTTCTACCAGGTTGCAGGGATTCTTGGGAGTCTGATCCAGTCCAAATTATTGGGTTAGGAATTTTTGCTGTCCCTCTACCTAGGTGTTATGGTGGAATCAACAGACCAATTCACTGGCATGAAATTGTCCACTTAGTGAGGAGTATTTCTATGCAATCAAATCAGCTACA
Source organism: Heterocephalus glaber (assembly GCF_000247695.1). Next base: position 6,845,861 of record NW_004624799.1, on the reverse strand, counting down.
GGAGTAACAGGGAGTTACAGTGGTATCTTTCTCGCTAAGTTGAACATATCACGAGACCCACTTTTAGAACTCCCTTTAGGCTAGAGAAGAAATCCAGAGTTATAGTGTAAGCATCATAACAGTCCAAGTATTGGCCTACATGTAATATTCACTAAATGTGGTAGCTATGTCTTTTCTTATGGCAAAAAAAGCATCAACAGTAATTTTATAGAATCAATTATCTAAAGCCCAGAGAGCTGGCGACAGGGTAATGCCAGAGTGGGGGAACAAAAAGTTTAAAGGGTTATTGTTGTTGTTTCTTTCATCTTCTGCTTTGTGGCATGGGAAGGAGGAAATAGGAGAGGGACAGAGGATCCTAATAGTGGTGGAGGTATGTTATATATTTAGCTGGGGTAACGGAGAGACTGAGTATGAAATTGGTAGTGAGAAATTGGGATGCAAAAAGTTTCTATAGCCAGTATAAATATTACAGGAAATGTTAAAGGCAGACAGATAATGAGGGTGGAGAAGAAAGAAAAGAAAAATACAGGAAGGATAAGAAAGAAGAGAAATGAGTCAGGTGAAAAGATATGGATAAAAGTAGAAGGAATAAAAAGAGACACGGGAGAATTCCCTTAGCCTCTATGAACTATATCGGAAGAAAAAGGCAAGAGGAAAAGAAACACACATAAACACTTACACTCTTAAGAGAAAAACAAAAGGTCAAATAATAGAATAAAACTGTGGGAGGATGAATAGAAAGAGGAAAACAGCAAAAAAAATATAAAAAATAAAGAGAAAGTTTTCTATTGTTTGGACACGTGGCTTTTTTCCACAGCCTAAAAGTAAGGAACAGAGCTCAAGCCAAGATGTAAGTGCTCACGCTGGAAGTGTAAAGTGGCAGTCTGCCCCCAGAAGAGTGCTGGAAACAGACATCCACATACAGTGGAGGCAGGGTGCCAATATGACCTTCCAATCCAATGCAACTCAGGCTGTTCACTAGCTCCAGCCCCTCAGCAAGACTCCCTCCATCCTGCTCTCCAACCACCAGCTGTCTCCTGTGGGTATCCTCCCTGGTGCACTCTGGGAACTTGATAGTGTGGAATTTGACTTGGAGCCAAGGGGCTGCTCTGAGACCCAAGTTCAAACACTGAGCCCTTCCCTACAGTTGCATCACCACCAGCTCTTGGTCTGCAGTTGTGGCAGCAGCCCTGGATTAATGTTTACTGTGGAGGGTCGCTCTGGGAGCAGTATCCCACATTTTCCTTGTAGGTTCCAACTGCTGATTCTCTCGGTTCCTATGAGGTTCGCTCTTCCTTTTGGAATGTTCTATGGTTGTCTCTGAGTAATGTTCTTTGAGTTGGAATCTTCAAAGCAGGCTTCAGATGTGGTCACAACATTGTGTTTGGTTAATCCATCCTTTATGTCTCTTTCCTTTTATTATAGATTTTCCTACTCTTTGTTTCTCACTGATGTTCTCTGAGTCTCTCCAACATGGCTCCTCCTCTACCCAGCCTGATAGATCTTCCAGATCATTCCTTTTCAGTGTATCTTTCCTCAGCTTCTATGATGTGACTTCTCCTCTAGTAAACCATGTTAAACCCCCTATTCCAGACTTTTGTCTTGTCCAAGATCAGGTCTTTTGCTTGGGTGGCACTTCTGCTCTCCTATGCAGAGGGGAGACAATGTAAAATGAGCTCTAGCCAAGGCATGGAATCCACAGTTGTGGAGCTGGTCAGGGACCAGCCCATGGATCCCAGCATTCTACCAGCGCCGGGGCTGCCCCAAGCAACTTCTGACTCTTCCTCAAAGTCAAAATGACCGTGAACATTAAATATTTCAAATTGATTCAGGACACTGATGTAGCTATAACAGTGCAACTAAAAACACAAAAGCAGACTTCCAGAAATGCTTGAGAAATTGGCAAGAATGATGGGATAAAGTGTTTGAAGAAAGGGCAAGCATTTGGAGGGGAGATTAGTATTGTTTACTATAATAATTATTTAAAATGTACCCTATATTTTTATCTCACCTGATATATCAAATAATTTCTGCATCTTGTGAGATGATGGTTTGGCTTTCATCTGTTAATATAGTAAAATACTGTATATTAATTTCTAAGATTAAACTAATGTTGCATTACTATGATCAATCCAACTTGATCCTAGATTATTTTATTTTTTAATATATTTTTGGATCAGCTTTTTTACTTTTCTTTAGAATATTACATCTAGGCTTAGGGATTTAGCTCAGTGACAGAACACTTGCCTAGCATGTGCAAGGGCCTAGGTTCGATCCCCAGTACCAAAAAAAGGAATAATGAAGAATTTTAAAATCTATATTCCTGAGTGAGAGTGACATATGAGTTTCCTTTCTTTCACTGAATTTTATTGTATTGATGTAAGGTTATATATGTCTTATAAATGAATGTGAACATTATAGTTTTTTCCTCTAAATGAATTCATTTAATATTGGAATTATCTGGGTGAAATATGCATGTAAACTTCTCTGGGCTTCTTTGGAAAAATTATAACCACTCAATGACTAATTTTAGCTATGTTTGTCATAGAGATACCATTCTATTTCTTTTTGTTTCATATTTTGTGAGTTTTATTTTTGTAGAAATTAACATCATCTAAACTTTTTACTTATTCTCATGTGATTTCACAATATTTTTTCATTATTTAAGTTCTACATTCCAATTCCTGTTTTTAATTCCTAATATTGTTCATTTCAGCCTTCTTTTTGTTTTGATTAAACTTGCCAGATGATTATTTTTTATTTTATATCATGTTATATTTTTTACTTATTATTTATTTTGATTTTGGTTAACCTTTCCAGAGGACTATTTTCTTAATCTTTTTAAAAAATCAAAGTCTTTTGGCTTTATTGATCCTACTTTATATTTGTTTAAATTTGTTTCCATTTCATATTTCCTGCTCTAATTGTTATTATTTTGCTTTATCTAGCTCCTTTATTTTATTCTATTTGTTTTCTAACTTCTTAAGATAGATACTTAGGAGTGAAGCTAAGCCAGTCCGAGCACCCGGAAGGAAGCTCCCTGCCACCATCCCAGGCTCCTAGGGCAGTGAACCTCAGCCAGTCCCAGCACCCAGAAGGAAGCTCCCTGCCTCCATTCCAGGCTCCCAGGGCCAAGAAGGTGAGCCGGTCCCAGCACCTGGAAGAAAGTTCCCCTGCTGCCATCCCAAGATCCTAGAGCAGAGAAAGTGAGCCCCGTGGGTACCAGAAGCACCCCTCCTCCATGGAAATGAGAAGACACATAAACAAGCCTCAAAAACAGACTTCCAGATCACCTACAGCAACCCCAAAGGGAAATA
>NW_004624799.1:6825371-6839639 GCF_000247695.1 Heterocephalus glaber | reverse complement strand
AAGAGACTCATGTAATGGTACAAGATCCCAATGATGAATGTAACTGTATTTTATACCTAAAATGTACCAATAAAGTTAATGGGGAAAAAAAACCCAAACAAAGATAGATGCTTAGCTCATTCATTTATAGCCTTTTTTAATGTTATGAAATAAATTTCCTTTTCACTAAACTACATTAGTTATATATCACATACTTTTAAACAATTATTTTTAAACAATTATTTTTATTATTAAACAATTATTTTTATTATTTTTCAGTTTTAAGTATTTTCTAATTCCCTTTGGAATTTCTTCTTTAGCTTATAGCTTATTTATGGCTATTGGCTTACTCATTAAGGAGATTTCCTGTTTTTTAATGCAAAACTGTTTAGTATTGGTATCTAACTTTGTTACATTATGGTAGGATCTTTTTAATTTCAGCTTTCATTTGACTTTCTAAATGTACTTTTCTTATAAATGTGTGTATATATTTCTTTTGAATAAAAATATGTGAATACATTTATGTATATAACATATATATAAGTATGTGAATAATAATAAATTAAGATACATATATTATTTTGGAGACATAGTATGACCACTTAGCACAAAAAGTCCCAAACTATTATTTAATTGGTATTTTCACCCATCAAATTACTATCAAATTATTTTTCTCAAGTCAGTGGTTCTCAAATTTATTCAAGTAGCAAAGGCCCTGGAGATCATAATTATTTTTAATGAGTATTATAGATGTTGCTATCTTTAATATATATAATTTTGTGCTCAGTTGGATACTGTATTATTCAAAAATCTAATTTAGAACAAATTCAACTATTTGTAAAAATTATGAAAGGAAAATTCACAACAACATTTTAATTCATAACTTTTTTTTTTTTCTTGGTACCAGGGATCGAACTCAGGACCTTGCACTTGCGAGGCAGGTGTCAGAACCACTGAGCTAAATTTCCGGCCCAAATTTATAACATTTTAATAATCAAATTTTCTTCAAATTGAAACAATGCTGTTTACCATTTTACTGTGAATTTAGAGTTTTATCTGTCAGATGGAACCCAAACTTCTTGGCCTGGCCTGTTTTTTTTGTAAATTCTTTTTTCTATTCATTCCTACCATGACCTCTCAGTGTCATAAAAACATTGAGTTATATATTGATTTCAGAACTGTTCTATACACTGGTCTTTGACTTTTTTAAAGCTATTTTTAAAAAATGGGTAAAATCATTTCTCATGGAAATTTAAAATGAAAATATATTAAAGAGTATAACCTAGTCACTAGTCAATGAGGAAATCTGTTAGATGTTATAGTCAGTTTAAACAAGATCCTGAGCCAGGTGAGGTGCTCATGCCTATAATCCCAGAACCTGGGAGGCTCAGGCAGGAGAATCAACACGTAATTGTTGCCAGCCTGGGCTACACAGCAAGGTCAAGTCCAGCCTGAACTACATAGTGAGACACTATCTCAAAAAACCAACCAAACAAAAACAAAAACAGAATCCTAAGAACAGACATTTATGGATCAGATATAATTATGATCTATATTATAATTTTAAATTCAGAAGCTATATATCATATCAAATGGTAGGCACTTCATAATTATCTGGAACTGGATTTTGGAAAAAGAAGTTAATGTGTTCTTCCTCTTCTTTATTATGACCCGAGTTCCTCAAACTTTTCCCACTCCCTCCAGCGACATCATATGTAGAACAACTATATCCTGGTTAGACTGGAATTACTAGATATTTAATTTTGGGTGCCCAGTAGAAAAAAAAACCCTCAAAACTTTGCTAAATGTGTTATAAATGTATAGGTATGTCCTAAAGAGGTTTTGATAGTTTAAACCAATGTGATTTACACCTAATATTAAATAATTATTTTAAAATTCTATCCATTTGTAACAAGTTATTCACTTATGTTAACAACTGTGGAACATGAGGAAGTGCATTTTACATGGGCATGAGGGATGTTTTCCCCTTCCAAAATATACTTCTTACATTAACTTCACAAAATCATGCATGAAGACACAGTGCTCAGAAAAATAATTCCATTCAGCTGAATAATTATGAGCTTATTTTCTCTGTTGATATTTACAAGTATATTCCATGTTCTAAAGGTCTTCTTTTTCTAATTTGTTGGCAGTATTAGCTAAATATTTATCTGTAATGTTTTTGTTTTGCAAGTACTAATTACAAAACTATTTCTTTAGATGAGAGACGTTGACAAACATTATGTAAAGCCAATTACAAAGTGTGAAAGTAGCACACAAACAGATACACACATATTGCCACCAACAATTGTGAGATCATATGAGTGGAATGAATGGGAACTAAGAAGAAAAGCTATAAAACTGGTTTGTAACTATATTTTCTAAAATTCATAGGTTGGGGAATTTTAATATGCTGTTGGTCATAGATTTTCTAAGTTTAATTACTTATATAAAATAATGCATTCTATACAGAATTCTTTGCCGACATGAAAACAATTAGCACAATTTATAATATGCCAGCTTTACTTCATAAAATTGGCTTCTGATTTTAAGCATATGTAGAAATACAGAAGCAGGAAATTACTGTCAAGTGATACCAGCCAGTGAATAGAATGAACATGTACATATTTAATAGTTTGAAAACTCAGAGTTAGATTTTAACTAACTTCTAACTTCTAATCATTTAAAGCCTACTCCCACTGGGGGACATTTTTTCTGTTAAATCTTAGGGTCTGGTCTTCTTGTCAACCTGTTCTATCCAGACACTGGCCTCACTCATCCTTTTGATTCTGAGTCACCTTGATCAGAATAGGTGCCTAGCCTTAAAGGCTGTCTCTAAAACTCATCCCCTTCCAACTCAAAGGAATTCTCTCAACTTGCCCCTTTTTGTATACCTTATCATTTTAAACAACAAATATTTATAGTATAATGAGATTAAAAATTTATGTCTGTAGCCTTTTCTTAGTATATTTTATCTATCTCTCTAGGTGTGGAATAAATGAAGGCCAAATGAGAACATGCAGAAGCTATTTATTCAGAGTTTACAACAGCAAGGGATTTAGCCATCTTGACTTGTGTTTAGCAGACTGAAAAAACAGGCAGGGAAATGGGAAAGCTTTATAGTGAGAAAAGGGGGAAAAGCTTCAAATGTTCTCTGCGTGGAAGTTGGTGACATAGGAAACTGGAGGCAAGCTAACACAGAGTATTTTATGTGATTGGTTTTGTGAGCGTTTCTGGCTCTCTCTTGTTGGTCCTGAGCTGGGGAAGTGGGGTGAAAGAGGGGTGGTGCCAGCATTGTGACCATTCTGGCCTGATTGCTACACCTATAGAAGTTGTGATTTGGCTTCCTGAACTGATTGATGTAGAGGTTGCAAATTGGAGTTCTGTTGTCATATGTGGTTTGGCCTTTGTTTTGTTTGTATATTCAATCTGTGACAGGCTTCTCACTAATCACATTTCCATTGCTACCCTCTCTGAGGGTAGATTTTCAGTTTCTGGATTTCCTAGGAAGGATCAGGTTCCATATATATATTCCAGATCATTGTTCCATTAGCATTCCTACTAGTTAATCTTTTGTAGAATGCCTACTTCTTCATATTCTTTTCTGTTATCTACTAAACTCATGTAAGTTCATCATACATTTACTGGGTAACATATATCCCACTACCTTATTCTACTGGGGATAATAGGCTAGCAGGTGATATTGATACACTAAAATATTTCAGTACCTTTTGGTAAATAGTAAAACAGAAGTGAAATATAACTTTTAAATTAAATGAGGTGACATATTGAAGTTGGTCTTGAGATACAAACAGACAAAGAGAGGGAAGCAGTGGCTGGATAGGGTAATAGAGGAAGAGAGAACAACATAGGTATGGGCTGGAAATGTTAAGAAAATGGGGTAGTCAGAGGGGCTAAACTTTATACTGATTGAACTCTCTCTTCCCATGCCTCAGTCTGCACTTATTTCTTATTTTCACCTGAGACCTAATGGTTCCTGAGCATTGCATCATGTTGAATGCCACACTCTGAGTATCACCAACCCAATCTGTGATGAGATGAAGCTGAATTTATTACTTATGCCTTAAGGGAAAACATCACCTCAAAGGAAGAATGGCAAATGCATAATTTATTGAGAATTTGAAGTTTGTTGAGGCAGGTCTGTCAGTGTCTAAAGTAGGTTAAGGATTTGAATAGGACTGTACAAAGAAAAAGCAGTCAAACCTTGATGGGAATAATAAGGTGAGATTTTTGAGGAAAAGGATCCAAAGAGGCTGGGGATGTAGGTCAGTGGTAGATCTACTTATGAAGCATGTGGGAGACTTTGTGTTTAATCCCACATATTGGAAAAGTGATTCAACTTTCAGAGCATTATGTAGTGAACAGTCAAGTTACTTGATTTGGCAGGAATCTCTTGGAATAGTAAAATTATGCTACTGAAGACAATGGAATAGTGAAGTCATATTAATATATTTTATTTTTTATTTTTATTTTTTGGAACTGGGGATTGAACTCGGGTCCTTGTGCTTGCAAGGCAGGTGGCAGAACCACTGAGCTAAATCCCCAGCCCTAAGTCATATTAATTTAAACAATAAGCAGCGTGTGTGCACAGGGAAGGGGTTTGGGTTCTCAATGACCCTGAAATGTTTCCTCAACTTCTAGTTCTCTCTTCTTCACTCACGCTATAATGCCTTGTGCTCTTTTTCTTGTCCTCTATAATTATAACATGTAACATGCTTTTTTTTTTTTTTGAATGGTGCTAGGAATGGAACCTAGGGCAAATGTTGTACTACTGAGCTACATCCCCAACCCTTATCCTCCTTTTTATTAGCTCTTTCTTGCTTTCCAGCCTATGTGATCTGTTCAACTTCATGTTTACTAGTAATCCATAAAGGGAGTAAGCAAGGTGAAGAATAATGTAAAATGTAAACTGAAAACATCAGAGCTTTTAATATTAAAAACTAAGGGTGAACCCTATTTTGTAAAGACTCCATAAATTTAAAAATTTTATCTTAAAAAATAAAAGAAGTATGGAAAAATCCAAGTTGTATGAATTCAAAGTATAAAAAAGGAATTAGATTACTTTAATAAATAGTTGCGTTTACTGTAACTATGAGTCTAGCATATTTTTCTTTGGGCTCATTTTCATCTTTTTACATATTTTTCCACCTTTCAATAAAGGTTATTTTTCTCTTATAGCCTAGATTTTCTAATGTTCTAATAGTTTATAGAAAGGTGCTATTATAAGATTAATTTCTTTGTAGATTGAGAAGATTATAGGAAGATATTAACTAGTATCTGATAATATTATACATTATTTATTCTTTAGAGAAATTTTAATTCCTGTTTTCTGTTTCCACTTAGGCCAGTTTACGTCAGAAAATTACTCATTCAGTACAGACTGATCTCAGTCACATGAGAAGAGAAAATTGCTCACAGGTGTACCCCTCCAAAAATGCTGGCACCCTGTCCATGAGGGAAGATGGCACACAAGTGCCCAGGCCCCAGATTTACATCTCTGGTCTTCGTGGTGGACAAAGCAAAGTATCCCATGGGGTCAAGGTGAACTTAACTAGAGCTGTTGATAAAACCTAGAGATGACATCTTCAAAGATGTTCCTTAGTTTTGCACAGTGGCAAATACTGAAAAGTATTTTAGATCCATGAAAATTAATTTTGTGGGGGTGGCACTGATTGTGTGAATGTTTGTTGGATTTTCATATTTTGTCAAACTGGTGCAAAAAACTAAAAGTTATGTTCTCTAAAACAATTTTCATTCTATTAAAATTGAAAAGTAAAATTCTGCCCATGTATCTTTATTTTCTTTTAGCCAAAGTTTGGGAGCAATAAGATTGAAATTATGATGCTATTTTGATAATTAAATACTCTAAGTTTATTATTAATGGACGATAAGGCTTATTTCTATAATCAAATTTAATGTTAGAAATTAGAATTTTAAAACCCAAGCATTATTTTCAGCTTTATTAACTATTGAAAGTTAACACTGATTACATTGCTGTATGATAAAACCTTGCTGTTTGGAAGAGTTCAAGCAAAGGTCCACAAGTTTTACATAAAATCTGGATTTCTAGCTCTTTGACAAAAAATCAGAATATTTATGTAGTGACATCTTGGCATTCCTGTAAGTAGTAGCTTTGCCTGTCATAAGACAAGCACTTCCAGTTCTCCACTGTTCAACCCAGTTCCTGCTGCCTTACAGGCTTCCCACTTCACTCCTTTGTCTTATTTGTCTGATGCCATGGTGAATTAATGATATCTAAATTTTAGAGATACAATTTTACATATTTCTAATGCTAACTCATGGATACGAGCAATTTCCAGATAGAGGGCTTGTTTGTTAAGCTAGCTTTAACAGGGCGGGAGTTGGGGTGGGTATGTGACTTATATATAGCAGTTTTTCTGCCCAAGCTGATCTTTTTTTTACTAAAATGTTTATATAACTTGTTTTCTATGCAGTTTAAATGCTAACTGTAACACAAATGTGCTTTAAAATCTATTTTCCATAGATATTATAAAGGTGGCTGAGTGAAGAACAACAGTGAAGAGCAAGAATAAGTTTAGCTTTTCAAATTGAGAGCTTGTCTGCAGGTTCTAGCAGGGGAATGCAGCTACTCAATACCTTTGAGGAGGAAATGGTCCTCTTCTATCAGGGTGGTTGTCCTCTTCCACACAGCTTTGGAAAGGACACAAATGGAGCTGTGAGGGAGGAAGGGGACACCTGATTTGGTCTGGCCAGCCAGGTCAACCAAATCAACCCTGGCAATCAATGGATGACAGATGTTGCAGCCAGATTGCCCTCATATCCTAGCTTTTCGAATTGGATGTGATATTTTCATTCCTTTAGGCATTCTAATTCCAGCCCTAAGATAACCACAAATAGTGGCTTACAGCCATTCTTTTTTGTGTTTAGGAATCTTACAGTTCTAAATGAAGGTTAATTAACAGAAAAAATCAAGTTCATGATGTTTAGTAATACCTCCCTCCATCCCCTCTTCTCTAAGCCTTGCCTATCTTCAACATCATTTTTTAAAGTACAAGTATGAAAATCATGACAATTTACATACAGGTAGATCTTGCTTGTGTCTGTAGAGACAAGTCCTCCTCCCTGGGAACTGGGGTGAGCTTTCAGACTGCTTATTCTTTTTTCCGCATTGCACTGTTTCTCCAGCTCCTGTGTAATTTCTAATTTTTTTCCAGTTCCCTCCCAATTCCTGGCCATCTACTTCTTTTTTTTCACTTTGCCAACTTGTTATTTTCCAGGTGTCTGCATTCTGGGTCCTGGAGAGGCTATATTTTGTTGCTGATTATTGTTCTGCCACGTTGGTTCTCCCTCCTTTATTTATTTTGAATTTATTTGTAGAATGCTTATATAAGAGAAAACATGAAATATTTAATAATCTGGACCTGAATGGTTTCATTTACTGTAATCATCTCCATTTCCATCTATTTTACTGGAATGTACTCTATAGTCACCCCATGAAATTCTGTTTGCCCTCAAACTGCCTGATCAGATTTTACTATTTCCTTGAAGGTTTTTCCCATCAGCCATGAAAGAATTGGTTCCTCTTTAGGGTTTTCATTGGATGTTATTCATACTTTTATTATAGCACTTAAACAGGAATACTGTATAGTTAGGTACTGCATTCTCTGATAGTGAATTTCTTAACATTTAACTGTTTTAGTCATCTTTATATCCCTGACATTTATATAGCATCTTTTTGGATGAATGAATAAATTTTTAGAAAGAATGAATGAAAAGACAAACTAGAAGCAGGTTTTTGGTTGAGTCAAGGTGGGAATTGATAAGGAGTTCAGTAGTAAAGTAATTATTACAAAAGAAGAGGGAAAAAAGGGAGATTATGTTTTGGGGAAATAAAGTTGGATAGACTTTGTATACTTTTTGGAGAACTTTGAGAGGCAAAGAAATATTTTGTCTTCCTCTAATAGTTCATTAGGAAACTGCTGCAGATTCTTGATTCTGGAGTAGGAAGATGAGTAGGAAGGTGTTACAAAAATATGGGGTATGGGCCGGGGATTTAGCTCAGTGGTTTCGCCGCCTGCTGCACAAGTGCAAGGACCTGAGTTCGATCCCCGGTACAAAAAAAAAATGGGGTATTTCACATTATCTTTTATACCTTTTAGTCCTTATTTACACTTTCAGTTTCTCACATTAGAGAAACTATTTGGTATTTACACACGTGTGTCCTATTTGTTTCACTTAAGAGTATTGCCTCAATATGCATCCATTTAGCTATAAATGTCTCTAATTTCTCATTTTTTATGGCTGAGTAGTACTCCATTTTATTAAAAAAATCCACATTTTCTTTATTCAGTCTCCAGTTGATGGGCATTTGGGCTGCTTCCAAGTTTTAGCTATTACAAATTGTGCTGCTATGAACATGGGTGCACATATATCACTGTGGTATGATTCTTTTAATTCTTTGGGGGAGATACCCAGCAGCGGAATAGCTGGGTCAAATGGGACTTCCAGTTCTAGTTCTTTGAGGTATCTCCATACTGATTTTCACAATGGTTGCACCAGTCTACACTCCCACCAGCAGTGGAGCAGGGTTCCTCTTTCCCTACAGCCCTGCCAGCATTTGTTATTGGTTGATTTCATGATAGCAGCCATTCTTATAGGAAGAAAAGGGGCAAAGGGGAAGGGGAAGTGGGAGGGATAGGGAAAAGAAAGGATTGAAATTAATATGAGAAAATGAAAAAATGGAAACAAAGTCTTTGTAAATAGGGAGGGATGGAAGGGTTGAAGGGACAGCAGGGGAACGGGGAAAAATAAGAACCAAGAGAGATTATGTAAAGGTGCAAATTTCCAGTGATGAATGTAATTATATTGTATACCTAAAATGTACCAATAAAATAAAAATTAAAAAAATATGGGGTATTTGGTTATGGATGGTATAAAGGGACAAATGTTACATTTAATTAAGAGGGAATAACATCTGAGGAAAGGGAAGGGAAAATCAAAGTATGAGCTCAGGGTCTTTGCCCTGGGAGACCGAGGATAATTAGTTGTGATCAGTGTTTACATATGTGTCTAATACTATTCTCTCCTAGAAGGACCTATGGTTTCTTAAAGTGTATTTGATTCCATGACTGGACAGGGGGAAATAAACTGCTTGTTGCCAGAAAATTCTTCAAAAAGCTGATCAGACTTTGTAAAGAAGCAGTTTACAAGGGTCATATTTGGATATTTAAGCATCATAAAAAGAGTAATTATGTATAGTCAATTGAAGTAGTTGAGAACACAATGATACTCCAAAATAGGAAGAAACTGTACAGAGCAGTAGTTGTAAAGCAAAAGCAGGAATATATGATATTTTAATCCTTTTAAATGTAATCCTTTTAAATTTTAAATTAAATTTTAATCTTTAAAATTAATGTCAGATATTAGTTTTATGTTTAACTATATTTACAAGTACATGAACAGACAGGAACTGAATAATTCCAGAAGTATAAACTATATCAATTACAGGAAGACGTGATTAGCTCCAGTGAGCACACACAATCAGGTAGAGAAGGGAAGATCTAACATTGTTCCAAAATGAGATGAATCAAATTACAATGTCAACTCTAGTCTCCTGAAAACACCTATTATTATGCTAATAAGGCAGGCTAAGTTTCCCAGTTAACAGAGGAAACTATATGAATAATGACAACACAGTGGTATAAAAGATTTATCCCTCAACTTTTTAAAGAGACATTTTTTTGGGAGAAAATCGTGCTACAGAAGGTGGAGGCTACTGGGCATGTTAGAATCTCGTATACCTGTTCCCGTGAGGGCTGAAGTATTTTTATGGTATTTTAAATCAATCTATATATCCTAAACATCACTCACTTTGCCAAGGAATTTCTAATTTCACTTATGCTAATCAGCGTTTAGTGAATGTAAAGATTATAGTGGTTAGAGTGCCTGCTGATACATTTAATATTTCTGAGGCCCTTTTGTTGTCTGAAAATCATACAGTTAGAATGTATGGCTAGATAGTCAAGGACAGTGCTGACGTACACAAGACTTATGAATCATATATAAATTATACTAAATTTACACAAGAGACGAGCGAGGTGGAAGTTATAAAAGATGAAAATAATTTCTGTTACTTTATGAATTCTGGGATCTTCTCTAACAGCTTTGACAGGAATGAATCTCCAAGTCTAACTGCAAATCCTTACTTGCGATGTATCGCCTTTGTGAGGACTACAATTCCCAGAAGGCAAGACTCGGCTCCCTCGACTTTGCTTCATTAGCTGGCCTGGAGTTGAGTTTCTCAGAATCACTCCTCAAACGAATTTTCTCACTCTTGTCACCACCTCGGCTGTACAGACCACCCCATTCATCCTCTCTTCAGGAGCCGCTCGGATTCCACCGCTTGATTACAGCGGTAGCTGGGCCGAACAGGCGGGCCGCTCTAGGCCGAGCATCGTCATCTCTATGACCCCAGGGGGGCGGTCCCCGAGTCAGCGCAGGGCGTGCGGAGGGGGTGCGCGTCAGTTCCGCGCGGGGCTGTGCGAACGCCATGGCTACTCCGAGAGGTGAGGCTGGGCCCCTTGGGAGATGGGTGTCTGCGGGGACGGCCTGCGAGAGATAGTACTGGCTGCCCTTGTCTGGCGGGGCTCCAGGCTGGGCCGAGCATCGGGTGTCAGGATTTGGTGTGGAGCTGCGGGCTGTCAGCGTAGAGGGCTTCCCGCTGCGGGTGCCCTCCCTGCGTTTGGAGACTGCGCTGCCTCTAGCAGCTGGTAGTGGGTAGGAGCCGCATTCTGGCTGGCCGGGCCGGGCCGGTCCTGCTCCATTCATCGGGACAGTTCCGGGTCCTGGCCAGCGCCACCCGGCTGCGATCTCAGGTACGCCGGCCCTGCGGATGTTTAGAGGCTTAAAGGCTGCTGAGCACGAAAACATTACAGAGGCATTAAAACAGCACCGAAACCACAAGGAGATGCAGAAAACTAGTCGGTAGGAGTTCCTCCCTAGGGTAATGTGTGTAGTTAGAAAGAATACTGATATTTTGGGTCGGAAGTAAAGTCCTCCCTCTCCCAAGGCATGGCATTTTCGGGCAATAATATTTGGTGACTAATTGCCTTTTAAAGAGGGTGAGTCTAACTCCAAGGCACTTGTATTTTGCTAGTGGTTTATACAAGTTGGAAGTAGAGCTGAGTTTTCTGTACTATAGAGCAGTCGCAAGGAGACGCTGGACAACACCCTTTCCGCATAGAACAGTTGGTTTCATCTCTAAATAAATGTTGAACACTTAACATTCTGTTACATGGGTGCCAAATTATTTTCCTTGTTGAGACATTTATCACCAGGCCTTGCTAGGGGTCGTCATCAACAGTTGCACATACTGCTTTTAGGCATTGTCCCATTTCAAGTTAAGTGTAACCTTAAAAAGGTTTTCTGTAGCAATACAAGAAATTCAGGGAAAATGATACGATTATTTTGATAACTAACAGAATAGCAAGATTGATGAATGAGCGCTTAAAGATTACAGAATTATTACGTGAAACAACTAACATATAGATTTAGGCTTATTACTAGTACATATTTATTGTGCCTTGATGCTGTTACAAGTCCTGTATTCCAGTACAAATATATCATCCTAACAAAATTACAGTTTCCATAGCTTCAAGATATTTACAAAGGATTTATCTGGGACTTCCCCAGTGTCTAGATTCTCAGGTATTATAGTGTTCCCCATAAAATATAACAACAGAAATGTATGTAACTCCAGGTTTTTGGGGACATTTCCCACACAAACACACTGTGTGGGAGCTAATGGGAACTTTGTGAGAAGGGGAAAAAAAGTGTTAAGATGTGGCTGCCACTTGAGTTGTGGGCTAAGCTTATTGTTACCTGCCATGGGCATGATTTGAATTATCAGGAAAGCTTAATTACATGCCACAGACTTTTTATATTACCTTGTAAAACTTGGAATTCCTAATAATTGAAATTTCATACCGGGAAGTATGTGAGTTGAATGAAGAAATATTTTGATTTAAGGGTAAAAAATGTCACAGAAAGCCATGCTTCAAAATATTTTTTTAGAAACTTGATATGTTTTCTGCCACCTGCCTCACAAGCGCAAAGACCCAAGTTCGATCCCCGGTACCAAAAAAAAAAGTTGATGCATTTCTAAAATGGTATTACCTATCAGAGTCTTATATATTTTACAAATATCTAAACATACTACTTTTCTACTTAGGTTAATATTTTCAAGAATATAATGTATGTTTCCATATAATCATTATGGAAACAGGTATATTTTCAAAGTTGACAGTATATATTTGTAGGCTATAAATACTAGGTTTAATATTTAAACATTCAATATGTTGTTTTTGGAATCAGTAACCTGTAATAAAGTAGATGTAAGCCAGGCATGGTGGCATAAACCTTTAGTCCTAGCACTCGGAAGGCTGAGGCGGGAGGATTGCTGGGAATTCGAGGCCAGCCTGGGCTACATAGTTAGTTCAAGGCCAGCCTAAACTATGTATTGACACCTGTTTCAGATAAATAAATAGTAAATAAGTAAGTGAATTATAAAGTACTGATGAGCAGACTTTCTGTAAAGGGCTACTGGTCTGTCATAATTACTCAATTCTGTAGTACCAGGGCAAAATACTGTATAACCAAAACAGTTTGGAAGGAAATGAGTATGGCTTTGTTCTTATAAAAGTTCATTATGAACATTGAAATTTGAATTCTGTATCACTTTCCTGTGTCATAAAATTTTTTAAAAAAAAATTTTCAATGATTTAAAGATGTATAAACATTCTGAGCTTGCAGGCCATGTGAAAATGAATGACAGTATAGTTTGCTTCTGATCTAAGGAAGTGTTTTCTTCTGTACTGATTAATTAAAAATCATTGCTGTTTTAGTTTTGGTCATACATTTTCCCCTTGCATAGGAAAGTTTTAGAACAAAGGAAGTATTGTACTGGTCTCTTTTACTTCCTTTTACATAAACATTGCTTTTTGGCTTCTCAGAAGTTTTGAAAAGAAAGTTTAGGCACTTACAAGCTCTATTTCTTTTGTTTGAGCATATTACTTTTTAGTTAAGACTTGATGTAACATTTAAAAGTAATGTTTTGGTTTTTTTTTGGTACGGGGGATTGAACTCGGGACCTTGTGCTTGTGAGGCAAGCAGTGGCACCACTGAGCTAAATCCCCGGCCCTAAAAGTAATGTTTTTCAGCACGAGTTTCTGAGACATTTTTTAACCCTTAGATCAAAATACTACGTCAAGTCTTAAAAATATAACTACTGTTTACAAATTATGCTTTAATTCAGCCAGGGAGACTATAGTTTTTAAGAACCTGTTTCTACGTTAAGTTCCTATGTTGCTGTATTTAATGGCACTGTAATCTGAAACACTCATTTTATTTATGATAGTCATCTTTGAATTGTGATTAAACTTCCAGAGCAGTGAACAAAAGGATATTTAGCTACTAGTTTTAGTAGCAACATAGTCACTTTATCTCTCTTAACTGTGGTTTGTCAGAGTATGACCCAGTGACTGGCCAAATCTGAGTATTTATTTTTTGAATGACCCATGAACTAAACATGCTTTTTTCTTTTAATTAAAAAGTTTAAAAAAATTTTTGAGGCAGGGTCTTGCTAAGTTGCTCAGGTTGGGTTTGAATTTGTGATCTTTTTGACTTAGCCTCCTAGAATGCTTGGTGCGTGCCACCATGCCCAGGCCTAAGAATGTTTTTTTTGTTTGTTTTAACAGATGAATTTTCGCAGTTGATTTAATGACAAATCACTAACTTCAAACACCAAGCAAATGAAATGTCACCTTCCTCAAATAATTCCATTGTTATTAGTGCAAAACATTGTACTTAATTTTAATTTATAAAACATTGTACTTAATTTGTAAAACCATTTGTGGTGACTTTTTCTCCTTATCTTTAACTTGTCTGAAAAGTAGAAATAGTTTGAGCCTTGGGTGATGGCAGTATCAGTGCAGGAAGTATTTGTGGTTTTACCAAAGGTGTTGAACTGGCTCTGGCACCTGAATGATGGCTGCTGCTCAGGTATACTTGCAGGCAGTTCTTAATCTGTCCCTCAGTTGTACACTTCCTGCATTTCAAATTTTGTACAGCTTTGTTGATACTCCATTTTTATATTATAAATTGTTTCTCATGCAGTAAAATGAGAGATAAGATATATTTTGACTTTTAGGGGCTGGGGATTTAGCTCAGTGGTTCTGGCGCCTGCCTCGCAAGTGCAAGGTCCCTAGTTCGATACCCAGTACCAAAAAA
>NW_004624799.1:6796104-6825271 GCF_000247695.1 Heterocephalus glaber | reverse complement strand
AAAAAAAAAGAAAAGATATATTTTGACTTTTATAAAGTTCTTCGTTAAGCTCCTTTATCACTCACTTATTCCTTTTGGCTTTTTCTCTGCTGTTTTTAAATTTGGAGTATACACTGCAGTTGCTTTCATGTTTCTTTCACAAATTTGTAATCATAAAGATATTTAAAATATGTAAATTTCAGCATCTTAGATTTACTATGCATATAGTCTTGCAGTTGGAACACTGGATAAAACTTTAATGTATTAATATTTAAGGTTAGTTTGTGTCTTTTGTTTCATATAACTGGAAGATACTGGTTTTAAAAATGTCATAGGTTTTAAAAAATACTTTGTGCTGGAAATTGGAAAGCATTTTAGGCCATAACTAGTTGATTAGCTTTTTAAACATTTTTTATTTTTATTAGTACCTGACTGCAGTACATAATGATTATATTCATCAGGAGTTGGTACCTGTACATGACACAAATGACTAGCTCTTATATATATAATCTTGTCTATTAAATAATATTTTTGTTGCACCTATTTTCCAGAAAATGTCAGTTTACTATTCAAATTATACTGCTTGACAGTGATGACCTTGGTGGCTGCAGCTTATACCATATCTTTAAGATACACAAGGACTACAGACAAAGAACTCTACTTTTCAACCACAGCTGTGTGTATCACAGAAGTTATAAAGTTATTGCTAAGTGTGGGACTTTTAGCTAAGTAAGTATAAATACTTTTAGGGTATTATTTTTTCCCTTAAGGTATTTTATTGGAAAATTCAAGCTACATCTTTTTGTTTGATTGCTCTAGAGCAGTGTTTCCTAACTATGGGTGATTTGCTCCCTAGGAGATATTTTTGGTAGTCATAACTTGGGGGGATGGTATGGCATCTAGTGAGTGGAGGCCAGAGGCTGCTAAACATCCTGTAAGGTCCAGTACAGCCCTATGCAACAGTTATATCCAGCTCTATTTGTCGGTAATGCTGGGGTTGAAGAGCCCTGCTCTACAGCAAGAGTTGTCAAACTGTAGCCCATGGGCCAAATGTAGCTTGCTGCCTGTTTTGGTTGCTGTAGACAATATATAGTTCACAAAGCCTAAAATATTTACTATTTGACTCAAAAAAGATTGCCGACCCCTGTTTTAGAGGAATATAATAATAAACATTTATTGTTTCCTGTGTTAAGTGCTACCTAGTGCTTTTCATGAATTTTTTCATTTAATCTTTATGCAGTTTTGAGGTAAGTACTATAATTATTCCTATTTTATCAATACAGCATATGAGGTGCTTCAAGATTACGGTATTATGTGGTAATGCTTGGCGCTGAGTCAGTAACATCATATAAGAATCATTTTAGCTAAAGATGCAGTGAGAGAGAAGGGTAATCATAGGGACTCTGCAGTAAGACATTTATTCCTAGACTCAGTGGGATTATGGGTTCACACACATTTCTTAACCTTTTAAAAATTGTTAGTAAATGACTTGAGCAAAGATTTATGAAATAGGGACCTAGGTGAGAATTCATACAGATTTCACTATGTGTGTTGGTAAGAGTAGAGTAGTATGGAATAGTATGTGTATAGGTTCTTAAGTGGAAATAGACAAATTACATTTAAAGAATTTGAAACTTTTGAAACTCATTATTTATTGAGTAGTTTCTATGTGACAGTTTTTATACTGGATGATGGTATATAGGTATGAATGAAAAAGGGTCTCCATCTTTAAACAGATTTAGTTTTGAAGAGACAGAAAATAAACCAGTAAACACACACATGATTTCACATGATCATGTGAAAAATGATTTGAAGAGAAAAGAACAGAAAAACAACTTGAGACTACATGGTAGATGGCTTCAATATATTTGAACTTAAAATTTATGTTGTAGATAGAGATACTACAGCAGCCTAACTGGTCAGGTTAGTAAAACTAGACCTTCCATGTAACAAAATTCTGGAAGATTGCCTTTTAATTATGAAGTTTTTCTTTCTGAATTATGTAAGATAAATGTGAGTCATCTTGTACCTTTATAAGGCAATGTTTCAAAGGCAAAAGTCTAAAACTCCAGAACAACTTCCATGTAACAACTTAGGAGTTAACAAATTAATATAATCTTAAGGTTTAGCTTCTATTAAGAAAAAGTTCCCCAACTTCCAAAGGGACAAAAAAACAGTTAACTCAGGAATCACATAGATCTGTTAGAGCATGATATTGGCTATTTTAAATTATAAGAGCAAATCATGGTTCAGTTTGTTTTGCAACTGTGGAGAATTTGTGGAAATCACTATGAAAAAACAAAACAACAAAAAAGCACTGAAGCCCAAGGTATAGCAGTTGGGCCAATTTTTCCACCAACCCACCTGCATAGACATTTTCTTTTATTTTATTGCTTGGCATACAGTGTTTCTTGCTTTTCTTCAGTTGTTCAGTGTTGCAGGTATAGTTAGTTGTTTTGTGGAAACTTTTTTGGAAATTATGTCAAAATACAAACAAAAAATTTTGAAAATTTACCAGGCTAGTCAGATTATGGTGCTGAAATAACAGCAGTGTGGAAAAAGCAATAGTTGCTGTGTCTGTCACCAGCATAACATACAGGCCAGGATCTTGTACACAAAAACTAGGAACAGAAAAAGTCAGAAACCAAAATTGATTCATAGTGTTGAATTTGTATATATTTGATAATTCTAACCCATTGATGTTAAAATAATTTTCTAGACCAGTTTTCTTTGTGTTCAAAGTAGAAGCAGTATTGTATCATCTGAGAGAAAAGATGAAAATTTCAGGATATTATGGGAGAATGTGGAATAATTATATTAGAAATAACTAAAGCTTTAGAGCTACTATTTTAATGGAAAACTCTTCTTTAACCCACTCTTTACTGTGTGATAAACCACAGTAACCTTATAGAGTTACAGATATTTTCCAGGAACTTCAGTTTATCTGCCCTATCTGCAGAGTTTACTCTCATTATACAGACTATCAGTCTGGCTGCTTATTTAGTACAGTACAGTGATGTTCTTTGGTTAGTAATACATTTAGTCTTGGCTAATTGTTAAAGTAATCAAATATTATATGAGGTGAAGGACAGACTTATTGAGGTGGCACCAGAAACTCAGTGTCTTATTAATTTTACTTATAGAGAAACATCACTGCCACACCCAAATAATCAGTGCTTCACTCCCTCTGAACATTTGAAGCATGTAGTCTTACTAAGGCAGGTTCAAGATACTGTTAATAAGACATAATGAGTCCGGGCATGGTGGTGCACACCTGTAATCCCAGCACTCAGGCTGAGGCAGGAGGATTGCTGTGAATTCGAGGCCAGCCTGGGTTACATAGTGAGACCTTGCCTCAAAAAACAAAACAAAACAAAACAAAAGATATGATGGGGTAGTCAGTTTCATTTAGCAAATATTTATCAAGTCCCAATTATGAGTTTAACACTGTTTTAGATACAAGAAATAAGGTTGCATTGGAGATTATAGTTTATTGGAGAACCAAATGTTATGGTAAATTAATAATAAATTGACAGTGTCATGAAGGAAAAATAGAGGGTGCTGTAAACAAGTATAGTAGATTGGATTGGAGAGTTTCCTCCCTGAGGAAGTTGCATTTAATCCTAGACCTGAAGATTGACTAGAAGTTAGGTAAGAAAAGAACGATGAGGGTGAAGAAAATGCTGTTTGAAATTCTTGAGGCAGAAAAAATGTTATTTAAACATTATCAGTATGTCTGGAGTAAGGTCATCAAGGTATCAAGAGTCAAGTACAAGGGGTGGGGATTTAGCTCGGTGGCACTGCACTTGTGAGGCAGGCGCCGAGGTCCTGAGTTTCATCCCTGGTACCAAAGAAGAGTCCAAGTACAATAGGAAGTCATTGGACAGTTTAAATCAGGAACAAACATGGCCAACTATTTTGCTTCCAGAGTCACTTTGACTCCTTGAAGGAGAATGGATTGGAAAGTTGAAAGTGCGGTGAAGTGTAAAAGTTGAAAGGAGAAAACCTTATAGCATAGGTGATGAAGAGAAGTTAATGCTCTGGAGATATGATCTATAGGACTTAGTCATGTGTTTGAATAAATAGTTCTCTTTATTCAAAGGAATTTCATTCAATAAAGTCATCACTAGAATTTGACTAGGAACTGTTACTCTTTGGGGAAATACAAGGTGGGGTTCCTGTGAGCCTCTGGTTATGTTTCTATCAACTGATTAGTTACATAACCTTGATTTGTGTGAGTTTTAAAGACAATTTAATGCTATAGTTTGGAACTTAAATGTCCTCCAATGGCTTATGTACTAAAGGCTTGCTCCTCTTAGGAGATGGTAGAACTTTAAAGGTAGGGCTTATCAGGTAGTCTTCTGAGGATCGTGAGACCTCCGTCTCCTCCTTTCTCTTTTGCTTCTTGACCATGATGAAGTGAGTCATTTTGTTGCCTTGTGCAAAGCAATGGAACCAACTGATCATGGTCTGAAACCTCTTAAACTGTGAGCCAAAAATAAAACCTCTCTCTTTATAAGATGATTATCTTAGGTATTTTGTTATAGTAACAGAAAGGTAACACATTTAATGTATGTTACTGAATAACCAGCTTTGAACTCATGGCCAACAGCACTATAATTTATGCCTGAATGAAGTTTACCTATTACATGTATTTTCTCCATAGTGCTATAGCATTCGTAGAACACTGGGTAGCACTTTAGCACTATACTTGGGGGCCATCTTAAACAGTAAAATCACCAACAAAAGGCATGAGAAAATGAAAAATGTGAACTTCTGGATTATTTTATTGTATAATTCATTTATGTATCATTATTTTGATGCTCAAAATGCCCCAGATTTAAACAGTGGATCTCCAAACTTCCTGTTTCTTTTACATATATTTTCATCAATCTCTGAACAGTTTCTTTTTAGCACAGTAAGTTGCTTTAGGCTTATTTTGTACTTGACCTGCCCAGACACTGAAGTCACATATTTTTTCAAGGATTCTTTGTTCTCTTTATTTTTCACAATATTTAGAAATCAGAACCTAGGTACCTCATGTACACATTGCTTCTGCAGTATCCTTACTTCTAGACCCTTTCAGCCAATAGGAAATATATGCATATGTATATACACTCTTATCTATATCTATTTCTCCATATTTATGTATACCAAGGAGTTATTGGTATGTATTGGTTGATTTCCTACAGTTAGGATCCAGCCTTCCTGAGAAAGATCTAACCTTCCCTTTATTCGTATTTGTTCCCTTCTCAGTAGTTCTGAAATAATAGGTCATTTGTTTCTGTCTGTGCTTAATTTAGAATTCTTCCATTTTTGTTTTTACTTGCAATTTTTAGAATATGAAAGTATACTTCTTTCAATCAGAAGATGTAACGGCAAAAAAAGGAGGAAGAATTAATGGACTTAATTACTTTGATAAATAAGGTTGAGGTGGTCTAACTGGTGAATTTGAGTTATGTGCAAGAGATTGCTGGGCACTATGTAAAATACACTATACTCCATTTTATTTTGTACTTAAATATTTTATCTTTGTTTTTTACACTTGATCTTAGCCAAAAAGCCGAGAAGAGATTTTATCATCGTTTTTTAACACTTAAGTATTTCAAGGTAGTATATTAGAAATCTGTCTCTTTCTTTCTAAAAATTGTATGGTACTCCCTTATGCAGACATAGCCAATGTGCCACTCAGTTGATGGACACTTGGGTTGGTTTCAGTCTTCTACTATAAAACAATAATTATCCTGTGCACACACTGTTGTGCACCTGTGTGATTGTATCACTTTTAAATTGAAAAGAAAATGAGTGAATTCTGCTTTTGAAGAGGAGAAAATTAGAAGTGATGTTACAAAAGCTCTACATGTGAATAAAGTACTTTTAAAAATACTTAAATTCCCAGTTTCTAAGCTATATTTTGAAATGTAAAAATTTTAAAAAATATTTTTCATAAAGCTAATTACTACTACAATTAATAGGAAAATTAAGCCCCATGACACTTATTGGCAATGAGGATTAAAATACACCATTGGTGGTAATAAGGAAAAAGAAGTGAAAGCACTTTCACATTGCCTCAGAACAAACTCAACTTTTTATTGTTTGCTGTTACTACAGTATAAAGACTAAATAATTGTAGCAGGATGTGTACATGTTAATGTACATATACTTTGGGTGTGTTTTAGTAGTAAAACAAAGTATTATATCTTGAGCTACTTATCCACAGTGGATCAGAGAAAACTGTTTTACTATTTCATAGTATCTAATACCTAATATAGCTATCAAATACATGTTACATATTTTCCAGCCCTGTTTATCTCTCCTGCTGGCTTACATTTTTGCTGTGCCTTCATACCCATCTTATAATGAGTTCTGGGTCTTGGAGAAAAAGTCAAAATCATTTACTGCCTATGATGAGTATTTTTGTTCTTAATTTGACCTAATTATTGTTTTTTATATCTGGCCCCTCAAAGATTTGTGTTAATTATACTGAACTTTGCAGATAAAAATTTTGCAACAGAATTTAAATTTCTTAAGCTCATGATTAACTTCTGCTGTGTTCCGTTTTGCACAGTGCCTTGGTAACCTAACCAAGGATTTTATGCCTCTTAGTAGTCCTCATCAGAACAGAAGCTGGAAGAATGAGGCTTGCTTCTGACCAAACATAGGTCAGAAAGGACTGGTTTCAGCTGGTTGATAGGAAATTTAGGGAGGAAGGCAGCAGTGGA
Organism: Heterocephalus glaber; assembly: GCF_000247695.1. The sequence goes on along the minus strand of NW_004624799.1, from coordinate 6,818,570 downwards.
ATCTCTCTGCAATCAACATGGAGCTTGAGGAGTTCTTCAGGTAACCAAGGTTGCACACAGATTCTATGCCAATGATAAAAATCAAACAGACTGTTCAAATAAGAAATTTAACAGGAAAAAGACATCTAAAAAGCTTTTGGTTATACAAGCTCTCTCATCTTGCATACTTAATTATATTAATAAATTTGTTTTTAACAAAAGGTTCTCGTTAAGGTGCTTGATTTGACTCCTGAGAAAACAAAGTCAGGAAAATGGAAGGGAAAATAGCCTTTAGTTTTTATTCTTATAGTATACTCAAAACTGGTAAATTTAGATTGACCATATATTTTTGTCTTTGTATTGGAAAAAAGGACAATATACTAGTATTTTCTGGAAGAGATACTGCTCTTATCTTTTAAAATAACTTTAGTGAAAGCTAAATACAAAGCTTTAAGAACTATATTCTTAATAAGAACTACATTCTTATACTTATTTCAGTATCTTACAACTATACACTATTCTAAGATACTACAGTGAAATTTGAGCTTTCCAATAGTATTCTCTTACACCTTCACTTCTCTAATACCTACATCAGAGAGGAAAACAGAAAGAGATACCTAAACCTTCCTGGCACTGAAAACATAGCTTTTAAGCATCTAACAAGTAGGATCTGGCCAAAAGAGATGAAAACCCAAAGGTTAATCTTGATACACTGTACTGTACTAGTTTGCCACACTGAAGGAACAAAAAGTACTGATTAGCTGCTAATTTGTTTCATAAGCTTTCATTTTATGCAAAAGCTGAAAAGGCGTAAGAGCTAAGGGAGAAAACAGATCACAATTACACTGATTATTGGTGCAGGTGTAGTGGTTACTCAAGTACCCAATTGGATCCTTTAGCCCATAGTTTGAAGGCCAACTGGCCAATTCTGTTTTCCTTGAATAGCGAAGAAAGTCATTAATATCTATGAAGACTTATTTCTAATGGGTGGAGGTAAAATAGCATTGCCCATAACTGGGTATTAGGGAAATGATAGTAGCCATTATGCCTTTGAGGGTTTAACTTGAACCTTTTGTGGGAGATAGGTGGACATGAGAAGAAATAAAGTGTGAGGATTTGAGGAGTTGTATAAATAGTACCCCTCAGTCATCCCTTTAGAGTGGCACTCAGAGGATACATTAGTATATAAGTCAACACTTTAGAAGGGCATTAAAAATAATAGTACAGTGGAAGTTGTAAGTAGTATTCTGTACTTTACACAGTTTGTAATATTTATCATCTGATACTAATAATTATGATAAACATCCAGTTATATCTTTTCATACATCACCTTTTGAGACAGTTCCTTGGACTGGATTCCTGTGGTGGTTCTTTTTTAATCTTTTATAAGAAAACATGCCAAAATTTATTCTTTATTCTCTGCTTAAGTTGTCAGGAAAGTATACAGGACATCTTAGGTTTCTATTAAGCAGCAGCTAAGGGCTGGATGGTATGTAGCTCAGTGGTAGAGTGCTGTGAAAGGCTCTAGATTTTATCCTTAGCACCACTGACACAGCTGAGTATTTAAAGGCTAATTTTTATACACCTGGAAAACTACTATGTAGATTTTTCAGTAGAGTGTAATTCTTTTGGTATCTTTTTCCTCATGTGAGTTTATAGTCTACCACCAGTCTATGTACATTACTTTTATAAACAAATTTAACATTATGGTGTGGTGTGTGTTGAATTTGGCAATAGAAAAAGGTCTGTAACTACAAGGGATGTCTTTTGTTTGTATGGCCTAGGCCAAATTTCCTGTCTTATTTTCTTGAGTTGAGGTTTAGAAAATGAATACCTAGATACAGGTAATCAGTTTGATATGATGGACTTTCACTCCACCTCAGAACTTAATTATTTTTTATAATATTTAACAATGAAAAAATTCAATTAAAAACTTGATTCTAATGTTATCAAAAATACAGAGGCTTACTGTAATTATCATAAATTACAGCTACCTTAACAAAGATTATGGTTCTTGGAAGGGTATAGTGAGTTGCATTTAGGACTAATCTGATAAAGCACTTTTTGGGGGTATTGATACTTATTATAAAAGTTTTATTTTTATTTTTAGGAAATAAATGAGCTGATTTACAGTAGGGAAGATGCAAGCCAGAGTAGCCAGTCTTCCTGAGCAAAAATAATGCAGAGTAGTTAAGAGCATGCATAATCAGTATACAGTCAAGTAATAAACTCTTTGTACCTTATAGTTTACTTTTGTTGAGATTAATAAGTTATTTGGATTTCCCATAGAATTATACAAATTGGGCTTAAATTTTGAGACTGCTTATAAATTAAAGACTATCTACTGTATTTCCTTAGCCTGAATTCATTTACAAATAATATTGACCTGAATCATTTGATTCCTAATTCATATAACTTCATAACTAAGAACTAAGCTTTTTTCTTTTGTTTGCACTTTAAATGTTATGTGGAGAAAATATTTTTAAAGGTGGCTATGAAGCCTAATTAAAAAATAATCAGATTGAACTTGATGCAGTATGGGTAAAGTGGCAAAAGATTAATTTTTTGTTTCCTCTCATATCTCATTACTTAATATATGCAAAAGCTTCGAAGCTTTAACCAGAAGTGGTAAACCTAGTTAATGTCAGATTTTTCTAAATCTTAAATTTTTTACAATAGAAATGTATTATGTTTCTTTTAATCTAAAATGAGTTGGAAATTATTTTAGAAATTGTGCTGAACTGCATCAGTGGATTTAACACGAACGAGATAGTTACCCTGTGTGTGAAGGAATTTTATTAAAATAATGCTCTTTAATTTTCTGCCTTACCACCTTCCCATTTCCCCATTTTGTTTCCAAAGAGAAACTGGTAGCCTGGGTAGATTCAAGGCATCTGTAAGTGAAAATGTCTTGGGGAGCCCCAAGGAACTGATGAAGTTAAGTGTGCCTTCGTTAGTGTACGCTGTTCAGAACAACATGGCTTTCCTAGCTCTTAGCAATCTGGATGCAGCAGTGTACCAGGTAAGAAAGATAATGATAATGAAAAGCTCTAAAATTTTGAAACATTTTTATTGTAGAAAGATTTCTGCTAATTCTACATTATCAAATAATTTTCTCACTATTATATCAGAAATATTAATCTATATAAGATTAATTCATTAATTTGTTGCTAGGTGACCTACCAATTGAAGATTCCCTGTACTGCTTTCTGTACTGTTTTAATGTTAAACCGGACACTCAGCAAATTACAATGGATTTCAGTTTTTATGCTGTGTGGTGGAGTCACACTTGTACAGTGGAAACCAGCCCAAGCTACAAAAGTTGTGGTAAGAAACACAATACATACCATAACTAAAGTAGGAAACTTCTGTCTTACTTCAGTCTTGTACACATCAGTCACATTGATTAATACACCATGACCACATTTCTTTAAAATAAACTTTGCCTTTTAGAGGCTTTTTTCTTTAGTTGTGCTATTAAGGATAGTAATATATACTAGTTTTCTATTTCTTGAAGGAATATATTAAAAATATATTAGAAATAGTACCTTATACGTGTTTTCTACGCCTTGTTTTGCCAGTGACAAAAGTGAAGTCCAAAGAGATGCAGTGACTTGTCCAAAGATAAATCATTTAATTTGTGACTAAAACTGTCTTCTTCTACATAGTATAAATACAGGTTTTTACACTTAAAAACATCTCAGAAGCATTAGACAAGGTTTTCTTCATTTGGTGTTCATTCTTTCCCCTTACCTTGATGACAGGAGTGGTGTTCTGGGCATTGATAATGAAAATAGGGCAAAAAAACAAATGCCCTTTAAAGTTTTCAGGAGTGAATATTAAGGTACATACCTAGTTGTTTTTTGTTGTTTTTTTGCTACCGGGGATCAAACTCGGGACCTTGCACTTGTGAGCCCCTGCTGTTTTGTTTTTTTAATACTGTATGCCTCAATCATTTATTTCCCCGAAGAGAAGTAGGAAGTAGAACCCTGATAAATGACTTCCTGAAGGTCAGGGGTTTCTCTCTACAACCAAATATATACTGTTCAACTTTTAGCAGACATAGTTCTTTTATGAAAGGCTGTTGGGAATGGACAGAGAACTTATAAAAATGGCAAGTCTGTTCCTTTTTAGTAGTTACTTTCCAGCTTGGTAGAGAAATGTCTGTTTTCAGAAAATGAGTTTTAGATTAATACTTACTGTCTTCAGATGCTGTGGAAGCATGCTTATATTCTTGGTGACATTTGAAAACATTTATGAGATACATACCATTTAACTCAGTAGAACTTCAGAGAAATAATTTCTTTGGGAAGGCAAAACTTTAAATGTTAAATGTGAAATTTAAGAAACATCTCACTATCAGAAAAACTGTTAGGGCCACCTCACATACATTTGTGAAAAGCTGTTAACTGAAGTGGATTATAGGGCAGCTTATCCTCCTTGGCCCACTCAGGATTCTTTCATATTTTAAGCGGAGTGTGTAGATTCATGTAACTATTTCTCATTGTTCTTGTCCGAATAATTTAAATCCCTACTTCCATATGATGATCTTGTGAATGCTTGAAGATAACATCATATCCCCATTCTCCACGTGTCCCTTCTCTCCCATGTACACAACCCTGTTCTTTCTATGGTATGGTTTCTGGACAGAAACTTACCAGTCCCTGCCCCCAGCCCCAGGGACTCGTTTCTCTTGTAGATACATTGGTCTGTCCTTGTACCTCAGTATGTTCTAAAACTTCACACTATCTCCAGATGTTGCCTGAGTAATGTGAGATATAGCTTGATAATTATGCCCCACCGTGTTCTGAATCAGCAGAAGATTGTATTCTAGAGAGAGCAGGATGTCCATTTTAGAATTGATTATACACAGCTATCTGTAGCTGTGTCACATAAAATTTGTCTCAGATGTCTCGTATAGCAGACTTAGTTTAAACCAAAATGTAGGATATGTTTGTATTCAGGAAGCTCGTCCTGTTAGTTCTTGTGTCAGCGCCTTGAGTCCTTTCCAGTTCTTAAACCTATTAGCTTTCCTTTGAGTAGTATGGTTTCTAGAGTGAGCAAAGATATATGTATCCTTTTAGTCTTAAGTGAAAATTTTAGAACAGGACCAGCATTCCTTAGTGGTTTTGGCATGGATCTCTTAAAAGGGTTTAGTAAAGCCACTGTCTAGGGCTGCTAGTCAGCTATAAAGGCTCAACTAGGCCCAGAGGATGTTTGTGTGGGCTCATCATACTCCTGACAAGTTGACACTGGTTGTTTATCTAGCTTGATTTGACCCTGTTAGCATTTTTTCTGTATGAGCATTCATTGTACTATTATCCTCACTACTGTCTTGCAAAGGCAAAGCTGTCAAATTTCTTGCGAAACATTGCCTTTTTGGAATTCCTCTGATCATTTAACTCTAGGATTCCTTTCAGTAAAGAAATCTGGTATGTTTCACTTAGGGAAACCAAACTATTTTACACTGGTGACCAAAAGTTCAAGTCATCTGTAAAGTATTCTCTTTTAAGTATGTTTATATTTAAAAATTACCATTCACAGAGAAAATAGAAACTAGATTTGGGTAATTCTATTTTCTTGCCATCTCATAGTACATTATCTAGCTCAAGAAACTCTTTTCTCCTTGAATAAACATACTTCTTTATAAGCCTCTGCTTATTCTGAGTTTTTAATTCTTTAATATTACTTTTAAAATTTCTGGTTACATTTCTCTTGGTAATCTGCAGTTCAGTGAAGATGCCTTAGTCATGTTCTTCTTAACTCTTTACCAGAACCTCATTCTCCAGAACCTCTTAATCTCTCTTGAACCATTTTCCCACTAATCATAGAATTCTAACTGTAAATTTATCTTCTGAATTTTGATTTATTCAAGATTGGGGCAATATCCCTTAACTGGGTTATGTTTGACAGTTATTCATGCTAAGATGACATGATTGCTTTCTTGATCCAAAGTGCTGATCATATCCACTTCATCACCTATCAGTTTCTTATCAGTGTTAATGTCCAGAGAATCTGTTTCCATCACTGTTTCTGAACTGTAGAGGTTAAACTGTCAATAAAGCAAGTCAAGAATTTAGCAGACACCCTACTTAAAACAAGTTGCTGGGCTCATCCCTGGGATGGGGCCTGACAATTTCCATTTGTAATAAATTTCCAGGTGATGCTGCTGCAGCTGGTCCAGGGGCCACACTTTGAGAACCACTGGTCTACAGTGTCTTCTGTTTCTCCTTTTATCTTCATACAAACATTTTAGACCAAGCTTTCTCTCTCAGGTACTTACTCTCCTTACATTAGGCTTATTTATTTTGAACAAGGTATAATTCTTCCTTGTAATATTACAGTTGAGTCTCAACCCTCTAATTTCAGCAATATCATTGAGATAGTATTTATCTCAAGGAAAAAGTTAAGAAGGAAGAGAAAATGAAGTTGGAATAGTAGGTTGGGCCCCCATTCACATGCATCTCTAGGCATATCTCCCAGTATTATGATTATTCTTGTAAGTCTCTCCTATATATGAAATATAAAAGAACCAGAGTTTCGTGAGCTTTGTTATTACCTTCTTTACTCATTTTATAGCCATGATTATGGTACACAGAAGGTACACTATAAGTATCTGATGAAAATTCAGTAAGGTAGAGTCTAAAAAGTCAGCCTTCCGTACTGTAGGTGATAAATAATAAATAAATTAAATTGTTACCAGTTTCATGACAACACTAAGGGTTTAGAGTGGTGGCAGAAATCAAAATTAAGAAGCAGGCCAAATATGGAAAACTGTATGCTAGAGTGCTTATTGGTATTAGGAAATAGGTATGACTTTCATATGTGTATGATTTGAGGACACATTTTTAATTGAAGTGCCCTGGTTAATTTTTGGGATGGACTTTTTGTTTGGTCCTGTTTTATTCCACAGAATAGTTGTGTCTGATATGAAATATACTTTTAGTAGAAAATGATAACACAGATTCTTTGTTTAGATTGTTGGATGAATTCTGTTTGTTAGTCACTAAAAAAAAAACTTAAAAATTACTATTATAGGTGGAACAGAATCCATTATTGGGTTTTGGTGCTATAGCTATTGCTGTTTTGTGCTCAGGATTTGCAGGTAAGTCATGAAAAACATCATTTTACCTGTTTATTCTTTTAAAAAACATACTTTAAAAATGGATCTAGTTTATCTTTCTCTAGCACAACAATTTTATTCCTAGTAATCCTTTTATCTTCTTACTTATTGTTCTTTGTCATCTGTATCTCCAGTGTGGCCTTGTTTGACTCAGTTCAGACCTCAGTCCTCAGACTTGCAGTTATCTAAGAATATATACCTGTCATCCTTGACTATCTCAGTCTAGTTAAGAACTCAACAAATGGGGGGAAAAAAGACTCTGAAAGTAGAGAAATTAGGCTTCAGAAAGCTCAACTAAGCTTTCTATTTTTCTAGAAGTGGCAGTGGTCAAACCAGCTCCTCCTGCTGGAGGTTGCTAACGTTACAGCTCAAAAACCTCAAGTTTTCTACTTCAGCAGACTAGGATCTACAGAATATGAAGAGCAGGTGGGTGGAGTATTCCTTAGAAAACAGTACAAAACTGCTGAAGGGGAGAAAAAGAACATAAAATCACATCAAGAAAACAAGGAAGTATGAGGTCATTATGTGTAGGGACAACTGTTTCTCCAATGAATCAAGAAAAAGTATGAATGCTAAGTGCAATGTAAGAAGTAAAAGATGTTTTAGAAGTAGTTCTAACAAATATGAAATTTAAAGTTCTTTTTAGAAAAGAATATATTAGTAAATAGCTATATGTCTTTATCCTTATTTGTACCTATTTTAAGCATTAGGATTTTTTTATTTTTGACTAGAAGTAAACTAAACTATTGCTTGTAAATAAGATGTTTTATAAGATGAGAAATTCTAAATTTAGGAATATACTTAATTAACCATAGTGTCATCCTAAATCTTTATTCTTGGGATCCAAAAAATTAGGAATAAAAATTGAGTCACTCAAGAAATAATATATTTTTAATTTCTAGCAATAATTTTGAACAGTATGTCCAACACTGTATGTAGATCACAATTGAGGAAATGGAAGGTGGTTTATGCTTAGAGTAACTAAGCAGTGAATAAATGATTTTCCCAGACATAAGATCAGAGGTAGAAGAATAACCATTTTATGTTTTCATTCTCTGGCTCTTTCCAGCATAAATTCATCAAAAATATTATTTTTCATTAGATTTTTACATTGATAAATGTTAGTACCACTTCTGAAGTCCTTAATATGTTTATAACTAAAACTTAATATTTTTAAATATGCATTTGTTCAAATATAAGGCTTACAAGTAGGCTATATGATTTTTGAGGGTGGAAGTGTCATGTACTTTTAGAATGTCTGAAAAGTATCTTATGGACCCTCAACCTCAGAAAGCAGATGCACACACAGTTTATTATCTAGTTAGGGATTCATGATCCTTCTGACATTATATATAAACTTGCTTTAAAGCACAGTGGCTTCACTCAGCAAGTTCTAGTAAATTTTATTTTGGTTGTGTCATTCTGAAAAAACTAAGAGGTGACTATGTAGATTATTCTGCAAAGACACACATTAAAGGGTATGATTAAGATAATTCCACCTACTAGTATAGTTTTCCAGCTGACTAAAGCAAGTCTTTTATTGGCATTAAGTGGCACTGCTTTCAAAAATCTATCTTGTTGCTATAATAAATGCAGAAATGTTCTTAAAATTTAACAGCCCCTTGTCAAAGGTAGCTTATAAAATTCCCTTTTAGTTATGTCTATAAAAATACAAATCAGGGCCGGGGATTTAGCTCAGTGGTTCTGGCGCCTGCTTTGCAAGCACAAGGTCCCGAGTTCAATCCCTGGTACCAAAAAAAAAAAAAAAGCAAATCATTATCATTCAGTATATGTGTCACAATGTACATAATAAATGTATATTTAAAGTATGTTCATTCCGAAGTTACACTTTGTATCTTTAGGCTATGTTCTAAATGAAAGACATTTGAATTTACAATATCTTTAATATTTTCATCTTTTAGGAGTATATTTTGAAAGAGTCTTAAAAAGTTCAGACACTTCCCTTTGGGTGAGAAACATTCAAATGTATCTATCAGGAATTATTGTAACATTGGTTGGCGCCTACTTGTCAGATGGAGCTGAAATTAAAGAGAAAGGATTTTTCTATGGTTACACATACTATGTCTGGTTTGTCATATGTAAGTATCTAGAGGCTCCAAGTAGACCCATTTTATTTTTTTGAAGTTAGATTTTTGTTTTAAGCTTTGTAGCATTTGAAATTATTCCTTTGATACTGTCAATACCAGTTTGAAAATTTTGTTTTGGTTTTATTAACTTACTTTTGTGGCATATCCATCCCAAAGCAATTTTGCTTTCACAATCAAAAGTATCTAATGTGTTAGCAATAAATGCGCACAATTACTAGACCACACAGCCCTTTGGGCATCTGAGAGCCAATGTTATGTAGGAACTACTCAATTTTAGCACAGATTCTCTCAGATGTCTACTTCTAGCAAAGTCATATTTTCCTTTTCCTAGGTAAATTAGTGTGCTATCTCTGGCAATGAAAATTACCTTCCCGTCATGCAATGTTTCGTTTGAGTGTTAAGATCTTATTTTTTTTTTGTATCCCAAGTTCTTGCAAGTGTGGGAGGCCTGTACACTTCCGTTGTGGTCAAGTACACAGACAATATCATGAAAGGTTTTTCTGCGGCAGCAGCCATTGTCCTTTCTACCATTGCTTCAGTGATACTGTTTGGATTACAGATAAGTATGTTTCAGTTTGTTTTAAGTTTACATGGAAGAGCCTTTTACTTTCATGATTCATTTCATCTCTTATTATAACTGGCAGTTGGAGTCAGGTATGGTGGCACATACTTGTAATTCTAGCACTCAGGCAGGATCACCACGAATTCAAGGCCAGCCTAAACTACATAGTGAAACCCTGTCTCAAAGATCTGAAACCAAAAAACCAGCAGTTGGCCATACTGCTTATAGGAATTTCTAGTTTTGTTACAATTTATCCTGTAGTACAGTAGTTCAGAGTTGTGTGAAACGTGTGTTAGCAGTACTTAAGTTGTTTAAATAAATCGTTCTAGAGCTGAAGTTGAACAGTACTTATTCTGTGTGAAAGCTAGGGGCTACTCAAGTTATTAAAGAGTGTGTTTGCAATTGAGATCTTCCTGTTTTTAGAAACAGGATGACTTGAGTGAGTCCGGTGAACAAACAATTTTGGCCCTGTGTCTGTAGGTTCTGCAACTGTGGATCCAACTCACAGATGGCAAATATTTGGGGAAAAAAATTGTTTTTATATTGCCTATGTAGAGACTTTCTTGTCATTTCTTGAACTATATAACAATAATTTATATAGCATTTACATTGTATTAGGTATAATAAGTAATCTATGATTTAAAGTATATGGGAGGATGGGTGTTAAGTTGCCTGAAACTTGAGTATCCACAGATTTTGGTATTTGAGGGAGGTGCTGAAACAAGTACCCCTTAGATGCTTAGGGATAACTGTAGTGTGATTGGGCGCTCAAAGGAAGAGATAGGAGGACTTTAGAAAAATGATTAGGAATGATTTAGTAAACTATGTAGGCTTATTTTGAGGAAAGCAGAAAACATGTTTTATTTATTTATTTATTTTGTTTTTTGTTTTTTTGAGACAGGGTCTTGCTATGTATTTCAGGCTGGCCTTGAATTCACTATGTAACCCAGGCTGGTCTTGAACTCCTGGCGATGCTCTTGCTTCAGCCTCCTGAGTGCTGAGATTACAGGCATGCCTGGCTAACATGTTTTATCTTTTCCTTTTCCATGTATCTTCCTGTTTTGAACTTAGTTCAATATAAATTTTTTTATACAAAGATAATTATTTCATTTAATATGTATCTAATACAAAATTCATTATTATAGCTGGCATTTGGGCACCACTGCTGTACTAGTCTAATACATTTTCCCTAGCTCTCAGGTCTGTCATTAAGTTGGCTTAATCACCTACGCTGTCATATTGACTTAGCACTTCAGGGTGCTTTTATGCTGTGTAATAATAATTTTCTTTATTGATCAGATATTGTACCATAAACTAATATATGAGGAAAAGTTGTCAAAGGTCTAGGTAAAGCAAAAGAAGTAGAACTGGCCTATATTTGCATTTCATTTTAGAGTTGATTACTCTTATAAATGCAAATAGAGGAATACTCATGTTGCAGAAAAACTACAAACTAGAAAAACTACTCTGTAGTAGGGTACAAATCCTCTCTGCAGCCTTGGGAAAGTTATATAACCTGTGTCTCCCTTTTCTTCATCTGTACAAATGAGAATAATGTTGCCCATCTCCTAGGGTTGCTATGCAAGTGATCTTAGAATAGTGCCTGGCACATAGAAAGTAAGCTCGTAAGACCAGCCATTTACCATTGCAATGTTAGGTATCTCCAGACCTTCCCTTCTCTTAGATGTTCTTATCTGATTAGGGTAAAATTTTAATTGTAGTTCTCATCCATCCTTAGGTTCAACATTAATCTTTGTCTTTTCTCCTGAGAAAAATTTGCTTTTGGTTAATGTTTTGTCTTGGCAAAATTTTTCTGTTAACTAGTTAGATGTATGATATTAACGACTCTCCTCTTTGAAGGCAAGGATGGTCCTTTTTAGTTAAGAGTGAGGTAAAATCATAGTGTGACCTCATTTTTCTGCATGCCATTTTTAAAAGCTATGAAGACCGTGCAACTGCACTTCACATAGAATATGTTTCAGCTTTTAATAGAATGTACAGTTGTGATATAAGCACTTATTTATATAACGCCTACATGTCAAGTTTGGAGAAGTTGTAATTCAGTCTATCAGGAAACGTAATTTTATACAGTAAATTACCATTTCATTTCCTATTTAGAAATTTTTAAAGATTTGAATAATTCATCACCTAACTCTTAAGTTTTGTTCAACTTTTTTCCAAAATTTTACAGATTTCTGTTGTCATGGGAAAGCTATATCCCATTTATTTTCTTTTGTATTCACATGTATTTTATATTTACATACTTCCTTTAAACCTGTGTAGTTTATAAGGGAGCTATTACGTTGTCAGAGTGGTCCAAGATACTGTGTCTTCAAAAATGTGACATGATTAATCAGTGACTATCACTTCCTTGATTTTACTTTTTGATTTTTTTTCTAAAATGGGTAACCTTTCTAAAATTTACCATCATAAAAATGGAATATTTAGCTTTCTCATATCACTATTAAAATTTTTTAAAAATTTAAATTGATGACTGTTATAGTTTTAAAGACATAAATACAGCCTAATTTTTTTCCCCCTAGCACTCACCTTTGCTCTAGGTACCCTTCTTGTATGTGTTTCCATATATCTCTATGGATTACCCAGACAAGACACTACATCCATCCAACAAGGAGAAACAACTTCAAAAGAGAGAATCATTGGTGTCTGATTTGAGCCTCAAAAGATTCCTACTATGACTAAACAGCTTGGATTAAACTAGAGCCTTAAGTCAATCCCAGAAGGTAGCTTAACTAGGAACAACAAATTAACTGTATGGCCTAAGAACCAAGAAGAAAGCGAATTGCTAATGCAGAGATGACTGCAGACCTGTTGAGGGACAAGCTGTGTTGTTTTAGAATGAAGGAATTTATTACTGTGTATATATAATGTATATTAAGTATGGTGATGATATGGTATTAAAAATCATATGAAGCTATGAAATCAAGTGATAAGGTATGGAACACTATTTAAAGGTTAAAGTGCCAAAGCCATTTCTGTACTAACTGTTCTGTTGTTCAGGTACCAGGGGAAGAGACCTCTCCTTGTTCTCTAGTTCATTCACATACAATATTTTGACTCAGTAGCAGTAAAGACCTGCTTCTTACAGTAAGACAGAAACAAGACAAGCTAGTTCAGAAACAAACTGAATGTGTGACTTCTCAAATGGAATCTATTTTGTAACTCAGGCAATGATTTCTGGCGGTGACTGAGTATTCCTTTAGTGTTGTATTTGTGCCATTCATTGTCCCATTCATATTTCTTTGCTGTTAGATATACTTGTCTTCAAAAAAAAATTACTAAAATGTCACTTTTATACTTTTTTTAATAAAGTATAGTTGTTGGGTTCTCTGTAATTTGTGAAATTAAGTGTTTTAAAAAATATTTCTATAATGTTAATGGGGGAAATTTGGCAATAAACTTAATTTATATGAATCCTCTTTAATCACTTTTTTGTATTGCAGATAGATATGACCATTAAGATAATGCAAAAATGTAAAAAAACAAAATGTGGATTTTTTTCTATATGTGGAACTGCCTAGAGTAAGGTTATTTGCAAGTAACAGCTATAACCCAAGTCTGACAAGCCTTAACTCCCATCCCCTAAAAGGAATTTATAGGAAGGACTACAATCAGGGATATAGGGTTCTCAATTTTAGGAATTAGCGAACAGACTTTTTAGGGGGCTGCTTTGGTGCCCTTTGGTAGTGGCTGTAACCATTACAATCTTGTATCATCTTCTCAAGGTTAATACTCAGGAGATTACCATTTTTCTTGGAAGGAGAAAGATTCCTAAAAGAGCGATATTGGATATGTTTATTTTTATTCAGTGACTGGTTTGTGCTAAGGGAATTTTAATGCTACTTTAAGCAGAAAATTAGCAATCTGGAAGCCAATTCACTTAAAATGGAGACGTGGATGTATCTTTTTGAGGACTAGGAAGATAAACACATTTGCCAATATAAAACAATGTTTATTCCAACTGAAGAAGCTTTGGTTCATGCTAAGTCGGCTCTGTCTTCTTAAAAACAGATGTTCACTGGTATTTAAAAGGCTTTTTCTTTCTTTTTTTTTATAGTGGTAGATATCAAATCCAAGGCCTTACATATGACAGGCAAGTTCTGTACTACTGAACCACACTCCTAACCCCTAGAAGACTTCTATTAGCAACATTTATAAGAAATTACAGACCTGAATAGAACTGCTGGCAGAGGAGGATGGCTGTAGTGATACAACGTAGCATATCCTACTCATCTTACCTAATTGATTTTATGTTATCAAATCAAGTCACACAAAATATACTTTACCCACACAAACACATGGAAGAAATGTTTAAACTCCAAATTATGGTTTAGCTACTACATTTTATAAAAAGATCCTAACAATGTCTCTACAAGTAATTTCTTGTAATTAAAATGTATCCAGTCCCTGAGTTCACATAGTAAGTTACCAGCATATATCAACTAAAAGGTAAGCATGAAGTATGCTCTCTGGGAGTAGTTATTAACCATATTGTCAAAAAACATGTTTACCTTTAGTGTCTATTTGTTCAAAACTAGCCATGACTTTTAAAAAATTAGGATCTGTCCCGTCTCAACTATTTGATGAAAACATCAGATCATCTCTGTTATAAGGATAGTTTCTTGGAGAATGACACAGTAAGAAACCTCAAACCAGAGTTTATATTGTCATCCTTTACCTGCATTATACCATAATTTTTTGAATTTAAAAAGACTTAAGTTTACAAATATGTAATTAAGTACCTTTTGGCCATAAAACTCACATGACTTGTAAGCAGAAAGATTAAGCAAGCTGGGTGTGATGGTGTGCACCTGTACTTTTAGCTACTCAGGAGGCTGAGGAAAAAGGATTTCTTGTGCCCAGGAGTTTGAGGCCAGCCTGAGTAACAAAGGTAACACAGACTGTTTCAATAAAACAAAAACCAAAAAGGATTAATAAGTCACTTAAACTCAGTAAAATATACTAGCACAAAATAATAGTTTGTATTATAATCTGAACAGCAAAGCACCTATAAACAAGTAATTGAATTTACTTAGCATTTTAATCTCTTTCAATAAGAAATCACATTCTACATACAGGTGTTATTCCAAGAAGTTTCATTCCATTGGCTAGGACATAACGGACAGCTTTGAAAAGATGAAGTCTGGCCTACAAAACAAATCAAAAGAATGATTAAACGTTCAGTAACATGCTAGTTTGTGTAAATAAGAATGGTTTTAGAATTCCAACTTTCTTGTAATTTAAAGTAGAAATAATATCTCAAGTTGCCCTAGAGTTTATTATAGGCCAGGAAAGGTATTCATCACTTTTTATAGTAAGACTAGTATAAAAGGGGTTGTGGAATGGGAGAGAGGAACAGTTTATCACTATAATACCTGATGCAGGAAGATAGATTTCAGTCTGGTATTTTGGGAAGAATACAAACATGTATTGTTACAGCCCAGGTCTAATTATTATCTGAGTCAGAAAGTGTTGAACAAGAGAATGTTGTTTTAGATAAATTTACAAGACTGATGGGAATATTCTGTAAAAGTAGTTTTGAGCTGTTAAATATTACAGAGAAGACATTCAGCATAACGTACCCCAGCCACTTCAGGAGGACTATCTTTTATTTGGAGTGTTTTATGTGCCACAGCTGCAAGATGACTGAAACAGGAAGGGAGAATCATGGTGGGGACCAGCAGTAATTTCCTGTTGTAACATATGAACTTGATACATAACCCTACCTCCTCAACTTTTTTTTTTTTGGTACCGGGGATTGAATTTAGGACCTTGCGCTTGGGAGGCAGTCGGCAGCACCATTGAGCAAAGTCTCCAGCCCCCCTGACCTCCTTAACTTTAAGTCCAGAACCACTGAAGGAAGTATACAAAACTGTGAAGTTGAGACTGTTATTCACTGCCTTTTAGGTAATAAGACAAAATACACTAAACTGAAACTTTAGGTTTTGGTGCTGGTTCTGCAGATTCTTAAGATTATGATTTCATTGTTAGCAAGTATAGAATATTCCTCTCTAACAATTCATTTGTCCTTATTTAGACAGCATTTAAAAGTATAGCATGGCATGGTGAGGAGGTACGATATGAACTAGTTATCAATTCACTCCACATACACACTAGGCATTCTTTAAAGTGCCTTCTTTGTTTAGGTATGGCAGCAAGTAGAACAACATGTGAGTGAAATAGGACATTCATTTAATGATTAAGTGACATTTCTTAAGATTTTCTGGTGTTTTCACTTCTCTGTGTCTAAGTAGAACTTGAAGAAAAAAATCATGTATCTGAGAGAGGCAGGGTAAAAAACATAACAAGCCAGGCCTGGTGACACATGCCTATAGTGCCAACACTGGGAGGCTGAGCCGGGAGGATTGTAAGTGAGCCTAGCCTGGGCAAGTTAGTGGCTTAGCAAGACTTCATTTCAAAAATAAAAAGAGCTGGGGATGTAGCTCAGTGTGAAGGTCCTGGGCACAGTGCCCAGTGCCAAAAAAAAATGTTTGATTTTAGTAAAACTTGAGTAAAAGCAACATTTCCTGTCTTAAATAGCTTTATGGGAAGATAAAACCGTTTCTACATAAGAGTAGGCTAAACTATTAAAAGCTAAAACTATAAAATTTCTACTAAAGTGACACTGATTCACTTCCCCATTCCCTTTCTACCCTTTGCTGACTGACTGTTCTGTTTCTGCTAAGAACTCTTCTATGGACTCCACTGCCCTGAAAAGTAGTCTAACTGGCAAAAAAGCCCATATCCGTGTCCTTTCTCATTCCCTCCCAGGACTATGCTTCCTCCTTCCCAGCTGCTTGCTTCTGATTATTATCTGTTTTCCTCTGAGCAGCTCTCTCTAGTCCTGTCAGGCTACAGTGGGCTGATGTCATCTCTTACGTTCACTCTGTCACAGTTCATGTGCACTGTGCTTGACTTCTATGTCATTGTTGGTTCCTGGTCACTCGATTATAGTTAATACCTTACATCACTGAATTAATAAATAAAAATTACTAATTGGCCAAGATGAAACAATCCCTATAATTTAAAGCACATTAATTTTTAGGACAAGGGACTTGTTTATGGGAAAACTTTGAATTAAAAAAAGATTTCTTGTCGGCTCTGGTATCAAATTAATACCTGAAAATAGGAAAATTATAAAAGTACCTTAGAGTTAGCATGTAACTAACAATGTGCCTGGGTTGAAGGTCCTGAGATGATCTATAAAGCACCTCATCAAACCTAAAAGAAAGATTAGAAGCAGCTGGCAGAGAGATGTTCACACTTTACAATAAGCTAAGATGTTAAAACACCTTGGATGTGAGACTGACATCACAAAGAGTAGAAGTCATATGAAAAAGGACCTGTGTATATCTGAAAGCAATTACGTAGTTTTCTTTCTTACAAATTCCTTGATGGCAGGAACTTTCTAAATTATCTTAATATCCCATAGTCCAGAGCAAAGACTTAAATCATGGCTCTTAAAACGAATGTACAAAGCCGGTAGCCATGTTAAGAAACGTAATCTATAAACCAATAAAGCCCCTTCAAGGCTAAGAAAATCAGGTTGGTTTATTTTCCCCTTCTAATTAGCTATCTGTGAGTAAATGTTTCTGATGCCTAGAAAGAACCACTGACTGCTGTGCAGCAGTCAGAGAAAACTGCCTTGTTTATAACCACCTGCATCCCTTCTGGACACTAATTTACTGACAAGCCTTCACCAACACTTATGTGAACAAAACCTCTGGTCTCTTGCCCAATATGAAAGCATCATACCGAAGGATGTACTGTATTTGAGACCATGAGGCAAGTGAGGGATTCTCTGGGAAGCTGCTCAAAGGCAGGGATTTTCCTTCACTTATCACAAGTGAGATGTTCTTTTCCAACCAAAAGGTGTGCCTTTACCAGGTGTTATGGTTTGGGTCTAGATGTCCCCTCAAAGCCTCATGTGGTCATAGGCTTGATCTAGAGTGTGTGAAGCTGGAATTGATTCATGATGCAATTGTAGGCTCAAGGACACTAGGATTAAGGGTGTGAGTGGTACCCACCCTGAGTAGTCTGAATAAGATAAAAGGGGCAGGGAGATGCTGTTAACTTTCTAGTTGCCTTTGCTGCCTTGTATGCACCATGTTGTTTCTGCTCTGCATACCTGTTTGCCATCCCTGCCTTGGAGCTGGCTAATTATGAACTGAAACCTCTACAAACTGTAAGCCAAATAAACCCCTTCCCCTCTAACTTTTTTTTTTTTTTTTTGGTACCAGAGATCGAACTCAGGTCCTTGTGCTTGGACGGCACGTGGCGAAACCACTGAGCTAAATCCCCGGCCCCTTCCCCTCTAAGTTTGAGTGTCAGGTATTTTGTCTCAGCAACAAAAGAAAAGTAACTAACACACCAGGCTTTATCTTCCCAGACAATGGAGTAGAGTATGCTAGACATCTGCATAATTCAATGGTGACAGTATTTTTAAGACTTAAAGACTGACTTTGAGTATTGGCTTAATATGTGCACTTCCAAAAGGCACTTTCCCAAAAGGCAGACACTTTAGGACATATCTTTAGGAAAGATCTAGATTCTAGAGGTAGGAGGCAGCCCCTGGCCAGCAAAGCTAACCAACCAATAAATCAGTACGCGTGAAGCAGACTTGGTAGTAACAGAAAAACTCCATACCTGAGAAGATGCTGGAGAACTGAAACAGACTGTGGCTCTTGTAAACAAGCAGTGTTGAAGTCATTCAGATAACCGCATCCAAAAGTCTCTTCCAAACTGTCAGTAAAAACCGAAGTCATACAGAGGCACATAGTTGCAGGTGATGAACATTACCTCATAATATACAGTCTTGGTCTCCTTAATATAAATCTGGACTTTGATGCCAAGTGTTGTGCCTGAGTCCTCAATTTTTCCTAAATTTTTTTTCTTTATAAAATATAGGTAACAGGACTGGCAGGATTATTCTGAGGACTAAATAAGGTAATATACATAAAAGCATTTCTTACTTAAGTAAATAAATACTTTAAAACCACAATAGGAAATTTGTGCTTTTTTAAGTTTTGAAAAGGAGATGTTGAAGAACCCCGGAAAACAGGGCCTGCCATTTGTCTTAGGAACACACCAACCACATCCCAGTCTACAGAAGAATAGCAGCATATTTCCCTGCAGCCTATTCTCACCTGTGGAGGCGGGCATGTGTGTACTGTAGGAAGACTCCTGTGTCCCCGCGACTCTGGAAAACACGATCCCAGCTGAACTGATAGTCAGATAAGAGCAAACCTCTGAAGTCCTAAAATGACAGAGTAAATCTTCAGTCCTGGGATTTGTTCTTCTACCAGACAAAAAAATTTCATAAAAAGGAGTCTTAACAGACCTGAATAATAAGTGCCGCAAGCCCGACCCTCTCTGCAGTTTCCTGTGGGTTCTCAAGTTCTTTGGTTGCTGAAACAGATAAAGGCAGCTATATTTTAAACTGCATGACACTGTGCCAAATCACAGATCAAAGTGGAGACAAAAATCTGCCAAAAATATGTGTTGACAAGAACAAACAAGTTCAAAGTTTGCACTTTACTTCACTAATTTAGGTGAATTTATGTGCTAAAATGCATTGACCCTGCTTACATTAAAGGGAAGAAATATAAATTTATTTTTCTTACAAGTATTCCTTGTTAAGACATTAGATATAGCTGACACCTATTTTTTCAAGGATGAAGGTTAAACAAAGACATGAACTTGAAACTTATATCCAATTTATAACACAGGACTCTCACATGATGACTCAGATTACAGAAGGATGACACCAAAGCTATCTATGAAAAGAACACCAAGGTTATATGAATTCAGGTTAATAAAGTGAATAAGTGTGCAGTACATCTAAAAACTCTGGCACCTAAAATTAATGAAAGTTACTTGACGCACTGACAGTTCAGTGGGGGAACAGTTATAACAAATCACACTGCCCAAAAGCAAAAAAACAAAAACCTGTGAAGCATGACTTTAACAACAAAAAAGTAGATTTACTCTTTATGGAAGCCATGTTCTGTAGCATCTTTAGTCGAATCTCATTTAAGACATCTTCCAGAAAAGTGACATCTCCTCTGCGGGTCTTCATTCCCTGCACGACTCCAAAGGGCACATGCTGGCACCTGCAAAGGAAGAGCATTCTGTCAACCTAAAGCTACAAAAGAGCTAGAGATCTGAGTACATCATATTACTCTTTCAGAGTAGTTTGAACTTTAACCCTTGTAGCAGGTTTAAAAAATGAATAAAATGAAATGAGACGTGAGATCTGTTGTATGCCACAAAATATATTAAGCACAACTTCATTTTTCTGATAAGCACTAGCATGTGATTAAACTACTGAGCTCCTTAATGAGGAAAAGGAGATGGGGATTAGTAATTTTGAAAGACAGTGAGAGGAGATGTCTAATAAAAACACATTTATCAGGACATATATTAATACAAAAATTGAATCTGCTTTTTCCATACTCACATCTTGAAACAAAGCACTGCAGTCTGAATGAAAATCTCTCTAGATACATTTTTGGGCTTGGCTGACCTAATTTAGTGTCAGTGACCCTGAGCAGGCAATTAAGAATCATGAGACATTACCTTTCTGCCCAGTCATATCCCATGATCTTCAGCATTTGGAACAGTTGCTGAAAATGCTTTTGTTGCCCTTTATCTGCCTTGGAAAGAAAGTATTTAAAATAAAAAATAGTGGTAAGTTAATATATAAAAATAGGTTGGAGCTCAATCAAATTGACAGAGTTTTGACAGACTAAGGTGTTTGTCAGTCAATATCCTTTAAACACAAAAATAGAATGTCATAAGTTGAATGCTCTACAAAAGAGGAAAATAAAAGTTGCAGTATGCCACCAAGTAGGAAGATATACGCACTTTAGTCTTCCGAATATTCTATTTAAAGTTTTCCTTTTTCAGTTAATATGGCATCTATCTCCAAGAAGACCAGTCTAGCTTCAAAACGATGTTTGATGGCAACTTTCTTAGTAAAAAGGGAGGCTTAATCAGAAAAAGGAAAGGGAAGGAAAAACTAAAATCTTCTCAACAATAAAAGGAGCAATACTGACACAACAGCTTGGACACATTTCTAGGACATTCACTACAGTAGGTGAAAACAGCCAATCTCGTAAGGTTATATATTGTATAGTCCATCTGTGCAACCCTGTCAAAATGATAAAATTTGTGATGAAGAACAAATAGGGTTAGGATTGGAGGAAAGGTATGATTACTAAGTGAATGACCATGAGGGAGTGTTGTATGTGAAAGAACAGTTCTATCTTCTGAATGTGGTAATGGTTACATGAAACTATACATGTGATAAAATTTCATTTAAGAAGTCTACAAGAAAGTGCATGCAAAATCTGAAGAAATTTTTAATAAGGTCTCTAGAAATACCAATTTCCTGATACTGACAAAATACTCTGGTTTTACATTGTCTTTGGGAGCAGCTGAGGGAAGGTAAATGGAAACACTAATATTTTGAGTCTTAAGATATTTTGAAATAAAAATTCTTTGAAAATATTTCAGTTACCATGACCAGTACACGTTAAATTCATATACTTATCATTTTCCTGATTATAAAGCAATGGGAACTTTTTCATTTCAAAAATTTTTCTTTTTCATTTTTAAAACTTTTTTTTTATACAGAGGTTACTACCTTACATACACTTAATGTTGAATTCTCTACTTAGTTTGACAAAAGTACTTTTAAATAGTTTTCCACTATGGTTTCCAATTTTTATCTCTGCAATCTGCATGAGGTAGGGGTCAAAACTTTTGTTCTTTATTGTGATTACTTACCACATAAATCATTGTATCAAAATTATACCTGTCCATTCGATCTATAGCAGCTGCAAGGTCTCTAAAAAATGGCATAAATCAAGAGTTGTTATACAGATCTGGGTAATAATTAGTTTTACCTATTTAATAATAATGAGAATTTTCTATTTAAGAACTCCTATGTTATCCCATAGCTGGGGCTGTATAGTCCCAATACATACTCTGATACAAAATAATAGTAACAAAGGTAGGTTTGTGAAAAGCAGTAATAATTAAAGCTCTGGGAAATACAATTGAAAACAAAAATTTCAAAAGATCTAAGACAAGTAGTAGTGAAAGCTAAAATAGTTCTAAGCAAGGGATCCTGTAGGTAAATGTATTATGACTAAGCTCTTACTGAAAAGAATCACTTGTCACTTTTCTGTAATACGTTTTCTTAAATAACATACGAAAAATATAGGTATTGTACTAGATAAAGAGGCATCTTCTAGCTATTCTTCTATTAACTCTATCAAGGACTTTCAAAATCTTGGATTACTCAGAAGCCACCCCTCTAGTACATTTTAAAAGATTTTTTTTGAATGGAGGAGGAGGTTTGAAGCCAGGGCTTTGGCATGCTATTGCAAGTGCTCTACAACTGAACTACATTCCTAGCCCTCTACTACATTTTAAAAACCTATATATCCTTAGATAAATATTCCATTTACCTCTTTTATCTCTAATCAAATACAAAATACCCAATAATACATAATATAGAATAATGAAAAACCACAACTATGAAAATTTAAGATTTTTAAACACTTAAGCACCCACGTTTATAGCAGCACAGTTTGTAATAGCTAAAGCTTGGAAACAGCCCAAGTGCCCATCAACTGGAAACTGGATAAAGAAGATATGGGTTTTT
>NW_004624799.1:6779852-6795547 GCF_000247695.1 Heterocephalus glaber | reverse complement strand
AAAATTCATAATATATGATACTGGAAGAACTGAAAAAAATTCCTACATCTTTTGAAATGGAGGAGATCATCAAAATGTCATCAATACCCCATCCTGACAATGCATGGAATATGCATTCTCAATGGAGGCAAAACCTAGTTTTTGAGGAAAAAGAGAATCTTACTGTTTATGTATAAAGCATAGATATGCATGTAATACATACAGATATATGAAATTTCATGAAGACTAGCAATTGAGAAAAATATGGCTAAAAAGGTTTCTGAGATGGATAATAATAGTAGCAATAGTTTGAGAAACATACAGAGAAGATTATCACAAAATGGTACTGCAAATACACAGCCCCATTATATTTTTGGTTTGAACCAAGCACAAAACAAAAGGAAACCTCTTGAACCAGTGAAGGAACAAAAGAGAAGGATTTAAGAGACCATTCTAGTTTGAGTTTCCAGAAACTGAATTTGAGAGCTAGAAGCAATGCCAAGTCATTTAGTCTAGGTCTCCCATTTCAAAAAGTAGGGAACAGGGCTGGAGATTTAGCTCAATGATTCTGCCACCTGCCTTGCAAGCGCAAGGAGCCGAGTTCAATCCCCAGTACTAAAAAC
The DNA here is from genome assembly GCF_000247695.1 of Heterocephalus glaber. Next base: position 6,794,945 of record NW_004624799.1, on the reverse strand, counting down.
AAACAACAAAAAAAGCAGGGAACCATGGCCCAGAGTGTGAAGTGATGGCTAGGTATCAGAATAAAAATCCAGGTTTCCACCCTCACACTCTGCTCTTTTCAGTATTCTCCTGCACTTTTGTCTGCTGTAACAACTCTAATTCATATATTCACACACAAATATATTCTATAAGGAACCCACTGTGGCAAAGAGACAAATTATTTTCCCAAAGAAAAAAAGATAAAGTACAGGTATTAATGTAAATACATAAAAAGATGCAGACCTAATTGATAGCCCCTATGATAAAAGACAGATGACACAGATCAGGATAGCTGTAGTCTTTCTGACATAGAAAATGGACATTTCTCATAATTATTGCTCACAGGTTTCTTTACTTTGTCTAATAATTAGCTGAGGGAACACAAACACTATATATATATATATAAAATATATATATATATATAATTTCTGTGTCTAGGAAAAGAATGTGCCTTAGGTTCTTATTTCCTAATCTTAACTGCATGGACTTCATAAAGGGAAAGGTCAAAAAGTAATTACAAGAGATGAATTTCTAAGGGGCAGTTAAAAGACTTGTTTGGTTGTTTAAATAAATTGTTTGGTTGTTCAAATAAATGACAGTAGTAAATAATAAAATACAATTACTTTGTTATAAAAGTGGTTTGTGTGGGGACTGAGGGTGTAGCTCAGTGGTAGAGTGCTTATCTTATAGGCATAATGCCCTTCGTTTGATTGCCAGCACTGCAAAATAAGTTTATTACAAAGGACCTAAGTTTTATAGCTTGCTGTAGAAATCCTAGGATATTAACACATTGAAAATAGTTTTCAAGTCAATTTCCTGATGATATTGAACCTTTCAGGGATTGTAACTTGCAGTTAGTTATCTAAAGAAACCTCATAAGTATTTTTAAAATATGAAAGCAATAGATTTATAATCTGTAACTAAGATTTGGTATCAGTTTGGAGGATAAAATGACTGTTTTGGCATTTGTCCTCGACAGAGAAGGTGAAATCATATACCCATTCCACATTTACCTTCACAGAAGCTACGAACCTTGTTGCATAAAGAGAAGTCCCATCACTTCGCATTACGGTACAAATTGAAGAGGGGTCACCATTGCCAGAGAGATCCACTACAGCAGTTCCTTTTCTAGAAATATTAGAAAGTAACTGTAAAGCAACACAATAAATTAAGACTTTTGAAAATAGATAACATCTTTTACATTATCTTTGGCAAACCAGAAGTTATTGCTAATGCACCAATAAGCAGTGATCAATTCAAGCTATGATCACCAAGAATAGAACAAGAACTATTAAGAAGTATGACTGAGTTATATTAAAAAGTGGGTATTATCCTCCCCTTTAAAAATCTGTAGGATTGGATAAGGTACTCACACAAAATCTTTTATGTACCTAATTGAAAAATGAGATCTTAAGCTTCAGCTTGTCTATGAAATATCACAAATTTTTTTATTGCAAATTGTTACAGTTTTCAATACTGGGCTAATTTATAATGCCACAAAGAACTGTGCACAAAAAAACCCCATGGAATTTACTAATGTCTTTACTGTCTGACCAAAAACTGGAACTTGCATATGACAAAAATTTCCTTAGGACAGCACTGAGGATGCTATTAACTATATTTCCCATGTCTTCCTTACAAAGATGATGGGAAAAATTTTGATTTGATACCATGAAAGGTGAAACTCCTAAGCAACTGGTTTGTTTGTATATTACAGATGACTAAACTCTTATAATTGGTACCATTTTCCTGTTTGCTTAGCTGACAGGAAGCTAAAAACAAAATTAAAAAGGAATTGGGCAAGAAAAAGAAATACAAGAAATCGAAATTTGAAAGGAAGAAGTTAAATTATATTTGTTTGCAAATAAACTATACTTGTTTGCTGGCAATAAGATCTTATATATGGAAAACCCTAGAGACTCCACCAAAAAACAGAATAAACAAAACTAGTAAAGTTGCAGCACACACAATCAAACAAAAATCAGTAGCATATCTATATATCATAATGAAATATTTGAACATGAAATCAAGAAAACAATCCCATTGGTAATAGCATCAAAATATTTAAAATACTTAGGAATTTTAGCAAGGAAATAAAAAATCTGTACACTGAAAAGTGACACATGTAAGAAATGAAGACACAAGTTATTAGAAAGATACTCCTGCATTCATGGACTGGAAGGCTATTATAAAAATGTCCCTACCATCCAAAGTGATCTACAAAATCAATACAATCCCTATCAAAAGTACAATATTTTTCATAGAAATAGAAAAGATAATTCTAAAATTCACATGGAGAGACAATGGGAAAAGGACAAGCTCTTCAATAAATACTATCTGGAAAACTAGACAGCTACATGCAGAAGAATGAAATCCTAGCTTCACCTCATATATAAAAATCTACTCAAAATGGATTAAAGACTTAGACTGAAGACCTGGAATTGTAAAAATATTTAACCATAACATAGAAGCAAAGATTTCTTGGTTATGATCCCAAAAGCACAAGAAGAAAACAAAAATAGACAAGTGAGATCACATCAAACTACAAAGCTCCTGCACGGCAAAGGAAGTAATCACCAAAGTGAAGAGAAAAATCTATAGAGTGGGAGAAAATATATGCAAACGATAATCTCATATGGGGTTAATATCCAGACTATAAGAAATTCAAAATCCCAGTAACAATAACAAGAAAACAAATACCCTGATTTAAAAATGGGCAAAGGATTTATAGACATTTCTTAAAAGAGACACAAAGGGCTAACAAGTGTATTAAAAGGTGCTCAACATCACTAATCATCAGAGGCAAATTAAAATCACAATGATAGCTCTTTATCTGTTAAAATGGCTTTTATCAGGAAAACAAGGGACAACAAATGTTGGCGAGAATGTAGAGGAAAGGAATCCCTGTACCCTACTGTTAGAAATGTAAACTGGTACAGCCATTATATAAAACATGGAAGTTCTTTAAAATTTTTTGAAAAACAGAATTACAAAATGATCTAGTAACCCCACTTCTGGGTATGTATCCAAAGGAAATGAAATCAATGTAAGACATTTGCATTGCCATATTTGCTGCAGGACTATCCATAATATCCAAGATACGGAATCAAGCCAGAGTCCATCAACAGATGATAGATTTTTAAAAATCTGGTCTATATACTATTCAGCCTTATAAAAGTAAATCCTATCAATTGTCACAATATGGATGAACCCTTGGAGAGACAAGCCAGGCACAGAATAACATATACTGCATGATCTTATTTACATATGAAATACAGAAGAAATGAAACCAGAAACAGAGCAGAATGGTGGTTACCAGGGACAGGGAATGGGGTAATATAACTTCCTTTGCGGTGCAGTTAAACAGGAAGAATAAGTTCTGGAGAAATCTGTACAGCATGGCAATTATAATTAATAATGTATAGTGCACATAAAAACTGTTAGAAGAGTAGATTTTAAATGTTCTCATCAAAACAAAGTATGTGATTTTTTACTTAGTTAATTCTCATCACAGCTAAGTATGTTAATTAGCTTGACTTAGATGTGTGTATATATATCTCAAAACATTATAATGCATATCATAAATTAATACATATTTTTCATTTTTCAAAAACATTTTTAGAAGAATTTTATCATATAATACAAGGTAACAGAATCCCAGCAGAAACCCACTAACATCTCTTATTTTTCCTGTCTCTACTTCCTGATTTGCTATAAAAATGCTAAAAAGGCTGCACACCGCATTCTGTTGCCCTTATTGAAGGAACACATCAATACCAATTTCCTAAGAGTACATAACTTTACTGAAGATTAGTAACCTGATCACCATTTTTTTTTTTTTGGTCCCAGGGATCGAACTCAGGACCTTGAGCTTGCAAGGCAGGCAGTGGACATACATTGTTTTTTGTAGTAGTCCTTTACTGTCCAGCAACTTTAAGACTTCTTGAGATTTTTTATGATAAAATGATTCTCCTGAATATTCATCAAAGTATATTCCTAGACGCTAAAAGAGTTCAGAAACAAAAGAAACAAAATATTAGTTAAATCTCCAATAATCTCACCCTAAGACAAAATTATAGACGGTTTACCATCTGTCACACAGATGGGGAAAATAAAAACTAGATCAAGTTACTCCTCTGCTCAAACCATCTAATGACTCATAACACACTGGTCAAGTCCTCACAATGGTACTGGGCTGTTCAATATGGTAGTCACAAGGTACATGTGGCTTCTTAAACTAGAATTAAATAAAATTGAGAATTTAGTCCCTCAGTCATACTATTCACACTTCAAGGGCTCAACAGCTACATGTGGTCAGTGGCCGCTATGACAGACAAAGACACAGAATTTTCCTATCATAGCAGAAAGCTATACTGGTTAGCTCTAGAGAATGGCCTACATCATGCCCCACATTATAACCTTTTCAACTTCTTTCCTACCACTTTTGATCTTATTTACATACTTCAGTTGCATGGCTTCTTTACCAAAACTCTCCTCATGCCACTCATGTAACACACTTGATTGAAATTACAATTGCACCATCTAACATACTATGTATGTTTCTTGTTTGCTCTCTTTAACTTGTTTAATTTGCTCTTTCTCCAGGCTAGAATGTAAGGTCCATGAAAGCAAATTTTTTTCTTTTATTCACTGTTGTATACATATCTCCCTTAGCAAATGTTTACTAAATGAATGAATTTATACCCATCATATACAGGCCTAAGGAAATGAAAGAAAAAAGAAGAAGTGAAGGAATGATAGAAGAGAGGAAACAAAAGCCAGACTGACAAGAAGTATTAGAATGTCATCTGACACTGCTTAGTCTCAATTTTCAACTTAATCAGAAATCTGTTCTTAAATATCAGCTTAAGCAGCAGCTTTACTATGCAGCAGTACCAGGGAGAGCTACACATCACAGGAGAGCACAGAGATCTATGGATACCTTGTAAATTTGACTGTACTCTTTAATGCTCAAGTCTCGAAATCTTTGCCACAGTGAAAGTGCTTGCATGTCACCTAGTTCCAGTCGCTGGAAGAACTCACGTGCCAATTTTGCTATATTTTTATCATCTGCTGCTTCTTTATTAACTTGTACATAAACCTAAAAGTATAACAGGAAATGAAGCAAGTTATTGTTATCTCTACTGAAAAGAAAAAAAGCACAATTCTGAGAATTCTCAATCAAAAGACCCCATCACAGAGGCCCCATCTCAAAGAGGCCTCTTTTCCTTCTCTTTTTGCCATGTGTTCTTGGTGAAGCTCAGATTCCTACTCAAAATGTCTTTAAATGTATAGAATTCATAAAATTATAAAAGAAATAGTTACATTGAAATACACTTAACCAAACTTTTAAATAAACTGTAACATAGTAATGGAAGAAAATGCTTAATTTTTGATAGAGGTTAGAAAAATAAAGTACTGTACAATGTTTTCTTCATATCCAAGTTCACAGACCTCTGTCTTAGATTAAGCTGGCATTTCTTCTATGTTTTCAAAATGCCAAATTATTATTCCTGAAACTTGTCTGAGAAAGGCTGAAGAAATTAGGATGGCTCAACCTCAGAAAAGGCCAATGGAAGATTTAGCAGTTGTTTTAATGAAAGATGGTTAAACTGTTCTTTGAATCTGTAAAAGACCAGTGAAATAGGTGATTACAGTAAAAAATAAGAAAGACTTTTTGGACAGTTTGATAACATTCCAACTTGAACACCTATGAACTGTGAGGCACTCACTTCTACAGTACTGTATCACCATCTGTCTTGGCTGGTTTTAGTTCTGCACCCACCCAATAATTGGTGTAGGGATAAGAGCTTATTAAGGGCTTACCTGTAATGCAATTTTAAATCAATTTCAAGTCTAAAATATAGTGACATTAATGTACTAATATTACAATTCAATTCCCACAAGGATTAAAAGATTTTATAAGTTGTAACTCACTTTTGGGCTGAATGACAAATTATTGTATTACTTCCAGGAAGCTATTAAAGCAACAGGAATTAGAAACTAATCTACAAAAATAAATAAATGAATAAAGGCCTCTAAACTCTTACAGTAATATAAAAACATCATGGCAACAATGATTTTATGGCCAAAGTTTATACAGTAGCTTATATCCACTAGATACTACCAATGAAAGGGACAAGGCATTAAGCATCTAACTCAAGGTAGAAATGTTTCTCTTTTTTTTGTTGGTTTTTTTTTTGGTACTGGGGATTGAACTCGGGTCCTTGCGCTTGGGCAGCAGGCAGTGGAACCACTGAGCCAAATCCCCAGCCCAAAAATGTTTCTCTTTTCATAGACAATGTTATTTGAATAGCAGACTTAGATGAATAAATACTGCTAAATAAAATTATGTAATTTTTCTCTCTATCATATTGTGTGAGAAAGAGCCCACCCAGCGTGCCTGAGATACTATCTTTAAAATATACTGCCTTGCAAGATTGTCCACTGGTTAACAACTGGAAACCTGGATTTTGAGAATGTTTCCACCAACCTCATAAAAGTGACTCACTGCCCCTGAACTGTTTTGTGCTGAATGGCTACTTTCCTTCTTGGAGTTCAGAATTTGACACATGCTAGGGAGAGGGTTCCTATATGACCAGGATCCAATAAAAATCTTGGACATGGAATATCTAAAGAGCTTCTGTGGCAGATCACATTTCACATGTGTTGTCACAATTTGTTGTTGAAAGAATCAAGTACAGTCTGTGATTCTACTTGGGAAAGGACCCATGGATGCTTGAATGTGGTTTCCTCTGAACTTTATTCCATCTGCCTTTTCCCTTTGCTGATTGTGTTTTGTATTCTTTCCCTGCCCTAAATCACAGCCTAGAGTAGGATTATATGCTGAGGGCTATGAGTACCCCAAGTGAATCACTGAATCTGCAGGTGGTCTTGGAAAGACCTGACAAATATCTGAAAATTAATCTCCATGTTGTCTACTAGCTAAGCCAAGAATAATGCATAGAATGCTAATTCAAAGACAGGAGATCTCCGTAAGGTGTGGGAAAACAGAGATAATGAACTGAAGACTTCCTGACTTGTAAATGATGAACTCACTGACAACTACTTAACAATTCAGCCTACTGGAGTAGACATTTTCATAAATAGTTTGAGATTCTTGCTCTCTCACAGACACATACACAACGGTGTACACATATGTATAAGCAAACATTCAAAATGTCCTTATTTTCAGAAACGGAAAGGATTCTATTAAAAAAAAAATCTACCACTCTAAGCCCAAACAGTTGAACATTAAAAAATTACTACACATTCAAGCTAATATATTTTTAGAAAAACTTCACCACAATCTTTTTCTTTCTTAAAACTTAGAAAGAATTAAAAAAAACTCTTCCTAGTACTTGAAGAATTTTGGAATTTCAGCAATTTGTAGTTATAAAAACAAACATTAAAAATCAAATGACATTATCAAACAAAAAAGCCTTAATAAACATGTAACAATTTGCCTGTAAATGAACAAAATAAAACTATAATTATTTATTACCATTTTAGGAACTTTCTTTCATATATATTCAAAACTATGCACTTCTGAAATTATAAGCAGTTTTAATTTACAGTTACTGGGAACATTCTATCCTTGCAAAGTAAGCATTTTGGAGATAACTTCTATTTCAGGCTAGATTTAGATACCAAGAAACAAATAGGAAATTTTAAGCCTGGGTTTAATAATAATGTGGCTTAGCATATACTGTTTTTTGAGAATGGAAATACAATTTTCTTTTAGCTATTATAATGCAAAAACTGGTTGTAAACATCTTAGCGATTTCCTTAAGGAATATTAACACACTGTTTTCACTATTTCTATGTGTTGGGATTGCCAAAAAGCATATGACATTTTATTTCAAGTTCAACTAATTAAGATAATTACAGCCAGCTCTTGGAATGACCTGCCCAAATGTAAAGAACTAAGGATAAAAAGTAAGAATAGTAGATAACACCTTCCCTGGTCCTTTAAATTTGATACTAGAATACCATTAGCCACATGGGCATAGTTTAAGTTTTTAGTCTGGGGTTCTAACCCCACCCTCTGACTATTCTTATCTTAGCAGTACTGAGAGTAACTGCTAAGAATGATTAGCATAACTTGGATACCATAGATCCTTTTATCTATATATTTATGGGTTCTCTATGTCAAAATGCATTTAATTTTTATCTCATTACTTAGAAAAGAACATGTAATAGTGTTTAATGTTGTTTCATGTCTTCAACAGAAATTTCATAAAGAACTGCTGGTTGAAACAGGTTTAATGTTAAATGAAATACTAAAGAAATTCAAAGAAACTTTTATAGTTGAAATTTAACATAATATTTCAAATAGCTAAAAAAGTCAAAATCTGCTAGATAAAAATAATTTGAACTAAATTCATTAGTTATTAAATTTCTCTTTAATACTTCATTAGAATATGAAGACTATTTTTCCCCAAGTTTTTTTTTTTTTTTTTTTTACAGTGCTGGGAATTGAACCCACAGCCTTGTGCATACCAGGCAAGAGCTTTATGACTGAGCTATATTCCCAGCGTTATGAAGACTATTTTCACTCCCATTTATCTTTAACATTTGGAATCTCTTGTTTTTATTTGCTGTGCAAAATCATATCCATGATGCCTTCTATCTTTGTCCAAAGATGATAATTATTAACTTCTTATAGATAAATATACACTAGTGCCTACTAAACATGTTTCTCAGGTTGAAAGAAAAAGTTGTTTTAGCACATTTCAATGGAGTGAGAGATATTTACTGCTTAAACAGGTATTTACTATTAATTTGTACTCTGTCCTTGCTAGCATTTTCATCCTTATTTTATGTACAGGACTCACAGGACAGAAAATGCAGTATTGTTCCAGGAAGCGGGGTAGAACAGAAAGGCATGTAGCTTCAGGGAGAAAGCCAGGATAGAGGAAAGGAGAACTGCGTAGAGCAGGGAAGGGAGAAGGGCTTCAAGGAGCAGCAAAAGCTGGGGTAGTGGCAAGCCTTCAGAGGGAAATGATTCCATGTGCCTATGAAAGCAGGCTGGCCTCTAAGCCTATAAACCTGGGCCAGAGCAAAGACCTTTCAGGCATAACTGGCCACACAAGCAGAGCATCAAGTAGACTGGGATGCTAAGTATATGAAACACCAGTGTAGACTGAAAAGCATCTATGATTGTCATGGGGTGCATATAAGAATAGTCCTCAGAACTTCATGTGATTTGGGAGACAGGGAATCCCTAACAATAACTTCAATTGACTTACACTATCAAAAGTGATGGCTGAGGCCAGATTTAATTAGACTAATAATTTAAGAGCCATTTTAGGGCTGGGATTTTAGCTCAGTGGTGCCATGTCTGGCTGGCAAGTGCAAAGTCCTGAGTCCAATTCCCAGTACCAAAAAAAAAAAAAGCCACTTTGCAGGTTAAGTGTTAAGGAGCAAAATTCACACTTCCTCTAACAAGTGTTCACTAAAAAAAGAAATGTGACCTAATTAATAAAGAACTCTTGAACACAATTTTTTAATAAAAAATAATTTCTAACAGCATATATATTCCTATGTATGACTAGAATCAATTTAATTATTGAAAAACTGTTTTGAAACTTATATCTAGAAGAACATTATGTCTTGGGCAATAGATTCTTTCATGTTTTTAAAGTGAGAGGGTAGTATAGGACACAGAATTCAGAGGCACTCTACCCCTACATCTTCAGCTCCTTTTTAAGATTTAAGACAGGGTCTTCCTAAGTTGCCTATGCTAGCTTCGAACTTGTGATCCTCCTGCCTCAGGCTCCCAAAGCCCACTGCAAGGCCTAGTGACAGGGCTGGAAAAAAAAAAATCAGGAAAAACATTGGCCTTTCTTTCAAAGAGCTCATAATTAACTAAAATTTAATGCAAGAAATAGGGGGTTGACCAAAGCTTTCAGAAGATTTTCACAAATAAGAAAGGGTAAATGCAAATTGTTCTAAACATTTTACTTCCCATCAGCTAGTGCCAAAATTATTTACTCTAAACATCAAGATTAGAATTATCCCTGACTCTGGAAAGGTGCAATGAAGATGGAGATCCTTTGTATTACTGTTACTGGAGTTTGGCGTTCCAACGGACCAGGCTTGGTTATACATTTGATAATGCCAATAGAGACCAGCAGTGGTGAAGGGCAGGAAAGCAACTTTAATTAGCATGGCTGTACTGGGAAGGACAAATAAGGAGGTTCAAGATCTACTTTTAAGGGGTCGACAGAAACTTTGGGGTTTTATAGAAAGGGGACGAAAGGTAAGTGTAAGGGTTTGTACAGCTAGCAACCTAAGTAATCCTGGTCAAACCTTTGTCTGGTTGATAAGTATCTCAGGCAGGACTGGTCCTGTGAGGTTCTGGGAGAACTGTAATTGCTTAGGGGGCAATTTGTTTTCCATCTTAAGGTAACTTCCTGCTCAGGGTGGGGAGTCTTGGTTTCTGTCACAGAGTAACTCACCATGGAGTGGTCTCTGAGGCTCTGCTTTTCCTGGAATTTGAAGTGATTACAGGTTTAGGACACTCACTGGAGACTTCCAGGCATCATTCCAGGGGCTCTGGAACTAGATGTTAAAAAAACTAGCAACTGGCTCTCCCTGTAAATCCTGAAAATTACTTGAGTAACTATTACCTTGGTGTGCCTTTAGTCACAAAGGAGGATGGCTAGGCTCAGTAAATTTAGGGCTACTAAACCTTGTATTAAAGACACTCCTTAAGCAATTAACATGTCTGCATGCAGAGCTGAGGAAGGATCTGACCCAAAGTTGTAAGTAGTAAAGGAGATAGGCATAAAATGAAAGCAGAGATGATAAGCTTTAGCCTGCTTTTAGTTACTCATTGGACATCTGGTGGTCTATCCTAAAGGTCACTGTCATATTACCATGTATGCCATCTCTGGCACAGCAGAGCATACAAAGGCATCTGTCAACTAGTAAATAAACTTTAGTTATTTGTATGCCCTTCAAATTTTCCTTCAGGAACAAAATAACTATCATTTTCTTAAAGTGTTAAAAAAACTCAAGTTCCTCATTTACACTAAAAATTGTTGATGAAAGTAATTCAGTGATAACTATGACTTAAAATGAAAACTGAGGATCTACAAAAGCCAGCAGAAAGATATAATAAGGTATTGATGTAAACTGGTGCCAATGGAGGTCCTAATGTAAACTTTGCATATTCTCTGTCTCTCAAAGGAAAGAGAGCCGGTGATTGTTCTAATGGGATTCTGTTCCCAACAGCAAGGTGGGTGTATCTCACTTGCCTTCTTTTGCCTGGAAATGCTGCTCCTCATTAGGCCATTAGCAACACCATTATTCCCTGACTTTCTAGTCATTCATAGAATGACTTCCTGCCCTTGTTCCTTCCTTATGTGTACTCATCAGTTAATAACCTCTACCACAGATATAAGCCATCTACTATTTTTATGAATCTCAAAAGGTGGGAACTGGACTAACTCTGATATGTTAAACTGCACTCTAAACTGACAACACAAGCCAGGAGGCATGGTGGCACATGCCTGTAATTTCAGTACTTGGGAGGCTGAAGTAGGAGGATCACTGCAACTTCAAGGCCTGCATGGACTATAGTGAGTCCAAGGCCAGCCTGAACTACAAAGCAAGACCCTGTTTCAAAAAACCAAACCCCCTATATTTGTATTTTCTGTGCCATGTAGTATCTATGTGGACATGGATTTGATGAAAGGATTGCTAAGCTTATGGTAAAAAACTACCATTATTCAAAGTGTAAAAATATAATACAGGGCCAGGATTTAGCTCAGTGATTCCGCTGCCTGCCTTGCAAACACAAGGTCTCGTGTTTGATGCTGCGTACCAAAAAAAAAAAATACAGAGAAATTTCAGGTACTAAGTGGACATGCTTTATTTGCAAATACCCACAAAGAGTTAATAAGTTTTAAACTCTTGGCTATCAAACTGTTAATGGGAAAGAGAGTCTTTGATTAACATAAATCAAACTGTAGGCATTAAAATGAAGTGTGCACATGAGCTCAGGAGGAAATGACAAACCTTTAAAGGTCTTTAAAGAGCTCTCTATGGCTTTGGCTAGAGAAGTAAAGCATTATTTTGACATGTGTTCTTGCTTAGACAGAAGCAGAACATTTCAGTCTGACTCCTAGTATGTGACCAACATGGCTGACACTGTATCTGTTTCCTTTGTGAGGCCCAGAAATAGCAGAGATGACAACTGGAACAATGAAAAGGAAACTCATCTCTGAGGATTGCTTGCACAGGAAGAGCTTCATTAATGAAGTCTAGAAAGGACTGAAGATAGAGAAATAAAGTATCCAATGGACTAAATGAAGAACAGAAAGTTCATACTGGGCAAAAGCCAGGAAACTAAGTGGAATGTTATATATGGACATAAATGAAAAAAGGACACATAAATTCAGACAAAGGTGCCTTTCTCCATGTCAAAAAATTAAAAAAAAAAAAAAAAGTAAAGAAGTATCCACATGGGGCCGGGGGATTTAGCTCAGTGGTTCTGCCACCTGCCTTGCAAGTGCAAGGTCCCGAGTTTGATCCCCGGTATCAAAAAAGAAAAAAGTATCCACATTTAGCAAATGTAAATTAATTATAGTTGTCAGCATAAGCAAAACCAGCAATAGGGCCAGGGATTTAGCTCAGTGGTTTTGCCGCCTGCTGTGCAAGCGCAAGGACCCGATTTCAATCCCCAGTACCAAAAAAACCAAAAAACCCAAAAAAACAGCAGTACACCAGCTGATAAAAAATACTGAATATTTTCTCAGTGTCTAATGTGTTATCTTGTGTGTTTATTTTCAGATTTGATACCTGAGGGAAAAATATCTCTAGTTGACTAAAAAATAGTAATAAAAGACACATTTGGATATGGAAATGAAAAGAACCTCCTAGTAATAGAAAAAGCAACATTTCAAGTAAGTTTTGGTTCCATGTTTTAAGAAACATAGTTTTTAAACTTCTGGCATTAAACATGAGTCAACAAGCTGCACAGTACTCTGAAAAAAATGCTGAAGCATTTTCTAATATTGTTCCTTGACAACTTACTTCAAAGAGATGCTGTAAAGGATTGGACTGAAGTTTTTCTTCATAGCCAAACAGTTGGAAGCCAGTCCCCAGAAGACCTACCATGATAACCAGGAAATAAAGTATTATAAAACAGAACAGTAGAATAGAGGTCTATAAAGAGATCATCCTCTTACAATAATGTATCCTGAGAACAACTGCAAAACACATTTTTTTAAACCTTCTGTTATCCTGCAAACTGACACAAGTCAATTTTAATATACTGAATCACATATTCAATACTACATACTGAATAGATCACTGAAATTAAGGTTCACAGAAATCAACACCATGAGTTCATCAAAAGCAGGATCTGGGACTACTCTAACTTTGTTCTGACAGTGTCCAACACCTCCCTAGAAGACAATGAGGAAACAAAACATTTATTGAACAGCTTTCCATGAGGCACTAGACACTCAAAATTTGTGAAAAGAAAATTTTTGTTGGGTAGTACTAGGGACTATATCCAGAGCCTTTGCACTGAGGCATTCCCCACCCCCACCCCGCCCCACACCAAAATAAAGTATAGTTATCTGTTTAGAGCCACAGATTCCACACTCAGATTAAACCCAACTTGGACCAAAACTATTCCCGAAAGAAAATTTTATTCTGAACTACACATATACAAACATTTTTTATCATTATTCTCTAAAACAATACAATAGCTGGAACCTGGAATTGGTAGACAACATGTGTCTCATGGCCTTTCAAATGAACAGTCACTCTTAAGCAAAACCCCAGCCAGTGACTTGTATCAGCTGGACACCTGGAAGGCAGGTAGAGGGCAATGTCTTCCACCTCCGTCCTTCAGGAATAGGGACTCCCTAGCAAGGACACACTGAGACTAATGTTATGTTAATGAAGTACTCCAAAACAGGTATAATGGTCCACCAGCCTGGTTTTGGAAGTAGCAGTGAAGTAGACAATTACATTAAGAGAAACTATGTTTTTCTTCTGAAGCTTTGGAAAAATAAATCCCTTAACAAAAGCCCAGTAATACTTCTTTCAGAAATTATTTTTTTCAATGCTTAGTGATATTAAAAACACAAGCAAATTGCACGTCATTGTTTTGTTTTATGTATGTGTAACCAAAAATTTTTGTAAAGATTCAATTTTTTAAAAATCAAAGATTCTGAAAGAATTGGAAAAAAAATTTTTTGAGACAAGGTTTTGCTAAGTCACTAAGTCGGCCAGGCTAGGCTCAAGCTTGTGATCTTCCTGCCTTAGCCTCCCAGAGTGCTAGGATTACAGGCACATGATACTATACCCCATTGATTTGAATCTTTAAAAAAAATACTAAATGTGATTTTTAAACTAGGAAAGGAAATTCCTAGTATGGACTGAATATTTATATTCTCAAGAAATGTGGCTAAAAGATGATCATAATTTCAGTTTGAAAGGGTATATGCAGCAGCCTAGGCCAAGGGCAGTAATAAGTTGATTATTTTGAAATTCTATTTCTATATTATATCAATTATCAAGCTTCAGATCTAAAGGGGCTTGTTGAAATATATTTTTCTATATAAGGCTCAGTAGAAACTGCAATGCTGTTGAACACAGGGATATACAATGCTTTGAAATTTAAAAGATGACTAAAGTTTTATTCACTTTCAAGCAAGAACAAATGTGATTATGATTCAGGGTCCTGGGAATAGGGTGTGAAATGATGCTCAGCGTGTTTTAAAACACAGAAATGGAAAATTTTAAGGGAATTCCATTTAACATTCAATCTAATACATGTTCAGAAACTAATTCTATGCTTTGGAACCATTTGCCAGTTTCAAAAGGGGATAGCTGAAACAGCAAAATTATAATTCTTCAATAATGATGGCTGTAATGGAAATGTTTGATCGTTAACCATAGTAGTCCTTTAGAGAAAAGTCACTATAATGAAATCCTGCAGCTAAAATTTTTTTTTTCTTTTTTTCTTAAATTCTTTTATTGGTACATTTTAGGTATATAATACGTTTACATTTGTCATTGGGTGCTTGTACCTGTACATGATGTATCTT